>CACRXE010000001.1:1807193-2292713 GCA_902685375.1 Neostethus bicornis | reverse complement strand
TTTTGGTAGATAAATTAATTGGAGTACACTGCATCCTCGGGGTGAACCTTACGGGCTACATGATATGCAGGTAGACGCAGCCGAAAGCACACGCTCACCTGAATGAATGAACGTTTCCTAAAAGTTCTGTGTGTGTGACCCACAGATATCAGATTGACGTGGACGGGATAGAACCTGTCGGAGCAATCCTTGGTAATGAGTCGTTTAGCAGCATGGTCCCAGAGACGATGTAGACTCTAAAATGTTTTTCCCTCTGCAGAGTTCCGCATTTTCCGGGGTTACGATATCGAACGAGATGACTACAGCCAAGACCTTTTGAATGGATCTATGAGGAGGTGATACACAAAATGTCTTTTTTCATTATAGAGCAATTTTTAGTTTGTTTGAAAAAATTTAATTGTTTACAGTCTAATGCGATCTCAGGGCATTGTGTTAAAGTGACGTGCGGTCAGGGGAGGCAAAGGAGGCAGTGCCTCCACTCTCATGATGGCAGGGCAGCGAAAAAGAAAGTTTTTCCACTGTTATGTGTTAAAAAATGTATTTGGAGTATCTACACATTTCTGCCATTTTATTGAGTAAAAATAGCCGAATTTCAAAGTCAGAAACGCCAAGGGAGGCAGAGACGAGCTGTGCTTTCCTTCTGACTGCATAATTCAATACAAACTGGGTGGCTTGATGCATGCTAGTTTCTGTTCCTGTATGATGTTCCTGCATCACCAGTATAAACTTTACAGAAATATTTATTAAACACCACAAAATTCTGCAGTCTATATAATGTATTTTATGTGTGTGTTAGACAACTACTGCTGCTTATCACACAAAAAAAGCACATTAAAAAATTGGCAGGAGAGGTAATTATGTACTCTGTTTCCACTCAAGGGGGCGCATGCAAACTAGTAGCTCCTTTCTTTCTTTTAGCGAGCAAGAACGTGTCAGTTCTCCTGTTGACCAAATCTCCATTAAGACAGAGAAACTCTTAAAACTAAGAGATAATGAAGATTACTTCTACAAATTTGTCATAAAACTTTTTGATGGATAGACTTCATTTATAAGTAAAAGTAAGGACACAACTGGTTCTGCTTGTTTAAAAAAAATGGAAAAAAATAACATAAATGCATGTTTGGCCTTGATTTTTTTTTTTCTGATCATTTTAAAAGGCAAACTTTACTCAAACATCACATTTTAATATCAATTTAAACAGATGAAAACAAAATACACGCGATTATCAAACAAAGTAAAAGCAAAACCTCAACAGACTGGAATAGACTAGATATGTGTCTGTTGAAAGAAGTTGCAGATTGTATCAATAAACCAATCACATATATTTTTAATTTATCTTTACAGTCAGGTGTTTTTCCAGAGGGGATGAAGACAGCAAAGATTATCCCTATTTTCAAGTCTGATGATCCACTGGATCTCACAAATTACATACCCATTTCATTTACTGTCTCAGTTTGCAAAAATTCTGGAGAAAATTATTTCATAAAAGATTATACAGCTACCTGGAAAAGCATAAGATACTTTCTGAACAGCAACATGGCTTCAGACCAAATAGAACCACTGCATTAGCATTAGTAGACCTAGTTGAAACCATATCAAATGCAAGAGACATTTTCTGGATCTAACCAAAGCTTTTGACACAGTTAATCATAACCTACTACTCAAAAAGTTACTCAGATACGGAATTAGGGGTGTGGCCTTCTCTTGGATCAAAAGTTATATTGAAAATAGATCACAATATGTTCACGTAAATGGAATTGATTCAGAGCATGTAACAGTGTCATGTGGCCTCCCTCAGGGTTCAGTGTTGAGCCCGTTGCTTTTTATTCTTTACATTAATATTTGTCTGGTGTCAAAAATGTTACACCTTATATTATTTGCTGATGACACAAACATAATCAGCTGTGGCAATAATTTGGAAGTATTACTTGATGAGGTCGAAAAAGAACTAAAACTTCTAAAAAACTGGTTTGACTCAAACAAATTAACTCTAAATTTAAAGAAAACAAAATTGATAATATTTACAAATCGTAGTATAAATGTGAATAAAAAAGTTTTTATTCAAGATACAGAGAAAGAGCAAATAAATTAAATCAATTTTTTAGGAATAATTATCCAAAACAAATTAAGTTGGAAAAGTCACATACAATTTGTAAAAACAAAACTATGTAAATCATTAGCCATTATTTCAAAGGTTAAAGAATGTTTGAATGAAAAGGCATTATATATTTTATATAACTCATTAATTTTACCCTATATGACTTACTGTGTGGAGATGTGGGTAAACACGTACAAAACAAACATTATTCCAATTTCCCTTATTCAAAAAAGAGCCATTAGACTTGTCAATAAAGCCTCGTACAGGGCACATACAAACAAACTCTTCATCCATAGAAACCCATTGAAATTCAAAGACTTAATAGATTATAAAACCGCACAACTCATGTATAATATTAAAAATAAACAAGTACCAAATCAGATCCAAAGTTTTTTTCAAAATCAAGAGAGTACCTATAATCTGAGGGGATCCGATGTTGTCTAAAAGCCTAAAGTCAGAACCAATGTAAAACAACACTGTATCTCTACTGTTGGAGTAAATCTATGGAACAGGTTAGAACAAGACATATAAGACTGCAGAAGACTGAGTCGCTTTAAAAGTTTGTATAAAAAGAAAATTGTGAAATCATACACAGAAACAAGCTGTTAACTTATATTGTAATTGTAGCCGCACTTTATGTTTATGTTTAGGGTAAAGGGGTTAGGCGCTTATAAGCACTTGACTTCTGCCTATTCTTTTTCAGACTGTGTATTTTTATTTGTACCGTTAGTTAATTTTTTTGTTGTTTTGTGTTCATTAATGTCTGAATAAATTAAATTGAATTGAAATAATGCAGTATTGTAAAAGTAATTAGTTAATGGATTGATGGGGTTCCACTCCTGCTCAGATTTACTATGATCATCTTTCCACCAGCAATGAAGGCATCGAGAGGTGTGAACTTCTGCTGCAAAGAGGTCAAGCTTCTAATCTTCAACTTGGCGTCGGAGAGAACGAGGATGACCCATCGAACTGTGAAAATCTGCAACAAAGAGGTCAAGCGACTCATCACCACTTTGGGAAACAAAAAACAAACAGGCAACATGGAAACTCCTGTCCGTACTCTGCTACTAGCTCTCGCTTTACGCGAATCATGTCCCCTGAGAGCAGAGGCACAAGACCAATGATCGATGAGGAGCAACCACAAAATGAGAAGAAGGATTAGGCGCAGCCGAGAAGTTGGAGGGATCCCTCCATAATTTAAAAATGGGAATTAGAATCAAACTGCACAATAGAGGACAGTAAGTGGGACAAACTGTGTGGGGACAGCCATAAAGGTATCAACAGCCATCTGTAGAAAGAGTTTAACTGGATGGATAACTGGAGGTTAAAATGAGGTTCGTTCACACCCTTTTCGTGATTTCTACTATTGTTAAAATCCCCACAGCAGCGTTATAGTGGAGACAGTGTTGTAAGATAGGAGATCATACACACTTTTTTTTTGACAGTCCTGTACAATGTGACTATTGGAAAAATATTAAAAGTGAAATTGAAACGATTGTAAAACAAGAGATTCCCTCAAACGCTCTGTTCTATTTACTTGGACTCATACCTGGACATTTTGATGCAGATCAAAGATATTCCCTGCATATTTTGCTGTCGGTTGCTAGAACACTCCTAAATGTAAAATGGAAAAATGTAACTCCGCCTTCTCTGACTGAATAGACACAAAGGATTAAACAAGTTTATGTAATGGAAAAAATGACAGCATTTCTACAGCTAAACTATATTTGAAGTTGTATCTACATCAAACTACATGCATGTTCTTTGTTTGATTCATCCTTCAATTGTATGTATAAAAATTTTGGGTTTGTTTTTACCTATGGGTTGTTAGAATAGTATACCTTGCTCTGTCACTTTTACAATACTGCATCATGAAAAGAAAGAAAGATGTGTGTTCATAACAGCTGCTACTAACAAGTAGAAGGTCCCATTCTTACACTTACTAACACAATGGCCTGAGGTAGCATTCAATCTTAAAATAAATAATTACATTATTTCAAACAAAATAAAACCTGCTCTATATTAAAAAAATATTTTGTGTATCACCTCCTCCTAGGACCATTTAAAAGGTCATAGAGATAGTTATCTCGTTCTATATCATAACCCCGGGCTGAGTTGAATACTGTGGAGAGAAAAACATTTCAGATCCTTCTTCCTCTCTGGGATCATGCTGCTAAAACAACTTGCTTACACTTCACTGTCGCGTGAGGATCCATCCCGTTCACGTCAATCAGATATAATAACAACAACAACAATAACTTGGGTTTGATCAACACCAGGAGTCGGCTTCTCCAGGACTGCAGAGGCGAAATCCACATAAGTCCATCTAGCTCCAGGAGGCACGATGACCCACAAAAGCTTCATGGCTGAAAAGAGAAACCCATGCATCAAAGACCCTACAGATGGAGCAAGCAGAGCTGCTGGGATGGAGGATCACCAGGAGGAAACACTGGACTAAGACTGAAAATAAAAAAATAGAATAATAACCTAAAAACAGGTTAAAGACTGAACTAACTTAGACAAAAAAAAACTGTAAAAATATATACGCAAAGAAACCGATATCAAATACATAAAGTGATACTAAACAAAAAAAAAAGGTGGATTTTCCAGACCAGGAGCATAATGCTGGAACGAGGCCTCACCGTGGGTTTTTGTTTTAATATTTGGTATTACTAAAAGGCTGGTACCAGAGGACCTCAGGGTCTGTGAGGGATCGTACCCCCCAAGGAGGTCAGATTGATAAAAATGTCATGTGTGGAATAAAATTCAGCTCATAGTCAAAAAGAATGACCAAGTGTCAAACACTATGAGAAGGTTTTAAATTGTGTTATTTGGGTAAAAACATCTTCCTGTTGTCTTCAGGACCAACAATTAAAATTTCAGTTTTGTCCTGGTTGAGCTGTACAAAGTTCTCTGCCATTCATGACTTATATCTAAAGTACAATTTAAAAAAACATAAACAGGTTCTAGTTCATCAGGGACATGGCGATGTAAAGCTGTGTATCATCAGCACAGCTGGGAAAACCAACACAATATCTCCTGATGACATCCCCAAGTTGTAACGTGTACAGATTAAAAAATATTGGGCCTAAATTTGAAACATGAGGAAATTCCACATTCAATTCTATAAATTCTTGAGGAGGACATATTCATACGTACATAAAACTGTCTATTTGGGACTTAGGAGTTAAAACATTTCTAAAATGTTGTGTCTATTTAAAATTACTTAGGTATCCGATTAAACACAACTTTCTCAATTCATTTAATTAAAAAAGGTAAGTTGGAAACAGGTCTATGATTAACAAAAATTTAAAGGGCCCATTTTACAGGCAGATGGACAAACACCCGTCTGAAGAGAGTAATTTGCAATATTTAAAGGATTTAAAAGCTCAGACTCAAAGAAACCATAAGAACTCCTAAAAAGTGATGTGGGACTGGGGTCTAAAAAGCAGGGTTTTTATTGTGTATTTGGGATAAAACTCGACCGAACAAAACTCTCCAGTAATTCCCCTGGTAAATGCAATGCTAGAGATCTGATAAAATCAATATCCTGTTGAGCTAAAAGCATTGATTTTACTTCTGAAGTGCCAAAAAAAAAGTTCATTGTTAAAATGGAATATTACCCTAATAAAATAAAAAAAAAAAACACAATTGTCAGTGTAGTACCCCACATTAGCCATGGTGTGGCAGTAGCGAAACAGAATGATTAAGTATTTCTTGCTTGTGGGTACATTTAGGAAGTACTGTAGACATAGTTGCCTTAGAACCGGTTTTGTTTTTTCAAAACGTTTGTTTGTTTACTGTGCGCGACGAGTTTTAAAATAGAATATTGTGGGTTCGAACATAAATCTAGCTGTTTTATGTAATAACCTGAAAGTTTTGTTTGTAAGATTTGAAAAAAGACAATGAGTGATTCCTTGAACGAGACAATGAGGGATCCTCACTGGTGGAACAGGCCGCCCTACAGGTGGAGTGTTAATTCTTATTAAAGTATATTAATACATTGTTTGAATGTCCAATTATCCTACTATTACTTCATCATTATAAAATCCTTTGATCTAAACAGAATTTTTAACTTCTAAACAAACCCAACATTGTGGAGGAGATACTAATGGTTTTTATAATGTTACTGGTACCTACTCCTGTTGGCTTTTAAAATACGAACCAAAACTGAGCTTGACAAAAAATAATAATTACAAAATGATGTATTCATTTTTTTAATACAATTAGAGTCATAAATCCTAGTTGCTGTAATGACAAATCAATTTAGTAAAATCCACCACCTATCAGATCCCACTCTGCATATTAGCTTTTTCTTCAATTGATTCTTTGAAAATGTTAAAGAAACATGTTATTTTGACTTTTTTTTTTTTTCCTAAAACAAAGTAACAATTATTTGAGCTGATTTCAAATCAAATTTTGTAAAAATTAGAATCTAATCATTCAGACAAAGAATCTGTCTCTTTCTAAAAAGCTGGGTGATCCACCGTCCAATGGGGAAAAGACTGCCCGGGAGCCGTTTTGTGGCTTTTAAAACACCTGTAAAGAAGATGCGTCCAGATCCGGGAGTTTTCAGCCTGTTGGAAGTGGTCCAGACATTGGAAAAGCAGAACCAAGAGCTGGGAATGATAATCGATTTAAACCCTACTAAAGGCTTCTACGAACTGAAGGTAACTGTAGAAAAAAAGTAAGTCATTAGAAGACACTGTTTCTTCTGTGAATATTTCCATCTTATTGCCAATAAAAAAGTAATAAGATGAAGTTGTTTGAGTGGCATTAGTTCAAACAGACACCGTTTGTTCATTCTTGACATTGCTGGAGAGACCAGACCATATTTCATGAGAAATTTAGGCAGAAATATAAGAAATTCCAAAGGTTGTGCAAACTTTTTTTTTCTGTTCGTACATACAATCCTCTTCGATGATTTGTCCAGGTTGCTGTAAAGGTTATTATAGGCTTTGTTTGTGTGTTTTTGTGTGTGTGTAGGACGTCCCAAATACTGTAATGTACACCAAGATACAGACAACAGCCCGTGGAGTTCCCAGTGATGAGGTCATCCTGAATTTCAAACGTGCTGTGTATAAGTTCATCAGAGACAACAAGGACAATGGTGAGAAAATGAAGCTGCTACGATGGAGTCTGTCATGAGTTTTTCTGTGTTTCATTTCCACACTTTCTGTCACTTGTAATTGCTCTAAAAGCAGCAAATCCTTTACGGCTTACATTTAAACTTTAGTTGTCTCGGTGTGGAACATAGTCAATATAAACTTTGATTTCATTTATTTATTCATTCATTTTTATGTCATGGATATTAAAGAAGAATTGTAGCTTTTAAACATTATTTATCTGATATAAGTCTTTAGTAAACTTACTTAATAGGGGGAGGCGGCGGCTCAGTGGTGGAGCCGTTGCCCTCGGACTGGAAGTTAACCGGGATTTTCCCAGGTTCAAATTCCTCTCAATTCACGTCTAGGGTCTTTGGAGAAGACACCTAACCTTCCGTTTCTCCCACTATTGGCACCATTGTGGCAGCCTGCTGCAGTGTAATGCTGCACATAAATTTTACCGGTGAGGGATCAATAAAGTATACGTTAGTATTAAACCTTACTTAAAGTAAAATCTAAAAGCTTACGGCAACTATCACGTAAAAGTGGACATTACTTTGATCTCCTACAGTTGCTGACATGGATTCCCGATGCGTGGCTATTTTTTTTTTTTGTTTATTTGAATGGAACCCCACCAGCTGTTAAGGTTAGGGACGAGGTCCTGCTCCAAGTGGAGGAGCTTAAGTATCTCTAGAACTTGAATCCAATTCAAGTTCTTTGAACATCCAATTCAAAGAACTTGAATTGGATGTTCTTTCCTAGGTTCCTAAATACGAATTTCATTTAAAAATTATATGTGTACATTTATATTGTAGATATACAGTTGGTAAAAAAAATAAACAGGTAATATTTACAATACAACTCACAGAGATAATGAGCATAGGAGGCCAACTTTGACTCTGCAAAAGACGTCACCACAGCTGTGGCTAGCATCTGCTTTATGCTCCTCTCTTTGATTGTGCTTCCTCATCATTGTGTATGAGGAATGACGGTTGATCCTTAACCAAAGAATTTTTTTTTTTTGTGATCTATAAAACTTTGGTTGCAAAAAATACTTGCTCAGTATCAGATTCAAAATGAAGTTCTATATCTTTGTACGTTTAGATTATTAACATGAGGACTGAGTTTCTTTGTGCTTCTTCTCTAAACTTATTTACAGTTTCATTAACACTTTCAAAGTTTTCAGTCATTTGAACATTTAAAATGGCCAGTTAAACAGATTTCTTTTTTTTTTTTTTTTGGTAGATAAATTAATTGGAGTACACTGCATCCTCGGGGTGAACCTTACGGGCTACATGATATGCAGGTAGACGCAGCCGAAAGCACACGCTCACCTGAATGAATGAACGTTTCCTAAAAGTTCTGTGTGTGTGACCCACAGATATCAGATTGACGTGGACGGGATAGAACCTGTCGGAGCAATCCTTGGTAATGAGTCGTTTAGCAGCATGGTCCCAGAGACGATGTAGACTCTAAAATGTTTTTCCCTCTGCAGAGTTCCGCATTTTCCGGGGTTACGATATCGAACGAGATGACTACAGCCAAGACCTTTTGAATGGATCTATGAGGAGGTGATACACAAAATGTCTTTTTTCATTATAGAGCAATTTTTAGTTTGTTTGAAAAAATTTAATTGTTTACAGTCTAATGCGATCTCAGGGCATTGTGTTAAAGTGACGTGCGGTCAGGGGAGGCAAAGGAGGCAGTGCCTCCACTCTCATGATGGCAGGGCAGCGAAAAAGAAAGTTTTTCCACTGTTATGTGTTAAAAAATGTATTTGGAGTATCTACACATTTCTGCCATTTTATTGAGTAAAAATAGCCGAATTTCAAAGTCAGAAACGCCAAGGGAGGCAGAGACGAGCTGTGCTTTCCTTCTGACTGCATAATTCAATACAAACTGGGTGGCTTGATGCATGCTAGTTTCTGTTCCTGTATGATGTTCCTGCATCACCAGTATAAACTTTACAGAAATATTTATTAAACACCACAAAATTCTGCAGTCTATATAATGTATTTTATGTGTGTGTTAGACAACTACTGCTGCTTATCACACAAAAAAAGCACATTAAAAAATTGGCAGGAGAGGTAAGTATGTACTCTGTTTCCACTCAAGGGGGCGCATGCAAACTAGTAGCTCCTTTCTTTCTTTTAGCGAGCAAGAACGTGTCAGTTCTCCTGTTGACCAAATCTCCATTAAGACAGAGAAACTCTTAAAACTAAGAGATAATGAAGATTACTTCTACAAATTTGTCATAAAACTTTTTGATGGATAGACTTCATTTATAAGTAAAAGTAAGGACACAACTGGTTCTGCTTGTTTAAAAAAAATGGAAAAAAATAACATAAATGCATGTTTGGCCTTGATTTTTTTTTTCTGATCATTTTAAAAGGCAAACTTTACTCAAACATCACATTTTAATATCAATTTAAACAGATGAAAACAAAATACACGCGATTATCAAACAAAGTAAAAGCAAAACCTCAACAGACTGGAATAGACTAGATATGTGTCTGTTGAAAGAAGTTGCAGATTGTATCAATAAACCAATCACATATATTTTTAATTTATCTTTACAGTCAGGTGTTTTTCCAGAGGGGATGAAGACAGCAAAGATTATCCCTATTTTCAAGTCTGATGATCCACTGGATCTCACAAATTACATACCCATTTCATTACTGTCTCAGTTTGCAAAAATTCTGGAGAAATTATTTCATAAAAGATTATACAGCTACCTGGAAAAGCATAAGATACTTTCTGAACAGCAACATGGCTTCAGACCAAATAGAACCACTGCATTAGCATTAGTAGACCTAGTTGAAACCATATCAAATGCAAGAGACATTTTCTGGATCTAACCAAAGCTTTTGACACAGTTAATCATAACCTACTACTCAAAAAGTTACTCAGATACGGAATTAGGGGTGTGGCCTTCTCTTGGATCAAAAGTTATATTGAAAATAGATCACAATATGTTCACGTAAATGGAATTGATTCAGAGCATGTAACAGTGTCATGTGGCCTCCCTCAGGGTTCAGTGTTGAGCCCGTTGCTTTTTATTCTTTACATTAATATTTGTCTGGTGTCAAAAATGTTACACCTTATATTATTTGCTGATGACACAAACATAATCAGCTGTGGCAATAATTTGGAAGTATTACTTGATGAGGTCGAAAAAGAACTAAAACTTCTAAAAAACTGGTTTGACTCAAACAAATTAACTCTAAATTTAAAGAAAACAAAATTGATAATATTTACAAATCGTAGTATAAATGTGAATAAAAAAGTTTTTATTCAAGATACAGAGAAAGAGCAAATAAATTAAATCAATTTTTTAGGAATAATTATCCAAAACAAATTAAGTTGGAAAAGTCACATACAATTTGTAAAAACAAAACTATGTAAATCATTAGCCATTATTTCAAAGGTTAAAGAATGTTTGAATGAAAAGGCATTATATATTTTATATAACTCATTAATTTTACCCTATATGACTTACTGTGTGGAGATGTGGGTAAACACGTACAAAACAAACATTATTCCAATTTCCCTTATTCAAAAAAGAGCCATTAGACTTGTCAATAAAGCCTCGTACAGGGCACATACAAACAAACTCTTCATCCATAGAAACCCATTGAAATTCAAAGACTTAATAGATTATAAAACCGCACAACTCATGTATAATATTAAAAATAAACAAGTACCAAATCAGATCCAAAGTTTTTTTCAAAATCAAGAGAGTACCTATAATCTGAGGGGATCCGATGTTGTCTAAAAGCCTAAAGTCAGAACCAATGTAAAACAACACTGTATCTCTACTGTTGGAGTAAATCTATGGAACAGGTTAGAACAAGACATATAAGACTGCAGAAGACTGAGTCGCTTTAAAAGTTTGTATAAAAAGAAAATTGTGAAATCATACACAGAAACAAGCTGTTAACTCATATTGTAATTGTAGCCGCACTTTATGTTTATGTTTAGGGTAAAGGGGTTAGGAGCTTATAAGCACTTGACTTCTGCCTATTCTTTTTCAGACTGTGTATTTTTATTTGTACCGTTAGTTAATTTTTTTGTTGTTTTGTGTTCATTAATGTCTGAATAAATTAAATTGAATTGAAATAATGCAGTATTGTAAAAGTAATTAGTTAATGGATTGATGGGGTTCCACTCCTGCTCAGATTTACTATGATCATCTTTCCACCAGCAATGAAGGCATCGAGAGGTGTGAACTTCTGCTGCAAAGAGGTCAAGCTTCTAATCTTCAACTTGGCGTCGGAGAGAACGAGGATGACCCATCGAACTGTGAAAATCTGCAACAAAGAGGTCAAGCGACTCATCACCACTTTGGGAAACAAAAAACAAACAGGCAACATGGAAACTCCTGTCCGTACTCTGCTACTAGCTCTCGCTTTACGCGAATCATGTCCCCTGAGAGCAGAGGCACAAGACCAATGATCGATGAGGAGCAACCACAAAATGAGAAGAAGGATTAGGCGCAGCCGAGAAGTTGGAGGGATCCCTCCATAATTTAAAAATGGGAATTAGAATCAAACTGCACAATAGAGGACAGTAAGTGGGACAAACTGTGTGGGGACAGCCATAAAGGTATCAACAGCCATCTGTAGAAAGAGTTTAACTGGATGGATAACTGGAGGTTAAAATGAGGTTCGTTCACACCCTTTTCGTGATTTCTACTATTGTTAAAATCCCCACAGCAGCGTTATAGTGGAGACAGTGTTGTAAGATAGGAGATCATACACACTTTTTTTTGACAGTCCTGTACAATGTGACTATTGGAAAAATATTAAAAGTGAAATTGAAACGATTGTAAAACAAGAGATTCCCTCAAACGCTCTGTTCTATTTACTTGGACTCATACCTGGACATTTTGATGCAGATCAAAGATATTCCCTGCATATTTTGCTGTCGGTTGCTAGAACACTCCTAAATGTAAAATGGAAAAATGTAACTCCGCCTTCTCTGACTGAATAGACACAAAGGATTAAACAAGTTTATGTAATGGAAAAAATGACAGCATCCCTACAGCTAAACTATATTTGAAGTTGTATCTACATCAAACTACATGCATGTTCTTTGTTTGATTCATCCTTCAATTGTATGTATAAAAATTTTGGGTTTGTTTTTACCTATGGGTTGTTAGAATAGTATACCTTGCTCTGTCACTTTTACAATACTGCATCATGAAAAGAAAGAAAGATGTGTGTTCATAACAGCTGCTACTAACAAGTAGAAGGTCCCATTCTTACACTTACTAACACAATGGCCTGAGATAGCATTCGATCTTAAAATAAATAATTACATTATTTCAAACAAAATAAAACCTGCTCTATATTAAAAAAATATTTTGTGTATCACCTCCTCCTAGGACCATTTAAAAGGTCATAGAGATAGTTATCTCGTTCTATATCATAACCCCGGGCTGAGTTGAATACTGTGGAGAGAAAAAACATTTCAGATCCTTCTTCCTCTCTGGGATCATGCTGCTAAAACAACTTGCTTACACTTCACTGTCGCGTGAGGATCCATCCCGTTCACGTCAATCAGATATAATAACAACAACAACAATAACTTGGGTTTGATCAACACCAGGAGTCGGCTTCTCCAGGACTGCAGAGGCGAAATCCACATAAGTCCATCTAGCTCCAGGAGGCACGAGGACCCACAAAAGCTTCATGGCTGAAAAGAGAAACCCATGCATCAAAGACCCTACAGATGGAGCAAGCAGAGCTGCTGGGATGGAGGATCACCAGGAGGAAACACTGGACTAAGACTGAAAATAAAAAAATAGAATAATAACCTAAAAACAGGTTAAAGACTGAACTAACTTAGACAAAAAAAACTGTAAAAATATATACGCAAAGAAACCGATATCAAATACATAAAGTGATACTAAACAAAAAAAAAAAGGTGGATTTTCCAGACCAGGAGCATAATGCTGGAACGAGGCCTCACCGTGGGTTTTTGTTTTAATATTTGGTATTACTAAAAGGCTGGTACCAGAGGACCTCAGGGTCTGTGAGGGATCGTACCCCCCAAGGAGGTCAGATTGATAAAAATGTCATGTGTGGAATAAAATTCAGCTCATAGTCAAAAAGAATGACCAAGTGTCAAACACTATGAGAAGGTTTTAAATTGTGTTATTTGGGTAAAAACATCTTCCTGTTGTCTTCAGGACCAACAATTAAAATTTCAGTTTTGTCCTGGTTGAGCTGTACAAAGTTCTCTGCCATTCATGACTTATATCTAAAGTACAATTTAAAAAAACATAAACAGGTTCTAGTTCATCAGGGACATGGCGATGTAAAGCTGTGTATCATCAGCACAGCTGGGAAAACCAACACAATATCTCCTGATGACATCCCCAAGTTGTAACGTGTACAGATTAAAAAATATTGGGCCTAAATTTGAAACATGAGGAAATTCCACATTCAATTCTATAAATTCTTGAGGAGGACATATTCATACGTACATAAAACTGTCTATTTGGGACTTAGGAGTTAAAACATTTCTAAAATGTTGTGTCTATTTAAAATTACTTAGGTATCCGATTAAACACAACTTTCTCAATTCATTTAATTAAAAAAGGTAAGTTGGAAACAGGTCTATGATTAACAAAAATTTAAAGGGCCCATTTTACAGGCAGATGGACAAACACCCGTCTGAAGAGAGTAATTTGCAATATTTAAAGGATTTAAAAGCTCAGACTCAAAGAAACCATAAGAACTCCTAAAAAGTGATGTGGGACTGGGGTCTAAAAAGCAGGGTTTTTATTGTGTATTTGGGATAAAACTCGACCGAACAAAACTCTCCAGTAATTCCCCTGGTAAATGCAATGCTAGAGATCTGATAAAATCAATATCCTGTTGAGCTAAAAGCATTGATTTTACTTCTGAAGTGCCAAAAAAAAGTTCATTGTTAAAATGGAATATTACCCTAATAAAAAAAAAAAACAAAACACAATTGTCAGTGTAGTACCCCACATTAGCCATGGTGTGGCAGTAGCGAAACAGAATGATTAAGTATTTCTTGCTTGTGGGTACATTTAGGAAGTACTGTAGACATAGTTGCCTTAGAACCGGTTTTGTTTTTTCAAAACGTTTGTTTGTTTACTGTGCGCGACGAGTTTTAAATAGAATATTGTGGGTTCGAACATAAATCTAGCTGTTTTATGTAATAACCTGAAAGTTTTGTTTGTAAGATTTGAAAAAAGACAATGAGTGATTCCTTGAACGAGACAATGAGGGATCCTCACTGGTGGAACAGGCCGCCCTACAGGTGGAGTGTTAATTCTTATTAAAGTATATTAATACATTGTTTGAATGTCCAATTATCCTACTATTACTTCATCATTATAAAATCCTTTGATCTAAACAGAATTTTTAACTTCTAAACAAACCCAACATTGTGGAGGAGATACTAATGGTTTTTATAATGTTACTGGTACCTACTCCTGTTGGCTTTTAAAATACGAACCAAAACTGAGCTTGACAAAAAATAATAATTACAAAATGATGTATTCATTTTTTTAATACAATTAGAGTCATAAATCCTAGTTGCTGTAATGACAAATCAATTTAGTAAAATCCACCACCTATCAGATCCCACTCTGCATATTAGCTTTTTCTTCAATTGATTCTTTGAAAATGTTAAAGAAACATGTTATTTTGACTTTTTTTTTTTTTTTCCTAAAACAAAGTAACAATTATTTGAGCTGATTTCAAATCAAATTTTGTAAAAATTAGAATCTAATCATTCAGACAAAGAATCTGTCTCTTTCTAAAAAGCTGGGTGATCCACCGTCCAATGGGGAAAAGACTGCCCGGGAGCCGTTTTGTGGCTTTTAAAACACCTGTAAAGAAGATGCGTCCAGATCCGGGAGTTTTCAGCCTGTTGGAAGTGGTCCAGACATTGGAAAAGCAGAACCAAGAGCTGGGAATGATAATCGATTTAAACCCTACTAAAGGCTTCTACGAACTGAAGGTAACTGTAGAAAAAAATTAAGTCATTAGAAGACACTGTTTCTTCTGTGAATATTTCCATCTTATTGCCAATAAAAAAGTAATAAGATGAAGTTGTTTGAGTGGCATTAGTTCAAACAGACACCGTTTGTTCATTCTTGACATTGCTGGAGAGACCAGACCATATTTCATGAGAAATTTAGGCAGAAATATAAGAAATTCCAAAGGTTGTGCAAACTTTTTTTTCTGTTCGTACATACAATCCTCTTCGATGATTTGTCCAGGTTGCTGTAAAGGTTATTATAGGCTTTGTTTGTGTGTTTTTGTGTGTGTGTAGGACGTCCCAAATACTGTAATGTACACCAAGATACAGACAACAGCCCATGGAGTTCCCAGTGATGAGGTCATCCTGAATTTTAAACGTGCTGTGTACAAGTTCATCGGAGACAACCAAGACAATGGTGAGAAAATGAAGCTGCTACGATGGAGTCTGTCATGAGTTTTTCTGTGTTTCATTTCCACACTTTCTGTCACTTGTAATTGCTCTAAAAGCAGCAAATCCTTTACGGCTTACATTTAAACTTTAGTTGTCTCGGTGTGGAACATAGTCAATATAAACTTTGATTTCATTTATTTATTCATTCATTTTTATGTCATGGATATTAAAGAAGAATTGTAGCTTTTAAACATTATTTATCTGATATAAGTCTTTAGTAAACTTACTTAATAGGGGGAGGCGGCGGCTCAGTGGTGGAGCCGTTGCCCTCGGACTGGAAGTTAACCGGGATTTTCCCAGGTTCAAATTCCTCTCAATTCACGTCTAGGGTCTTTGGAGAAGACACCTAACCTTCCGTTTCTCCCACTATTGGCACCATTGTGGCAGCCTGCTGCAGTGTAATGCTGCACATAAATTTTACCGGTGAGGGATCAATAAAGTATACGTTAGTATTAAACCTTACTTAAAGTAAAATCTAAAAGCTTACGGCAACTATCACGTAAAAGTGGACATTACTTTGATCTCCTACAGTTGCTGACATGGATTCCCGATGCGTGGCTATTTTTTTTTTTTGTTTATTTGAATGGAACCCCACCAGCTGTTAAGGTTAGGGACGAGGTCCTGCTCCAAGTGGAGGAGCTTAAGTATCTCTAGAACTTGAATCCAATTCAAGTTCTTTGAACATCCAATTCAAAGAACTTGAATTGGATGTTCTTTCCTAGGTTCCTAAATACGAATTTCATTTAAAAATTATATGTGTACATTTATATTGTAGATATACAGTTGGTAAAAAAAATAAACAGGTAATATTTACAATACAACTCACAGAGATAATGAGCATAGGAGGCCAACTTTGACTCTGCAAAAGACGTCACCACAGCTGTGGCTAGCATCTGCTTTATGCTCCTCTCTTTGATTGTGCTTCCTCATCATTGTGTATGAGGAATGACGGTTGATCCTTAACCAAAGAATTTTTTTTTTTTGTGATCTATAAAACTTTGGTTGCAAAAAATACTTGCTCAGTATCAGATTCAAAATGAAGTTCTATATCTTTGTACGTTTAGATTATTAACATGAGGACTGAGTTTCTTTGTGCTTCTTCTCTAAACTTATTTACAGTTTCATTAACACTTTCAAAGTTTTCAGTCATTTGAACATTTAAAATGGCCAGTTAAACAGATTTCTTTTTTTTTTTTTTTTTGGTAGATAAATTAATTGGAGTACACTGCATCCTCGGGGTGAACCTTACGGGCTACATGATATGCAGGTAGACGCAGCCGAAAGCACACGCTCACCTGAATGAATGAACGTTTCCTAAAAGTTCTGTGTGTGTGACCCACAGATATCAGATTGACGTGGACGGGATAGAACCTGTCGGAGCAATCCTTGGTAATGAGTCGTTTAGCAGCATGGTCCCAGAGACGATGTAGACTCTAAAATGTTTTTCCCTCTGCAGAGTTCCGCATTTTCCGGGGTTACGATATCGAACGAGATGACTACAGCCAAGACCTTTTGAATGGATCTATGAGGAGGTGATACACAAAATGTCTTTTTTCATTATAGAGCAATTTTTAGTTTGTTTGAAAAAATTTAATTGTTTACAGTCTAATGCGATCTCAGGGCATTGTGTTAAAGTGACGTGCGGTCAGGGGAGGCAAAGGAGGCAGTGCCTCCACTCTCATGATGGCAGGGCAGCGAAAAAGAAAGTTTTTCCACTGTTATGTGTTAAAAAATGTATTTGGAGTATCTACACATTTCTGCCATTTTATTGAGTAAAAATAGCCGAATTTCAAAGTCAGAAACGCCAAGGGAGGCAGAGACGAGCTGTGCTTTCCTTCTGACTGCATAATTCAATACAAACTGGGTGGCATGATGCATGCTAGTTTCTGTTCCTGTATGATGTTCCTGCATCACCAGTATAAACTTTACAGAAATATTTATTAAACACCACAAAATTCTGCAGTCTATATAATGTATTTTATGTGTGTGTTAGACAACTACTGCTGCTTATCACACAAAAAAAGCACATTAAAAAATTGGCAGGAGAGGTAATTATGTACTCTGTTTCCACTCAAGGGGGCGCATGCAAACTAGTAGCTCCTTTCTTTCTTTTAGCGAGCAAGAACGTGTCAGTTCTCCTGTTGACCAAATCTCCATTAAGACAGAGAAACTCTTAAAACTAAGAGATAATGAAGATTACTTCTACAAATTTGTCATAAAACTTTTTGATGGATAGACTTCATTTATAAGTAAAAGTAAGGACACAACTGGTTCTGCTTGTTTAAAAAAAATGGAAAAAAATAACATAAATGCATGTTTGGCCTTGATTTTTTTTTTCTGATCATTTTAAAAGGCAAACTTTACTCAAACATCACATTTTAATATCAATTTAAACAGATGAAAACAAAATACACGCGATTATCAAACAAAGTAAAAGCAAAACCTCAACAGACTGGAATAGACTAGATATGTGTCTGTTGAAAGAAGTTGCAGATTGTATCAATAAACCAATCACATATATTTTTAATTTATCTTTACAGTCAGGTGTTTTTCCAGAGGGGATGAAGACAGCAAAGATTATCCCTATTTTCAAGTCTGATGATCCACTGGATCTCACAAATTACATACCCATTTCATTACTGTCTCAGTTTGCAAAAATTCTGGAGAAATTATTTCATAAAAGATTATACAGCTACCTGGAAAAGCATAAGATACTTTCTGAACAGCAACATGGCTTCAGACCAAATAGAACCACTGCATTAGCATTAGTAGACCTAGTTGAAACCATATCAAATGCAAGAGACATTTTCTGGATCTAACCAAAGCTTTTGACACAGTTAATCATAACCTACTACTCAAAAAGTTACTCAGATACGGAATTAGGGGTGTGGCCTTCTCTTGGATCAAAAGTTATATTGAAAATAGATCACAATATGTTCACGTAAATGGAATTGATTCAGAGCATGTAACAGTGTCATGTGGCCTCCCTCAGGGTTCAGTGTTGAGCCCGTTGCTTTTTATTCTTTACATTAATATTTGTCTGGTGTCAAAAATGTTACACCTTATATTATTTGCTGATGACACAAACATAATCAGCTGTGGCAATAATTTGGAAGTATTACTTGATGAGGTCGAAAAAGAACTAAAACTTCTAAAAAACTGGTTTGACTCAAACAAATTAACTCTAAATTTAAAGAAAACAAAATTGATAATATTTACAAATCGTAGTATAAATGTGAATAAAAAAGTTTTTATTCAAGATACAGAGAAAGAGCAAATAAATTAAATCAATTTTTTAGGAATAATTATCCAAAACAAATTAAGTTGGAAAAGTCACATACAATTTGTAAAAACAAAACTATGTAAATCATTAGCCATTATTTCAAAGGTTAAAGAATGTTTGAATGAAAAGGCATTATATATTTTATATAACTCATTAATTTTACCCTATATGACTTACTGTGTGGAGATGTGGGTAAACACGTACAAAACAAACATTATTCCAATTTCCCTTATTCAAAAAAGAGCCATTAGACTTGTCAATAAAGCCTCGTACAGGGCACATACAAACAAACTCTTCATCCATAGAAACCCATTGAAATTCAAAGACTTAATAGATTATAAAACCGCACAACTCATGTATAATATTAAAAATAAACAAGTACCAAATCAGATCCAAAGTTTTTTTCAAAATCAAGAGAGTACCTATAATCTGAGGGGATCCGATGTTGTCTAAAAGCCTAAAGTCAGAACCAATGTAAAACAACACTGTATCTCTACTGTTGGAGTAAATCTATGGAACAGGTTAGAACAAGACATATAAGACTGCAGAAGACTGAGTCGCTTTAAAAGTTTGTATAAAAAGAAAATTGTGAAATCATACACAGAAACAAGCTGTTAACTTATATTGTAATTGTAGCCGCACTTTATGTTTATGTTTAGGGTAAAGGGGTTAGGCGCTTATAAGCACTTGACTTCTGCCTATTCTTTTTCAGACTGTGTATTTTTATTTGTACCGTTAGTTAATTTTTTTGTTGTTTTGTGTTCATTAATGTCTGAATAAATTAAATTGAATTGAAATAATGCAGTATTGTAAAAGTAATTAGTTAATGGATTGATGGGGTTCCACTCCTGCTCAGATTTACTATGATCATCTTTCCACCAGCAATGAAGGCATCGAGAGGTGTGAACTTCTGCTGCAAAGAGGTCAAGCTTCTAATCTTCAACTTGGCGTCGGAGAGAACGAGGATGACCCATCGAACTGTGAAAATCTCAACAAAGAGGTCAAGCGACTCATCACCACTTTGGGAAACAAAAAACAAACAGGCAACATGGAAACTCCTGTCCGTACTCTGCTACTAGCTCTCGCTTTACGCGAATCATGTCCCCTGAGAGCAGAGGCACAAGACCAATGATCGATGAGGAGCAACCACAAAATGAGAAGAAGGATTAGGCGCAGCCGAGAAGTTGGAGGGATCCCTCCATAATTTAAAAATGGGAATTAGAATCAAACTGCACAATAGAGGACAGTAAGTGGGACAAACTGTGTGGGGACAGCCATAAAGGTATCAACAGCCATCTGTAGAAAGAGTTTAACTGGATGGATAACTGGAGGTTAAAATGAGGTTCGTTCACACCCTTTTCGTGATTTCTACTATTGTTAAAATCCCCACAGCAGCGTTATAGTGGAGACAGTGTTGTAAGATAGGAGATCATACACACTTTTTTTTTGACAGTCCTGTACAATGTGACTATTGGAAAAATATTAAAAGTGAAATTGAAACGATTGTAAAACAAGAGATTCCCTCAAACGCTCTGTTCTATTTACTTGGACTCATACCTGGACATTTTGATGCAGATCAAAGATATTCCCTGCATATTTTGCTGTCGGTTGCTAGAACACTCCTAAATGTAAAATGGAAAAATGTAACTCCGCCTTCTCTGACTGAATAGACACAAAGGATTAAACAAGTTTATGTAATGGAAAAAATGACAGCATCCCTACAGCTAAACTATATTTGAAGTTGTATCTACATCAAACTACATGCATGTTCTTTGTTTGATTCATCCTTCAATTGTATGTATAAAAATTTTGGGTTTGTTTTTACCTATGGGTTGTTAGAATAGTATACCTTGCTCTGTCACTTTTACAATACTGCATCATGAAAAGAAAGAAAGATGTGTGTTCATAACAGCTGCTACTAACAAGTAGAAGGTCCCATTCTTACACTTACTAACACAATGGCCTGAGATAGCATTCGATCTTAAAATAAATAATTACATTATTTCAAACAAAATAAAACCTGCTCTATATTAAAAAAATATTTTGTGTATCACCTCCTCCTAGGACCATTTAAAAGGTCATAGAGATAGTTATCTCGTTCTATATCATAACCCCGGGCTGAGTTGAATACTGTGGAGAGAAAAACATTTCAGATCCTTCTTCCTCTCTGGGATCATGCTGCTAAAACAACTTGCTTACACTTCACTGTCGCGTGAGGATCCATCCCGTTCACGTCAATCAGATATAATAACAACAACAACAATAACTTGGGTTTGATCAACACCAGGAGTCGGCTTCTCCAGGACTGCAGAGGCGAAATCCACATAAGTCCATCTAGCTCCAGGAGGCACGAGGACCCACAAAAGCTTCATGGCTGAAAAGAGAAACCCATGCATCAAAGACCCTACAGATGGAGCAAGCAGAGCTGCTGGGATGGAGGATCACCAGGAGGAAACACTGGACTAAGACTGAAAATAAAAAAATAGAATAATAACCTAAAAACAGGTTAAAGACTGAACTAACTTAGACAAAAAAAACTGTAAAAATATATACGCAAAGAAACCGATATCAAATACATAAAGTGATACTAAACAAAAAAAAAAGGTGGATTTTCCAGACCAGGAGCATAATGCTGGAACGAGGCCTCACCGTGGGTTTTTGTTTTAATATTTGGTATTACTAAAAGGCTGGTACCAGAGGACCTCAGGGTCTGTGAGGGATCGTACCCCCCAAGGAGGTCAGATTGATAAAAATGTCATGTGTGGAATAAAATTCAGCTCATAGTCAAAAAGAATGACCAAGTGTCAAACACTATGAGAAGGTTTTAAATTGTGTTATTTGGGTAAAAACATCTTCCTGTTGTCTTCAGGACCAACAATTAAAATTTCAGTTTTGTCCTGGTTGAGCTGTACAAAGTTCTCTGCCATTCATGACTTATATCTAAAGTACAATTTAAAAAAACATAAACAGGTTCTAGTTCATCAGGGACATGGCGATGTAAAGCTGTGTATCATCAGCACAGCTGGGAAAACCAACACAATATCTTCTGATGACATCCCCAAGTTGTAACGTGTACAGATTAAAAAATATTGGGCCTAAATTTGAAACATGAGGAAATTCCACATTCAATTCTATAAATTCTTGAGGAGGACATATTCATACGTACATAAAACTGTCTATTTGGGACTTAGGAGTTAAAACATTTCTAAAATGTTGTGTCTATTTAAAATTACTTAGGTATCCGATTAAACACAACTTTCTCAATTCATTTAATTAAAAAAGGTAAGTTGGAAACAGGTCTATGATTAACAAAAATTTAAAGGGCCCATTTTACAGGCAGATGGACAAACACCCGTCTGAAGAGAGTAATTTGCAATATTTAAAGGATTTAAAAGCTCAGACTCAAAGAAACCATAAGAACTCCTAAAAAGTGATGTGGGACTGGGGTCTAAAAAGCAGGGTTTTTATTGTGTATTTGGGATAAAACTCGACCGAACAAAACTCTCCAGTAATTCCCCTGGTAAATGCAATGCTAGAGATCTGATAAAATCAATATCCTGTTGAGCTAAAAGCATTGATTTTACTTCTGAAGTGCCAAAAAAAAGTTCATTGTTAAAATGGAATATTACCCTAATAAAAAAAAAAAAAAAAAAAACACAATTGTCAGTGTAGTACCCCACATTAGCCATGGTGTGGCAGTAGCGAAACAGAATGATTAAGTATTTCTTGCTTGTGGGTACATTTAGGAAGTACTGTAGACATAGTTGCCTTAGAACCGGTTTTGTTTTTTCAAAACGTTTGTTTGTTTACTGTGCGCGACGAGTTTTAAATAGAATATTGTGGGTTCGAACATAAATCTAGCTGTTTTATGTAATAACCTGAAAGTTTTGTTTGTAAGATTTGAAAAAAGACAATGAGTGATTCCTTGAACGAGACAATGAGGGATCCTCACTGGTGGAACAGGCCGCCCTACAGGTGGAGTGTTAATTCTTATTAAAGTATATTAATACATTGTTTGAATGTCCAATTATTCCTACTATTACTTCATCATTATAAAATCCTTTGATCTAAACAGAATTTTTAACTTCTAAACAAACCCAACATTGTGGAGGAGATACTAATGGTTTTTATAATGTTACTGGTACCTACTCCTGTTGGCTTTTAAAATACGAACCAAAACTGAGCTTGACAAAAAATAATAATTACAAAATGATGTATTCATTTTTTTAATACAATTAGAGTCATAAATCCTAGTTGCTGTAATGACAAATCAATTTTAGTAAAATCCACCACCTATCAGATCCCACTCTGCATATTAGCTTTTTCTTCAATTGATTCTTTGAAAATGTTAAAGAAACATGTTATTTTGACTTTTTTTTTTTTTTTCCTAAAAAAAAGTAACAATTATTTTAGCTGATTTCAAATCAAATTTTGTAAAAATTAGAATCTAATCATTCAGACAAAGAATCTGTCTCTTTCTAAAAAGCTGGGTGATCCACCGTCCAATGGGGAAAAGACTGCCCGGGAGCCGTTTTGTGGCTTTTAAAACACCTGTAAAGAAGATGCGTCCAGATCCGGGAGTTTTCAGCCTGTTGGAAGTGGTCCAGACATTGGAAAAGCAGAACCAAGAGCTGGGAATGATTATCGATTTAAACCCTACTAAAGGCTTCTACGAACTGAAGGTAACTGTAGAAAAAAAGTAAGTCATTAGAAGACACTGTTTCTTCTGTGAATATTTCCATCTTATTGCCAATAAAAAAGTAATAAGATGAAGTTGTTTGAGTGGCATTAGTTCAAACAGACACCGTTTGTTCATTCTTGACATTGCTGGAGAGACCAGACCATATTTCATGAGAAATTTAGGCAGAAATATAAGAAATTCCAAAGGTTGTGCAAACTTTTTTTTCTGTTCGTACATACAATCCTCTTCGATGATTTGTCCAGGTTGCTGTAAAGGTTATTATAGGCTTTGTTTGTGTGTTTTTGTGTGTGTGTAGGACGTCCCAAATACTGTAATGTACACCAAGATACAGACAACAGCCCATGGAGTTCCCAGTGATGAGGTCATCCTGAATTTTAAACGTGCTGTGTACAAGTTCATCGGAGACAACCAAGACAATGGTTAGAAAATGAAGCTGCTACGATGGAGTCTGTCATGAGTTTTTCTGTGTTTCATTTCCACACTTTCTGTCACTTGTAATTGCTCTAAAAGCAGCAAATCCTTTACGGCTTACATTTAAACTTTAGTTGTCTCAGTGTGGAACATAGTCAATATAAACTTTGATTTCATTTATTTATTCATTCATTTTTATGTCATGGATATTAAAGAAGAATTGTAGCTTTTAAACATTATTTATCTGATATAAGTCTTTAGTAAACTTACTTAATAGGGGGAGGCGGCGGCTCAGTGGTGGAGCCGTTGCCCTCGGACTGGAAGTTAACCGGGATTTTCCCAGGTTCAAATTCCTCTCAATTCACGTCTAGGGTCTTTGGAGAAGACACCTAACCTCCCGTTTCTCCCCTTATTGGCACCATTGTGGCAGCCTGCTGCAGTGTAATGCTGCACATAAATTTTACCGGTGAGGGATCAATAAAGTATACGTTAGTATTAAACCTTACTTAAAGTAAAATCTAAAAGCTTACGGCAACTATCACGTAAAAGTGGACATTACTTTGATCTCCTACAGTTGCTGACATGGATTCCCGATGCGTGGCTATTTTTTTTTTGTTTATTTGAATGGAACCCCACCAGCTGTTAAGGTTAGGGACGAGGTCCTGCTCCAAGTGGAGGAGCTTAAGTATCTCTAGAACTTGAATCCAATTCAAGTTCTTTGAACATCCAATTCAAAGAACTTGAATTGGATGTTCTTTCCTAGGTTCCTAAATACGAATTTCATTTAAAAATTATATGTGTACATTTATATTGTAGATATACAGTTGGTAAAAAAAATAAACAGGTAATATTTACAATACATAAATGTTATTACAGATTATGCACTCATTACAATCCACATTTCATCAACAGTTGTTTCAAGAGTTTTTTGAAAGTTGCTTTTTTTGAGGTATCAGTGATGTTAAGAGGTAGTTTGTTTCATAAAGTCACAGCTCTGAACATCACAGACTTGCACAGAGCTTGTGTTCGAGGAATGGGTCTAGTAAAATGACCATGAGCAGAATTGTGATGTTCTTTGACATACTCAACACAACTAAACAGACGAACAGGACTTTTGCTTTTACAAATATTTCTTAAAAAGCATAGCAAATGCCATTTGAGTTGGTCTTCAACTCTGAGCCAAGAGAGACAATGTAATAGATTTTGAGAGCTTTGATTCTAGACCAGAGGACAGTTCAGTGCTAGCCTCGCAGCTTTGTTTTGTGCCGTCTGCAGTTTCCTCAGGTGTTTCTTAGCGGTACCTGACCACACCATAGTGCCTACAATCTAGCCTACAAGAACTCTAGAGGACACTGTCATCTACCAACTACACCTTCTAATACAGGCCATATTTCTACCCATCTTTTTCACAATTGTATCAATATGTTTTTCCCCGGATAAATGTTCATCAAACGTTATCCCTAATATTTTAACTTCCTTAACCTGCTCTATTTCTTTATCTTTCATCACTACATTAAGTTTGAACTCACCATTAGGATGTCTGTTCTTAAAGAGCCTACTATTAGTCTTTTAAGACAATTTAACACAAGTTTGTTCTCATTTATCCAATTTTGTAAGATCTCTAGATCACTCTGCAGTGTTTCTCTTAATTCTGACAGACTTGAAGCTCCACATCAGACTGTTAAATAATCAGCATAAAGAGTTGTTTTGAACCTTTTTAAAATGTAACGCATATCATTGATAAATATTGAAAAAAAGCAGCAGTCCCAAACAGCTGCCTTAAGAAACACCAGATTGCAGATTTTTAGGTACAGAACTTCCATTATAAAATACAGATTGCAGTCTACCATTTAAATAGCTTTTTACCCACTTTATAGATGTTTCATCAAATCTAAATGCAAACAATTTTTCAAGAAGCAGGTGGTGATCCACCAAATCAAAAGCTGGACAAAAATCTAAGAAAACTGCACCAACCATAAATTTCTTATCTAGACAAAACAAATAGTTATCTGCAATCTCTGCTAATTCTGTACTAGTTGAATAATTTTCTTTGTATGTTTTTAGTAATCGACCATCAACATCCTCCATTCCTGATGCTTTGTTGTCAGTGAGCGTTAGAAGCATGTTTTCAACTTCCTTGAAGCATAACAGCCTAGAAGTAAAACTACATTTTTTTATTTGAATATTAGGCTATTGATTATTTGAGACGAGGTCCCAAAGTTACCATAACAACTGGTTTCTTTCCTCGATTTATCTACCTTATCATTAAAATACATACCAAAATGAGATGCAATATTACTGCCTTTCGTGGGAAAAAAGACCAATTTCCTCTATAAGCAAAGGTACATTGGTTTTTCCTCTACTCATATATTCATTTAAAGTATTCCAAAGTTTTTTTCCATCATTCTTTTTTCCTTCAATTGTAATTCAATAGTAATGTCTCTTCTTTTTCCTGTTTAACTTTGTCACTTTATTTCTTTCCATGCAATGCTCTTTCCACTTTCCTAATTTCTCTGTTGTTGCTAAAAAAGTGGCTTCCAAAGTTGTTATTACAAAAATTTTTATAGCATCTCTTATGTAATATTTTTGGCCCTTTTTAGGTGCTTTTGAGCTCTTCACCAGTGCAACAAAAGTGTGGTCAGTGAACCTAACTGAGCCTGATTCTATCTTTAAGCAATTAAAAGACATGGTTGTGTACATATGATCTACACATGTTGAAGACATATGTCCTAATTCATTGCAGAAAATCTGGTTAGGTTGTTTAACAAGCTGCTTTAAATTACTAAGATGTTCTATATGTTTAATGTTTTTCCCTTAGATGACATGATGTATCAAGCCAGTCAATGTTTAAATTACCTAGAACATTCATCTCAATACCCAAATCTGACACATTTGAAAGAAAGGAACATAGCTCTTCAATGTACAATACATTCAAGCTTGGTGGCCTATAAACACATTCAACAATTATTGGTTTACTTGATGGTATATGCACTTCTACACATCTTCTTCTTCTCCTTTCGGTATTTCCCTTCAGGGGTTGCCACAGCAAGTCAGTTTCTTCCATCTTTATTTTAACGATAAACAAACGCAGTAATTTAACTACAATAGATCTGGGTTTTTCATTTTCACCTTTGAACCTGTGATGGACAGGGTGACAGACGAGGTTAGACAGGAATCTCCATAGACAATGATGTTTGCAGATGACATTGTGACTGTAGTGAGAGGAGGGAAGAGGTGGAGAAAAGCCTGGAGAGGTGGTGATTTGCACAAGAAAGAAGAGGGGAAAAAATAAAGAAGAGGAAAGAAGATTTGTCGGACTAAGAGAGATTACATGTATGTGAATGAGAGGGACCCAAATCAAAAAGTGGGTCACATGCGGCCTGTTAAACTTTTTATTCAAGCCCGCCAAACTTAAAAAAAATTAAATAAAAAAACATGTTAATATTTTATTATCCCTGCAATAATGTTGTTTCCTCACTAGATGGCACACTCTAGATATTTTGGCTTAGCTGAGAAAACAACAACACTACTCACATTAAAATGTGTAAGTCTCTGTGATGCGCACGTTGTCAAAATAAACAGCCAATACAAGCACGTCAAGAAGCGCATTAGATTCCAAACCTACATTTTAAACCTTGCGTGTTTGATGCACATTTTTTAAGCGCTAGTGCGCTTGATGTAACATCTAACGCGCTTGTTTATGTTGGTGAAATGGCCCCGATGGCTTTTTATTCCCCACTCAAATACAACGCGGCCACACACTGACTTAAAGTAATTGTTTTGTCCTTGCATTTTGTTGTAGTGCTTTTCTTCATTCTCATTGGAACTTAAAGCACATGTTTTGTTCCTTATCCAAAAATGTGTATTTTTTTTCTCCAGTCAGGTGAGGTTACCAAAGCATGTCATATATCTGTTCCTAGTATGGCCTCTTTGTTAAAGGCTAGAAATTATTGTTGCCCGCGAATAAAAAAGTTTGCCCACTCCTGGTCGAGAGACAGTGGTACTGAGGAAAAGGCAGGAAAAAGAGTTGGAGGTAGCAGAGATGAAGATGCTGACGATCACTGTTAAAGGGACCAGGATGGACAGGATCAGGAATGAGTCTATCCTTCTTCTTCTTCTTTCGGCATTTCCCTTCAAGGGTTGCCACAGCAAGTCAGTTTCTTCCATCTAACCCTATCTGCTGTATCCTCTTTGGTCACACCAACTATCTTCATGTCTTCCTTCACTGAGTCCATGAACCTCCTGTTTGGCCTTCCTTTTGACCTCTTTCCTGGTGGATCCAAATCAAGCCATCCTTCTTCCTATGTACTCTCTCTCTCTCCTCTGCACATGTCCAAACCATCTCAGTCTTGCCTCGCGAACTTTATCCCCAAAACCTGTAACATGTGCTGTTCCTCTGATGTACTCATTTCTAATCCTGTCCATCCTGGTCACTCCCAGAGAGATCCTCAGCATCTTCATCTCTGCGACCTCCATCTCTACTTCCTGTCTTTTCTTCAGTGCTACTGTTTCTAGACCAAACAGCATCGCCGGTCTCACCACGGTTTTGTACACTTTTCCTTTCATTTTAGCGGAAACTTTTATGTCACCCATCACACCTGATACTTTTCTCTACCCATTCCAGCCCTGCTTGATCACGCTTCTTCACCTCTTTTCCACACTCTCCATTGCTCTGGACTGTTGATCCTATGTACTTAAAATCTTCAGAATATACTTTAATGATCCCACACATGGGAAATTTGTGTGTCACAGCAACAACTTCCTATGTGCTAAGTGAGTCGTTGTAGAGCCCGATCACGTACAGGAAGAAAGACCTCCGGTAACGAGATGTTCTCGAGCGGAGCTGTCTGAGCCTCTTGGAAAAGGAGCTCCGCTGTTCGTCCAGGAGTGGGTAGAGAGGATGGTCATGATGTCCATGATGGACAAAAGTTTGTTCAGTGACCTCCTCTCCACCACTGCCTCAAGTGAGTCCTGTTTGCTGCCAATGACAGAGCCAGCCAGTCTGATTAGTTTATTCAGTCTGTTGGCGTCACTGGCTGCGATGCTGCTCCACCAGCAGATGACAGAGAAGAACAAGGAGCTGGCCACCACAGACTGGTAGAAGGTCCCCAGGATCTTGCCGCACACATTGAAGGACCTCAGCTTCCTTAGAAAGTAAAGTCGGCAGCAAGTCTTCTTGTACAAAGCAGTACTGTTGCTCCTCCAGCTCAGTCTCCTGTCGATGGTCACTCCCAGGTATTTGTACTCCTCCACCACCTCCACATCTCTACCCAGAATGCAGAGTGACTGCAAAAGCAGTCCTCCTCTTCCGGAAGTCAATCACCATCTCCCTGGTCTTGTCTACATGGAGGACCAAGTGGTTCTCTCCCGCCCACACCACCAATCCATCCACCACCCTCCTGTACTCCTCTTCCTGCCCACCACTTATACACCCTACAACTGCAGAGTCATCAGAGAATTTCTGTAGGTGGCATGAATCGGAGTTGTGCTGGAAGTCTGAAGTGTACAATGTCAAGAGGAATGGAGAGAGCACAGTGCCGTGTGGGGCTCCCACATCAGACCGGACTTTGCCCAGCCGGACGAACTGTGGCCTGTCCGTCAGGTAATCAGTGATCCAGGAGACGGCAGACGCACCAGCACCCATCAGCCGCAGCTTTTCACCCAGTAATGAGGGCTGGATGGTGTTAAAGGCACGAGAGAAATCAAAGGAGGTGATTCTTATCATGCCTCCACCACCAGCCAGATGTGAATGAGCTCGCTGCAGCAGATGGATGACAGCATCGTCAACACCCAGGCGTGGCTATAACTATACACTATAACTCCTACACCATTCCTCTTCCTATCTACACCGTGATAGAACAACTTAAACCCCGCTCCCAGACTTCTAGCCTTACTACCTTTCCATTTAGTCTCCTGGATACACAGGATGTCTACTTTTCTTCTCTCCATCATGTCAACAAACTCTCTACCTTTACCCGCCATAGTCCCAAGATTCAAAGTTCCTACCCTAAGTCCTAGACTCTTGAGGTTTCTCTTCTCTCTCCCCGGTGTACTCGTCTTCCTCCTTTTCTTCTTTGACCACCAGTAGTCAAATTTCCACCGGCACCCTGTTGGTCAACAGCACCGACCGATCCGGTATGGTATTTCTTGAACTGAGTTGCATATTTTAATTTGGCATAGTTTTATGTCGGATGCCCTTCCTGACACAACCTTAGTGATTTTCTGGGCCTCTCTGCCCATTGCACAATTGCTCATTTGGATGGCTAGTGTTTAGATGTTTCACTAAGGGTTACAACATCTAAATGTGCAATAAAAATAAATACATAATAAATAAAGGATTAAAAGAAAAAAAAAGAAAATAGTAAATAAATATAACCTAAAGTAAGTATGTAACAGCAATGGCTGGAACATACTACAAAACTTTCAAAATTCAAAAAATGCCAATCTGGACTGGTCGCCTGGTTAAGCAAAACGACCATAGCTATTGCAAAAATACTACTAAAAAAGTAAAAACGATGACAAAACTAGTAACAAATTTGTATAACTCTACTAAGTTTTTAAAGAATGATAAAAAACAAATAACTAGAGTTTCATGCGCCGATTGCCTGATTAACCAAATTCATAACCTTAGCTAGTGAAACGAAAAACATAACAATAAAATACCTCACAAAACTGTACATAGCGATTAAGAAACTCTTCAACTGTACAGAAGATGCTCTGAACAGTTAAAAACTACTAGATAACAACTAAATTTGGGTTGCGAAAGAAGAGCTCTAGAAAGTGCTAGCTGTTCAGCTGGTGCATTTTTCAATAAAAAAAAAGTTCTTAAAACTCCAACAAAAAATAAAAAAATTCAACAAAAATGTGGCGCGATAAACGAACCTGCTGCCATTATGAGAAGCTCATATTTTTTCACCAAAACTTTCCAGGTTTTTGTCTGCTGAGGAGGACCAGACTAAACTTTCAAGGCTTCTAGTGTAAGAGTCTGCCAACAGGACCAGATTAGTGTTCTAACAGCTCACACAGTACACATTCAAACCCAGAGAAAAAAAGTCCCTAGAAAGAAATACAGTCCTTCTGTATTTCTGTGTAAAAATTCTGTACATGTTGCAGTTTATACTCAGTATAGTCAAACATATTTAACTGAAGGTTTTCATATTTTAAATAATCAGAATCCATTCTTACTGTATTTGGTGTCAGGTTGGGTCCCTCTGGTTGCATCAAAGGACTGATTATTTGTGACTTTTTAGTCCTTCAGAAAGTCACAGGTATTTGTCGAGTTCCTCTTTACTCTTTACCACCAACACTTGAGCTTCCTCTGGTGACCCGTTGAGTTTAATGAAGATTTTACAGTTTGTGACCCATGTATGTTGAATTTTTTGTGATTTCTTTACATTTCTGGCCTTTCTTGCAATCTCTGCATTTTGTTTAGTTTGATGATCGTTCAGGAAAACGTTGGTAGCTTTTAATTTGCGACCTTGTTTCAGTAGAGCTGTTTTGTTTTTCCGGTTTACGAACCTCAGTATGACCACTGGCATCGCGTTGTTTTTCGTCGGAAGTGGATGGCAAGCCTCGATCTGTTCCAGATCTAAGTTGATCCCCTTGCTCTGGAGAAAGCACGCGACCTGCCGGATCGCGTCTCCTCCTCGCTGGGCTGGCCGCCGCAGGCCATCTCCGCAGCCACCGCGCTGGCATACGAGCGAGGCTGAATTTTCACTCCGGTAACAAGTTGGAGTGGGTGTACTGCTCCAACTCGTCCACTCGTCTCTACAGCTCGTCGATGCGGCAATCTTTTATCTCACTCTGGATCCGCAGTTTGTTGACTAGATCCAGTAGCGTCAGGGGCTGTGTTTGCTGCCCTCTGATAGCTTTCACCTCCTCCGTCAAAAACTCCAGAGCGGATTTCATGTCCTCTACTTCCTCCGAAGTTAGATTCTTCCTCAGAGGAGTCATGGTGTGGGCAGGAAAAGCTGCACAATTTGCTTTTTGTTTTCTTCACGTTGAGGTCAGCTAGCGTTTCCCTCAAGCGTCAAACAGCGTCAAACAGGAAGTCAATGTCCTGCTAACTGAGGAAGAAGTTAGCAGCGTTGGCAAGCTAGCATTAGCTTGAAGTCGGCATGCCGTTTGCGCAAAATATGTGAGAATAGGTGTGTTGTGCAGACGGTGTGCACATGCAGCATTGTGGCGGGCGTGCCGCTGTGAGAAACAGAATGCAGCCGCTGTGCTATTTTGTTTTACAGACAGAGTACACGCACAATTGGCAGAAATGTGTAAAATTTGAAAGTATTTGTATTTATTTGTATTTATTGTTTCATTTCATTCAGAACAAAAGAACAAACGCATCTTAAAAAAAAGGTCTTCAGTAAAAGAAATTATGAATGAAAGGGTACAGAAAGAAGCAAACGCTTATAATATCAGAATCAGAATCAGAATATACTTTATTGATCCCACACAGGGGAAATTTGTGTGTAACAGCAACAACTTCCTATCTGCTAAGTGAGTCGTTGTAGAGCCCGATCACGTACGGAAAGAAAGACCTCGCAACAGAAATTACATACTGTTCAATCAGGGTGATGCACGACAAAAAAAAAACATCAAACAACATCAACAACAACAACAAGAGAAAGTTTTCTGCTACATATATTTATCAATTAATAGTTGTTTCACACTTTTCTTAAATGAATGAATGGACTTACATGATTTAATTTTATTGTCCAGGTTGTTCCACAGATTAACACCTTGAATTGAAACACATCTTTGTTTTGGTTTGGTTCGAAACTGTGATTTAACAAATAGATCAGTTCCTCTTAAATTATGCAGACTTTCTCTTTTTTTGAATTGTTTTTGTAATCTATATGGTAATACCTCTTGATGAGCTTTATACATAGTTTTAAGAAGGTTATATTCTAACAGTTCATTGAATTTTAATGTTTTTAATTGGATAAATATTGGATTTGTGTGCGCTCTGTAACCACTCCCACTAATAATACGAAGTGCTCTCTTCTGTAAACGGAAAAGTGGTTCAATGTGTGTTTTACAAGCACTTCCCCAGACTTCAACACAATAGATTAAGTATGGAACAATCAACGAGTTATATGATAAAAACATAGCGTCTTTGTTCAGAGAGTCTTTCACCTTGTGTAGAACAGCAATGGTTTGTGATACTTTATTTTTTACTTTTTCTATATGAGGTTTCCATGTTAACTGTTCATCAATCAGAACACCTAAAAAATTTATTTTTAGTGTTCTTTCGATTTCTATTCCTTGTGTGAACAGTCTTGGATTTATATCTTTGTTTTTACAACTGAAAACCATAAACTTAGTTTTATTTATATTTATAGATAATTTATTGGCATTGAACCATTTTAATATTTTTTTAAACTCATTTTCTACAGTTTTTAGAACCTCGTTTATATTGTTCCCAGAATAAAATAAAGTGGTGTCGTCTGCAAACAGGATGCATTTTAGTATGTTGGAAACGGACATAATATCTTCAATATAGAGAAGAAAGAGTATTGGGCCAAGGACAGAACCTTGGGGAACTCCACACGTTATTTTACTATATTTAGATTTTGTGCTGTTGATTTCAACAAATTAATAACGGTCTGTTAAATAACTTGTGACCCATTGATGTGCCACACCTCTTATGCCATATTTGAATAATTTATGCAATAGAATTTCATGGTTTAAAGTATCAAAGGCTTTTTGCAGATCTACAAAGACACTGACTAAAAAATGGTTTTTGTCCATGGCGTTGGTAATTTCTTCGGCCAGTTCCATTAACGCTGTACCAGTTGAATGATTTGAGCGAAATCCATATTGGCTGTGACTTAAAATGCTATACTTATAAATAAACTTATTTAGTTTACAAGGATGGCTCAGTGAGTAGGGTGACCGCCCTGTAACTGGAGGGTTGCCGGTTCGATCTCCCGCCAGGAGTTCATGCCGAGGTGTCCTTGAGCAAGACACCGAACCCCAATTGCTCCTGATGGTGGTTTGCTCCTTGCATGGAGGCATCCCCATCAGGTGTGAATGGGTGAATGTGAGCTACACTGTAAAGCGCTTTGAGTGCCGACACAGGTGGAAAAGCGCTATAAAAGTAGAGTCCATGTACCATTTAATCTATTCACAAAAAGTTTTTCCAAAATTTTAGAGAACTGCGAAAGCAGTGATACAGGTTTATAATCGGATAAGTCCTTTTTATTTCCTTTTTTAAAAAGTGGAATAACTTTTGCTACTTTCATATGTTCAGGAAAAACTCCTGTGCAAAAAGAAAGATTACATAAATAAGTGAATGGTTCAATAATAACATCTATAATTTTCTTTATCAGTATCATGTTTACATCTGCATAGTCATTTGATTTTTTATTTGCACATTTCTTGACAATTTTCATAATTTCACTTGCTTGCACATTATAAAGAAAAATTGTATTTACATTTTCAACTATGGTTGAATTTTCAACTATGGTTCGACCATCAGTGTGCTCCGTTGGGAAAGCTTACACCTATCTCCTTAATTTTTCGTCTCGCCAACAAAAACTTGCAAATATGTCCTCACATTTTAGTCATCAAAGAGCCGTTTTTATTTTGTTATTATTACATCATTGTCATGAAAAAAAGTCTGTACAACAAAATCATTTTGTTGTTGTCATCGTTGACGAAAACAACACTGCGTGGAACAGAGCGTGTCAGAAGTTTTGGAGATAAAGTCAGAGAGGCCAGACTGAGATAGTTTGGACATGTGCAGTGGAGAGAAATAGAGTATTTCTCTATACATTGGCAGAAGGATGCTGCGTTTTGGAACCACCAGGCAGGAGGGCTAGAGGAAGACCAAAGAGGAGGTTCATGGATACATTGAGGGAGAATATGAAGATAGTAGGCGCGACTGAAGAGAATGCAGAGGACACATTTAGATGGAAGACACTACCTTGCTGTGGCGACCGCTGAAGAGAAATGCCAAAAGGAGAAGAAGAAGACTACTTAAAGATCTTGACTTTGTTATTATAAATTTTCACTGACAGATTGTTGTGTGGCACTCACAGAGATAATGAGCATAGGAGGCCAACTTTGACTCTGCAAAAGACGTCACCACAGCTGTGGCTAGCATCTGCTTTATGCTCCTCTCTTTGATTGTGCTTCCTCATCATTGTGTATGAGGAATGACGGTTGATCCTTAACCAAAGAATTTTTTTTTTTTGTGATCTATAAAACTTTGGTTGCAAAAAATACTTGCTCAGTATCAGATTCAAAATGAAGTTCTATATCTTTGTACGTTTAGATTATTAACATGAGGACTGAGTTTCTTTGTGCTTCTTCTCTAAACTTATTTACAGTTTCATTAACACTTTCAAAGTTTTCAGTCATTTGAACATTTAAAATGGCCAGTTAAACAGATTTCTTTTTTTTTTTTTTTTTTGGTAGATAAATTAATTGGAGTACACTGCATCCTCGGGGTGAACCTTACGGGCTACATGATATGCAGGTAGACGCAGCCGAAAGCACACGCTCACCTGAATGAATGAACGTTTCCTAAAAGTTCTGTGTGTGTGACCCACAGATATCAGATTGACGTGGACGGGATAGAACCTGTCGGAGCAATCCTTGGTAATGAGTCGTTTAGCAGCATGGTCCCAGAGACAATGTAGACTCTAAAATGTTTTTCCCTCTGCAGAGTTCCGCATTTTCCGGGGTTACGATATCGAACGAGATGACTACAGCCAAGACCTTTTGAATGGATCTATGAGGAGGTGATACACAAAATGTCTTTTTTCATTATAGAGCAATTTTTAGTTTGTTTGAAAAAATTTAATTGTTTACAGTCTAATGCGGTCTCAGGGCATTGTGTTAAAGTGACGTGTGGTCAGGGGAGGCAAAGGAGGCAGTGCCTCCACTCTCATGATGGCAGGGCAGCGAAAAAGAAAGTTTTTCCACTGTTATGTGTTAAAAAATGTATTTGGAGTATCTACACATTTCTGCCATTTTATTGAGTAAAAATAGCCGAATTTCAAAGTCAGAAACGCCAAGGGAGGCAGAGACGAGCTGTGCTTTCCTTCTGACTGCATAATTCAATACAAACTGGGTGGCTTGATGCATGCTAGTTTCTGTTCCTGTATGATGTTCCTGCATCACCAGTATAAACTTTACAGAAATATTTATTAAACACCACAAAATTCTGCAGTCTATATAATGTATTTTATGTGTGTGTTAGACAACTACTGCTGCTTATCACACAAAAAAAGCACATTAAAAAATTGGCAGGAGAGCTAAGTATGTACTCTGTTTCCACTCAAGGGGGCGCATGCGAACTGGTAGCTCCTTTCTTTCTTTTAGCGAGCAACACCGTGTCAGTTCTCCTGTTGACCAAATCTCCATTAAGACAGAGAAACTCTTAAAACTAAGAGATAATAAAGATTACTTCTACAAATTTGTCATAAAACTTTTTGATGGATAGACTTCATTTATAAGTAAAAGTAAGGACACAACTGGTTCTGCTTGTTTAAAAAAAAATGGAAAAAAATAACATAAATGCATGTTTGGCCTTGATTTTTTTTTCTGATCATTTTAAAAGGCAAACTTTACTCAAACATCACATTTTAATATCAATTTAAACAGATGAAAACAAAATACACGCGATTATCAAACAAAGTAAAAGCAAAACCTCAACAGACTGGAATAGACTAGATATGTGTCTGTTGAAAGAAGTTGCAGATTGTATCAATAAACCAATCACATATATTTTTAATTTATCTTTACAGTCAGGTGTTTTTCCAGAGGGGATGAAGACAGCAAAGATTATCCCTATTTTCAAGTCTGATGATCCACTGGATCTCACAAATTACATACCCATTTCATTACTGTCTCAGTTTGCAAAAATTCTGGAGAAATTATTTCATAAAAGATTATACAGCTACCTGGAAAAGCATAAGGTAGGTGTTTTTCTGGATCTAACCAAAGCTTTTGACACAGTTAATCATAACCTACTACTCAAAAAGTTACTCAGATACAGAATTAGGGGTGTGGCCTTCTCTTGGATCAAAAGTTATATTGAAAATAGATCACAATATGTTCACGTAAATGGAATTGATTCAGAGCATGTAACAGTGTCATGTGGCCTCCCTCAGGGTTCTTTGTTGAGCCTGTTGCTTTTTATTCTTTACATTAATATTTGTCTGGTGTCAAAAATTTTACACCTTATATTATTTGCTGATGACACAAACATAATCAGCTGTGGCAATAATTTGGAAGTATTACTTGATGAGGTCGAAAAAGAACTAAAACTTCTAAAAAACTGGTTTGACTCAAACAAATTAACTCTAAATTTAAAGAAAACAAAATTGATAATGTTTACAAATCGTAGTATAAATGTGAATAAAAAAGTTTTTATTCAAGATACAGAGAAAGAGCAAATAAATTAAATATTTTTTTTAGGAATAATTATCCAAAACAAATTAAGTTGGAAAAGTCACATACAATTTGTAAAAACAAAACTATGTAAATCATTAGCCATTATTTCAAAGGTTAAAGAATGTTTGAATGAAAAGGCATTATTTATTTTATATAACTCATTAATTTTACCCTATATGAGTTACTGTGTGGAGGTGTGGGTAAACACGTACAAAACAAACATTATTCCAATTTCTCTTATTCAAAAAAGAGCCATTAGACTTGTCAATAAAGCCTCGTACAAGGCACATACAAACAAACTCTTCATCCATAGAAACCCATTGAAATTCAAAGACTTAATAGATTATAAAACCGCACAACTCATGTATAATATTAAAAATAAACAAGTACCAAATCAGATCCAAAGTTTTTTTCAAAATCAAGAGAGTACCTATAATCTGAGGGGATCCGATGTTGTCTAAAAGCCTAAAGTCAGAACCAATGTAAAACAACACTGTATCTCTACTGTTGGAGTAAATCTATGGAACAGGTTAGAACAAGACATCAAAGACTGCAGAAGACTGAGTCGCTTTAAAAGTTTGTATAAAAAGAAAATTGTGAAATCATACAGAGAAACAAGCTGTTAACTTATATTGTGATTGTAGCCGCACTTTATGTTTATGTTTAGGGTAAAGGGGTTAGACGCTTATAAGCACTTGACTTCTGCCTATTCTTTTTCAGACTGTGTATTTTTATTTGTACCGTTAGTTAATTTTTTTGTTGTTTTGTCTTCATTAATGTCTGAATAAATTAAATTGAATTGAAATAATGCAGTATTGTAAAAGTAATTAGTTAATGGATTGATGGGGTTCCACTCCTGCTCAGATTTACTATGATCATCTTTCCACCAGCAATGATGGCATCGAGAGGTGTGAACTTCTGCCGCAAAGAGGTCAAGCTTCTAATCTTCAACTTGGCGTCGGAGAGAACGAGGATGACCCATCGAACTGTGAAAATCTGCAACAAAGAGGTCAAGCGACTCATCACCACTTTGGGAAACAAAAAACAAACAGGCAACATGGAAACTCCTGTCCGTACTCTGCTACTAGCTCTCGCTTTACGCGAATCATGTCCCCTGAGAGCAGAGGCACAAGACCAAGGATCGATGAGGAGCAACTACAAAATGAGAAGAAGGATTAGGGGCAGCCGAGAAGTTGGAGGGATCCCTCCATAATTTAAAAATGGGAATTAGAATCAAACTGCACAATAGAGGACAGTAAGTGTTGTAAGATAGGAGATCATACACACATTTTTTTTTGACAGTCCTGTACAATGTGACTATTGGAAAAATATTAAAAGTGAAATAGAAACGATTGTAAAACAAGAGATTCCCTCAAACGCTCTGTTCTATTTACTGGGACTCATACCTGGACATTTTGATGCAGATCAAAGATACTCCCTGCATATTTTGCTGTCGGTTGCTAGAACACTCCTAAATGTAAAATGGAAAAATTTAACTCCGCCTTCTCTGACTGAATGGACACAAAGGATTAAACAAGTTTATGTAATGGAAAAAATGACAGCATCCCTACAGCTAAACTATATTTGAAGTTGTATCTACATCAAACTACATGCATGTTCTTTGTTTGATTCATCCTTCAAGTGTATGTATAAAAATTTTGGGTTTGTTTTTACCTATGGGTTGTTAGAATAGTATACCTTGCTCTGTCCCGCTCTGTTTTTCTATTTTGTTTCAGGGAATGTTTTGTTTGTTATCTTTATGACTTATTATAATAAAAATTGAAAATAAAAAGTTGTAAAAGAAAAAAAGGAACGAGTTCTAAAAAGCCATTTGTTTTGTTTATTTGGGATAAAACTCGATCAAGTATACAAGCATCAACCAGAACAAAACTCTCCAGTGTTTCCTCTGGTATATATAGTGCTAGAGATCTGATAAAATCAACATCCTCTTGAGCTAAAAGCATTGATTTTACTACATCTGAAGTGCCAAAAAAATGTTTGTTAGGATGGAGTATTACCCTAATAAAATAAATAAAAAACATAATTTTCAGTGCAGTACAGATAGAGAGACTTGGCGGTGGAATGAGGAGGTGCAGGATTGTATCAAAAGAAAGAGGCTGGCTAAGAATAAGTGGGACACTGAGAGGACTGAGAAGAGTAGGCAAAGTACCGGGGGATACAGCCTAAGGTTAAAGTAGAGGTGGCAAAGGCAAAACAAGAAGCCTACGATGACGTAAACGCTAGGCTGAACAGCAAGGAGGGAGAGATGGACCTATACATGTTGGCAAGACAGAGAGACAAAGAGGGAAGGATGTGCAGCAAGTTAGGGTGATTAAAGACAGGAATGGATGTCTTCTGACAGATACCAGTAATGTGGTGGGAAGATGGAAAGAGTACTTCAAAGAGTAGATGAATGAAGAACATGAAAGAAAACAAAGAGTAGAAGACATTACCGTAGTAAAGCTTAAAGTGGCTATGATTAGTAAGGATAGAAATATAGAGGGCACTGAAGAGGATGAAGAGTAGAAAGGCTCTCGATCCTGATGATATTTCTGTAGAAGTATGGAAGTGTTTAAGTGAGGTGGCAGTAGAGTTTCTGACTGGGCTGTTTAACAGAATATGAGAAAGTGAGAAGATGCGTAATGAATCGAGAAGAAGTGTGCTGGTTCCTATTTTTAAGAACAAGAGAGATGTGCAGAGTTGTGGTAACTACAGAGGAATAAAACTAATCAGTCATACGATGAAGTTATGAGAAAAAGTTGTCGAAGCTAGGCTAAGGTCTGAAGTACGGATTTGTGAGCAGCAGTATGGTTTATGCTGAAAAAGAGCACTACAGATGCAGTGTTTGCCTTGAGGATGCTGATAGAGAAGTACAGAGAAGGTCAGAGGGAGCTGCATTGTGTCTTTGTACAGTAGATCTAGAGAAAGCGTATGACAGGGTACCTAGAGAAGAACTGTGGTACCCTGTTCTTCTCTGTCACACCAGGAAGTCTGGTGTGACAGAGAAGTATGTTAGACTTCTCAGGACGTGTATGAGGGCTGTAAGACAGTGGTGAGGTGTGCTGTAGGTGAGACAGAGGAGTTCAGTGTGGGGGTGGGTCTGCACCAGGGATCTGCTCTGAGCCCTTCGCTGTTTCCTATGGTGATGGACAGGCTGACAGACGAGGTTAGACAGGAATCCCCATGGACAATGATGTTTGCAGATGACATCGTGATCTGTAGTGAGAGGAGGGAAGAGGTGGAGGAAAAGCTGGAGAGGTGGAGGTTTGCACTAGAAAGAAGAGGAATGAAGATTAATCAGAGTAAAAAAGAATACATGTGTGTGAATGAGAAGGATCCGAATGGTAAAGTGAGGTTACAGGGAGAAGAGATCAAAAAGGCGGAAGATTTTAAGTATCTAGGATCAACAGTCCAGAGCAATGGAGAGTGTGGAAAAGAGGTGAAGAAGCATTTGCAGGCAGGGTGGCACGGGTGGAGAAAAGTATCAGGTGTGATGTGTGACAAAAGATTTTCAGCCAAAAATGAAAGAGAAAGTGTACAAAACCGTGGTAAGACCGACCATGTGGTTTGGTCTAGAAACAGTACCACTGGGAAAAGACAGGAAGCAGAGATGGAGGTAGCAGAGATGAAGATACTGAGGATCTCTCTGGGAGTGACCAGGATGGACAGGATTAGAAATGAGTACATCAGAGGAACAGCACATGCTAGAGGTTTTGGGGATAAAGTCCGAAAGGCCAGACTAAGATAGTTTGGACATGTGCAGAGGAGAGAGAGAGAGTACAACGGAAGAAGGATGCTGGATTTGTATCCACCAGGAAAGAGGACTAGAGGAAGGCCAAAGAGGAGGTTCATGGAGAGAGGAACAGCAGCATGCAACAAAAAAGCAGAGAAGAGTTGATTGCTATGGTTGCAGTATACAGCCTATTATAGGACAGGCCTGCCTGTCTCTAAATAAAATTACAACATTTTATAAAATCTAAGTTTTGATGAACAAAAATAAATATTCTTTCATACATTTTTTTACACAAACACCATGAGATCAACCAAAACAATCTTTGGGAGCGACCGGCAGATCCCACTCACCATATGAGGTGAAATAGGAACATTTTCCACAAAACACCTGATTTTCTCTGACCGTACGCTAGTGTGCCACGGCACACTGGTTGAAAAACTCTGCTCTGACCAACCCAAAGTCAGGATTTTCTCTTATTCAATATCATTTTGAGAGTGGCTATAAAAAATTATGATGTTTTTAAACGGCTGTTACTTGAATTATGTTATGTCTAAAATAAACTAAAAATATCCCTGGTTAGCTTGAAACCTTGCAACTCTCACACTCAAAGAACAATAAATGACAGGTCTTAGTTTCTGTCCAAATAGTAAGTGCCTAAATAATTGTACAGTTGAAACCAGGAGTTTATATACACACATAAAAAACACACGTTTTATGTTTTTTTTTTTCCTCACTGAAAAATAAATCCTTGTAGTCCCTCATTCATCCAGGAGTGATCCAATCTGAATTCATTCAGATTGAAAATGATTTCCGGATGGAAGTCGAAACGTCTCGATCAAGAATTGAACTGTCCAGAAGACTTTTTTTAAACTTTTTCTACTGAAAAATAAACTTTTCTTGTTTTAGGTCAATTACAATTAACAAAATTATTTCTATTTGCTAATTGTCAGAATAGTGAAACTAGGGTTTTCTTTAGACAATTCTTTGTTACATTTATCAAAGTCAAAAGTTTACATACAGTACATTTCATTGGTAGTTAGTACTACTGCCTTTAAACCGCAGTACTTCAGTCAAATGTCTCGGATATCCTTCCATAAGTTTCCTACAAGTGCTGGGAGGAATTTTGTCCCATTCCTCCTGACAGAACTGGTCTAAATGAGCCACGTTTTTAGGTCGCCTTCCATGTACACCCCTTTTTAGCTTTTACCATAAATGTTCAATAGGATTTAGATCGGGGCTCTGTTAAGGCCACTCCAAAACATTGACTTTTGTTATCGTTAAGCCACTTTGCAACCAGTTTGGCAGTATGCTTCGGGTCATTGTCCATTTAGAAGATCTATTTGCACGAAAGCTTCAATTTTCTGGCTGATGTCTTCAGATGTTGCTTCAATATTTCCGCATTCTGCTTTTTTCCTCATGATGCCATCTATTTTGTGAAGTGCACCAGTCCCTCTAACAGCAAAACAACCCCACAAAATGATGCTACCACCCCCATGTTTTACAGTTGGGATGGTGTTCTGAAGGCTGTGTACAAAACGATGGTCATTGTGGCCGAACCGACCACAAGTCAAGTCTGCAAAAATTTAAGTCTTTATCTTTGTGCGCATTCACAAACTGCAATCAGGCTTTTCTATATTTCTTTTGGAGTAATGGCTTCTTCCTGGCAGAGTAGCCTTTCAGCCCATGTCTCTACAGTACTCGTTTCTCTGTTGATAATGACACATTCTTACCATCTTCAGCCAGCATCTCCACAACATCGTTTGCCTTCGTCTTTGGGTTGTTCTGGACTTATCGGACCAAAGTACATTCATGTCTAGGACTCAGAACCTGGCTCCCTTCTGAGCGAAACAATGGCTGGATGTTCCCATGATGTTTATACTTGCGTACAATTGTCTGAACAGATGAAAGTGGCACCTCCAGGCATCTAGAAATTGCACCCAATTGTTCTCTCTGCCCTAATGCACTCTGGTTGTTATGGTAACGTTAAAACATATCCTCAAATTAAACATCACAAAAAGTGCATAAAAATACTAGTTACTCGCAGTAAGAATAAATCAGTGGGAGACCTGAGCTGGTTTCACTGTAACCAGACAGTCTCATCTTGGTCTGAAACCTGCAGAGTTTTTCTAAGATCCAGTCTGTGCCGTACCTTTGTAACTCTATGACTCCCCTTATCAAAGAAACTTTTTTAAAGAGTTTTGGGTTTTGCAAATTAACTAGTTTAGGGGTTCAAATTTAGTGTTTTATTGATTTTCAATTAGAATTTATTGACAATGAATGTAAATTTGTTTCAAGAAATGTTGAATTGTCTGTTTTCAGTTCTTTTACTCTTTTTTTCTTTAGGATCGTTGGCTTTTCAAACAGCCTCCAGTTTATTTCCAACAGCCTGACATCCCTGATCATAGAAACCTGAGTCGTAAGCTGTGACGCAAATCTTCTTTGACATAAATAAAGAAATTTAATATTTATTCTACACGTTTTTACAGCATTGACGTTGAGAAAACGTTAAGATATTAAGATAAAAAAAAAACTCGTTATGTTTGTATCATGTTTGTCCTCCTTCAGAAATCATATTAAAACAAAATGAAAAAAATCCCTCCTCCATCTTTTTCCATTTTCAGCATTTTTTAAAAAGCTCCAGGGAGCCACGAGAGCGGACCTGAAGAGCCGCAGGTTGCCGACCCCGCTCCCAGTGGGACGTGTCCGAAACACCTCAACACCACTCTTTTACCCTCTTTTTACTCTTTTTTTTTTTTTTAGATTTTTTGCTAGCTTTATTGCATTTATTAATTACAGGGACAATGCGTATCAAAAACATGCCAGAGTCAGCCAAAAGGCTATTTTTCATCTGCAGTCCCTTGACAGATGTTAAAGTCCTTCTAAAATATTAGAAATAATATTCCAAATTTACCTAACAACATCACACAATGCATTTAAAAGTAACATGCAGGCTGAAAATAATAGTAAAGCTAAAAACAATGTTTTCTTTCTTAGCCAAGATTTCTAGTTTTCATATTGCAAAGGCTTTAAAAACTTAGTTCCAGCTGCATAAACAGTAAGACCTAGCAAATGTATTGTTTAGAGTACTGTGTTGCCATCTAGTGGTGAATGTGTCTGAAATTACTGAAATGGACTTTAAGCCTTAACCCCACTTTAACTTTTAAGGTAAAAGGTTATCATTTACCTCGGGTAGATGGAGCTCTTATTAGTCTTTTTTAAACAGAGACATGGCTCGGAAAAAACACCAAAAAAACTCAACTTCCACACGAGTGGGTGTAATACAAGCAAATCCCAACGAGAGAAAAACGCTATATTAAATCAAGTGTGGGCAAACTTTTGACTCATGTGTCACATAGGCTTCTATCATGTGAATTAAGGGCCCCAGTTCTTACGATTTGGTCAATAAAACAAAATTGATAACATGATGAATGTTAAAAACATCAGCTATAACTCAATTATTTTAAACGAACAACTCAATATTTTCCATTTGATTTTCTTATTTTTGGCTTCACTCATTTTACAATGAACCTCACTCTTAGTTCCATGTCTGGATGAAGCCCTTCTGCTGTTCTGATTAAATATGCTATAATACTGGTCGATATGAAAAGAATTAAGTTGTTAGTAAAAAAAAAAAGCCTGTCTAAGTAGGGGCACTGAAAATGCTGGGAAAAAATAGATTTATTCATAGAATCACCTCACATTTGGTGGACCAGATTACTAGGTTTGGAGATCTACATATGGCCGCAGTTTGTTCACCTGTGATCTGAATAGATTTTTATTTGTGCTGTAGATTAAAAATCCTCTCACCGACTCTTCATCTTTTTCTATTCATAAAACTGGGATAAACACCCAGAAAACCAATTTGATTAAGTCCAGGGCAATTTAAGTTTTTTAAACTTTTTCCCACTCCTTTTTGAACTTTCCTTTGTTGATTTTTGGTTTATTTTTTTACTTGTTCCTTTGTGATGATTTTGAAATGTTCAAAATAAAGAGAAAAAAAGGTCGTCAACAGATACTGTGTCAACACATTTTTATTGAACTCTTAAATAGTATCAAAGGCTTCGAGCACAAATAAAATGTTTTAAACATAAACACTTTGGCCTGAGCAAAAGTCTATAAAGTGCCCTGAGTCCTGTAACAGGAGAAAGCTCTGAATGTTAACTTTGCTGCAGGTCTGTCTGGATCAAACCTTTCTAGGTTCATTTGTTTTTCAAGTAAAACAAATTTAATTGTAAAGTTTTCAACACTCTAATAAACTGCTGCAGTTTACGGTGGGGATGGGGTGCTGCTGACCTCGACTCGGGACGTTATGGATCGGTGGAAGGAATACTTTGAAGACCTCCTCAATTCCACCAACATCTCTTCCGATGAGGAAGCAGGGTCTTTGGAATTCGGGATGGGTCCTCCTATCTCTGTTACCGAGGTCGCCAAGGTGGTCAAAAAGCTCTGCGACGGTAGGCCCCCGGGAGTGGATGAGATCCAACCGGAGCCCCTAAGGCAGGGGTGTCAAACTCAGTTCACGGAGGGCCGGTGTCCCTGCAGTTTTTCAATGTGTTCTTTCATCTACACACCTGATTCAGGTTAACGAGTCATTGTGCCAAATTTGATCAGCTGTATTGAACCAGGAACACATGAAAAACCTGCAGGGACACTGGCCCTCCAGGAACTGAGTTTGACACCCCTGTCCTAAGGGCTCTGGATGGTGTTGGGCTGACTTGTCTGTCACCCCTTTGCACCGTTGCGTGGACATCGGGGACAGTGCCTCTGGATTGACAGACCGGGGTGGTAGTCCGGAGGGTGTGCTCTAACTACCGAGGGATCACACTCCTCAGCCAGTTTGAAAAGAAACAAAACCTTTGTGTTTTTATTTGAATAAAAATGATAAATGTTCTCTATTCAGCGCTTTTCTACCTGCGTTGATACTAGGGATGGTAAATCCGAAGCCCCATGAACCATCGAGTAATTTCAAACCAATTTCCTCAAATAGACCCAAAGATTCTAATCTTTCGAGCCCACAAAGAGCTCCATCTGCAGGCTGCGGGGTGTAAGGAAAAATCCAGTAGAAAAAAAGAAAGATGAATTATATGCTCCAAGTCTCAAGTCATTAGAAAAATGATTGAGATTCGGCGAGTTTTTCTGCTTCCTATTCTTTGCTAATATTTTTTCTCGGATATTAAACAGTAGTTATGTCAATACTGTTTTATTAACTTAAATTTTAGTCACCCAAAATGAATAAAAGAAAAAGAAATATTCCACTCTGCTCATTTAAATTATGATGAAATGTTCAATTAAACACAGACTGACCACACCGGGTGCTCCTGTCATCAATATATGAATCATTAAAGAGAACTGATGGGTGTTAACTTGCGTCAGAGCAATGGACTCAAACCACCGGACCGCGGACCGGTACCAAGCCAGGGGTCATATGGTACCGGGCCGCACAGAAAGAAGAAATAACTTCTATTATTTCCATTTGGTTTATTATTCGAACCATGACAATGTTTTAATTTGAAAAGTGACCGGATTTTCTTCCTTACATCCATCAATGACTCACCAATGATGCATCATTCCATTAAATTTAAAACCCTAAACTAGAGTAAAAAACAAAGATCTATAGGAAGCTTCTTTGCTAAGAGGAGGTACAGTTACGAAGCAGACTGGACCTTAGAAACACTCTTAATGTTTCAGGTCAAGATGAGACTGTCTGGTTCCAGCAAAACAAACTCAGAACTCTGACTGATTTGGTCTTACAGGGAAGAGCCTAAGTGTTTTTTTGTATTCAACTTATTTTTGTAATATTCTTTATTTTGAAGATATGTTTACCGTTACGAAGGCAACCAGAGTGCGTTCGAGCAGAGAGAACGTTTCCACGTTATAAAGATTCTTTGCTAATAAATTTTGTCTTGAAGACAAAGTGGATTTAAGTTTAATATTATTTATTTAAAAAAAATATATATATATACATATATTTTTTCCAACATGTACGGCTTCAGTCTGCTTCTCTTCTGATCCACAACCTCTCCTGATTTGGAGAAGACTCGCACTGTTCAAATCTCCCGCAAGCTACTCGGCACGTGACCTCAGGTTTCGAGCAGCAACTGAGCTCGGGTCACGTGATATGTAAGGTTTGCTTGCCCTGCTCGAAGCAAAACTCGCGAGACTTTTTTTTCATTTTGCTCGACACTACTCGAGTAGGGCCGCTCGAGCTGGCCATCCCTAGTTGATACTCAAACTGCTTTAAATTGACACTCACATTTACACATTTATACCTCATGGTGGAAGCCGCCATGCAAGGTGCAAACCACCATCAGGAGACATTGGGGTTTCGGTGTCTCCGGACGGGGCGATCAAACCTGCGACCCTTCGGTTTCCAGCAGGTTTGGTCACCCAGGACGGTCACCCCATTCGGTGAGCCATCCTTCCTCCAATAACGAATAAAAGTATTAAAAAGCAAAATTATTTAAGAAAACACATTCCACAACTAAGAAACATCTCTAAAAGCTTTACCAAACTCTCAAACTAAATGTTGAGTGATCCAATCAGACCTGCAGAATAATAAAATAAAAAAAAAGTCTATCACCTAAAGCAATTAAATCTAAAATTTGTGGTCATTCCATCTCTCATTTCTGCGTTGCTCTCTATATCTCCGTCCTCCCTCGTCACGACTTCCAGGCGGCCATATGGGGGCGTAGCCACTGCGTGCATAATGGTCGTACCTATGGTACGAACTGCGGTCAGCATGGTCTCTTTCTGTTTCCCAGTGGCGCCTGAACCTTCTCGCTTCAGAAGGTCTCCTGACATAACTCTCGCCAAAAGGGGTGCTCCAGTCAATCGGGAAGACTGAAGCTGCCGGAGGCGGCAATCTCGGGTAATTCTGTGACGGATGTAACGGTCTCTGGTGGGGGGCTGGCGGAGAAGGCCGGTGGTGTTCGGGATTGAACCTGCAAGAGCAGCGACATAGAAACATCAACATCTGGCTAAGGGCGGGGGATAGCAGACGTATCCGCTTACAAATTGCTTACCAATTGTACCCTAAGTTAGATGGGTCATCCTCGTTCTCTCCAACGCCAAGTTGAAGATTAGAAGCTTGACCTCTTTGTGGCAGAAGTTCACACCTCTCAATGCCTTCGTTGCTGGTGGAAAGATGATCATGGTAAATCTGAGCAGGAGTGGAACCCCATGATCCACTAATTACCGTATTTTCACGACCATAAGGCGCATCTAAAAGTCTTAGATTTTCTTCAAAATGAGCGGCGCGCCCTATTGTGCAATGCGCCCTGAGTGTTGTGAAAAACCAAGTGAAGTAGATGAACGCTACGCTTGCTGTGATTCTGGGAGGTCTGACAAAGAACTCCAACCGCTGGACATAGGCGTGAACCAGCCGTTCAATGTAAGGCTGCGAGCGGCGTGGGAGCGATGGATGACCAGAGGAGACCATAGCTTCACAAAGGGTGGAAGGTAGCGCCACGCGAGTTATGCCACAGTTTGCCAGTGGATTGTAGATGCTTGGGCTAACGTGTCTGCTGGCACTGTTGTCCGAGTTTTCGCAAAATCCAGCATCATTTCCGACGAGCTGCACGGTACAGAAAGTGACTCTAACAGTGAGGAAAGTGAATCTGCTATGTTGGATTTAGCGCAGCTGTTAGATTCTGAAACAGAGGATGAGGACTTGGATGGATTTGATAAATGACTTTATGACGTCTGTAACTAATATTTAAATAAAACCAACCAAACTCAGTTTTACTCCTGATCTATTTTTAAATACGCACACCTACGTACGTGTGTAAGGCGTACGTACGTAGTAGAGGATATGTATATAAAACCCGCGTCCTATCATCAGGTGCGCCTTATCTGTGTGTTAAATACAGAGCACATGAAACTGGGACTGCGCCTTTTAATACGGTGCGTCTTTTGGTTGTGAAAATACGGTACTTTTACAATACTGCATCATGAAAAGAAAGAAAGATGTGTGTTCATAACAGCTGCTACTAACAAGTAGAAGGTTCCATTCTTACACTTACTAACACAATGGCCTGAGATAGCATTCGATCTTAAAATAAATAATTACATTATTTCAAACAAAATAAAACCTGCTCTATATTAAAAAAATATTTTGTGTATCACCTCCTCCTAGGTCCATTTAAAAGGTCATAGAGATAGTTATCTCGTTCTATATCATAACCCCGGGCTGAGTTGAATACTGTGGAGAGAAAAACATTTCAGATCCTTCTTCCTCTCTGGGATCATGCTGCTAAAACAACTTGCTTACACTTCACTGTCGCGTGAGGATCCATCCCGTTCACGTCAATCAGATACCTGTGGGTCACACACACAGAACTTTTAGGCCCCGGTGATAAAGGTGAGTGTGTGCTTTCGGCTGCACCTACCTGCAGATTAAGTAGCCGGTGCGGTTCACCCCGTGGGTACAGTGTACTCCAATAAGGTTGTCTTTAAAAAAAAAAAAATCATTCTTACCGACAAATTTTTCTGCTGAAATGATTGAAACCTTTAAAATTGCAAATGAAACTGTACATAAGGTCAAATAATAAGCACATAGAGCAAGGGTGCCCAACCAGTCGATCACGGACTGCTGATACCAAGTTGACCGCCAGGTGTGTAGGGGAAAAAATGAAATGACAGGATGTCAGTGTTGCCAACTCAGTGACTTTGACACTACTTTTTAGCAAATATTCAGACCATTGAATGACTTGTTTTTCTTTTAAGAAAAAAAAAGACAATCTTACGGCTTTTTTTTAAGTCGTATACTGTGAGAGATTTTTGGAGTCTTTGGAGCCTGTTCTTAATGAGCAGCGCCTACTGCTGCTTCCAAAACACTGCGTGCGTGCAGAATTTGTCAGTGTGTTTGAGACAGTGCGCATGTGGGTGTGTGAGAGAGATACTGTTTATAAATAGATAAAGAGAGACAGACAGAGAATTTATGTGTGTTTAAGAGAGCGGAATTTGTCTGTGTGTGTTTGAGAGAGAAGAATTTATTTGTGTGTATGTTTGAGAGAGAGATGACTTATTCTCTGTGTGTGTTTGAGAGAGAGAGAAATTTTAGAGTGTGTATGTTTGAGAGAGAGATGACTTATTCTCTGTGTGTGTTTGAGAGAGAGAGAAATTTTAGTGTGTGTATGTTTGAGAGAGAGGAATTTGTCTGTGTGTTTGAGAGAGGGTTTGTGATGTGATGTCTAATGGTAGTGTAGCATCAACAAAATGTGTTGTGAGGGTAGTTTTACTGCAGGGTGGACACAGTCTGTGACGTTTGTGATTTTGACACTAGCCTGGAAGATCTCAGGAGGTTTGATACTTGAAAAGTAGCTATTGGGACAAAAAGGTTGGAGACCCCTGACCTAGAGAATCAGTAGTCATGTTAAAATCTAGATGTACAAATATCTGGCGCCTCATTTGCATAAATCTTATACTGAGAAGGCAAAGGGTTTTTTTTTTTTTACGTATAAATGGAACAAAACACAGAAAAACTCATGACAGACTCCATCGGAGCAGCTTCATTTTCTCACCATTGTCTTCGTTGTCTCTGATGAACTTATACACAGCACGTTTGAAGCTCAGGATGACCTCATCACTGGGAACCGCATGGCCAGCGGTGAATATCTTCATGTACGTCAGATAATCAGGGATGTCCTGCAAACACACACACAACGCCTATAGTAACATTTACAACAATCTGCCATGCAAGGTGCATGGCAGATTGCATGGTAGAAACATCAGCCCCTGATGTTTCTACCAGCCACCGTTGCCTCCTTTTTTCATACAAGAGGATTGTGTGTACAAACAGAGAAATAAGTTTGCACAACCTTTGGAATTTCTTATATTTCTGCCTAAATTGCTCATGAAATATGGTCTGATCTCTCCAGCAATGTCAAGAATGAACAAACGGTGTCTGTTTGAACTAATGAATAAAGTACCGGATTTTCATAAGGCGCACATAAAAGTCTCAAATTTTCTTCAAAATGAGCGGTGCGCCTTATTGTGCAGTACGCCCTATCTGATTTGTGAACGTATTAGAGAACCACAAGGCGGACGCAGTTGAGAACATGAGAACATTAAAGGGGGAAGTGTGGGCGTGGATTGTGTCTAAAAGAACAGGTATGTGCTTTATGCAGAACATTGCTGTTTTAACGACACTGAAAATGGAAAAGAGACACGCTTATGAAGCTCAGTTTAAACTGAAGGCGATCACCTACGCGGAGGAACGTTGGAATCGAGCCGCCGCAAGAAAACTTAAAATGAACGAGTCGATGGTTTGTAAGTGGAGGAAGCTGGAAAACAAACTGCGACAGATGAAGAAGACAAGGCTGTGTTTCCGTGTAAATAAGGCGAGTTGGTCAGATTTGGAGGAAAGACTCCAGCAGCGATGAATGACCAGAGGAGACCACAGCTTCACGGAGTGTGGAAAGCAGCGCCGGGCGAGTTATGCCACAGTTTGCCAGTGGATTGTAGATGCTTGGTCCAACGTGTCTGCTGGCACTGTTATCCGAGCTTTCGCAAAAGCAGGCATCATTTCCGCGCCTGCACGGTACAGAAAGTGACTCTGACAGCGAAGAAAGTGAACCTGCCATGTTGGATTTAGCGCACCTGTTAGATTCAGAAACAGAGGATGAGGACTTTGATGGATTTGATAAATGACTATATGGCGACTGTAACTAATATTTAAATAAAGCCAAACAAACTCAGTTTTGTTCACAATCTATTTTTAAATACCCACACCTGTGTGTATACACGCGCGTGTCTGTGTGTTGTTGTAAGACAGACGGTGTAGAGGATATGCATATAAAACCTGCGCCTTATCATCAGGTGTGCCTTATGTGTGTGTTAAATACAGAGCACATGAAATTTGGACTGCGCCTTAAATACAGTGCGCCTTACGGTCGTGAAAATACAGTATATTCAATTCAAATATGACTAATGCAAATTTATTTTACCAAGAGAAAATCTATAACAACTAGAAGTGTCTCTTTTGCGGGACTTCAGCGATGGAACAAACTCAGAATCAACACTAGGACCGCTGCAGCCGTCAATTTGACTCCACGTGACTTTAATATGCTAACTAGAATAAATAAAACACAACCTATGAGGCTGACCTTTAATAACTTTTAATATGAACATGTTTTCTATTTTATCATGTATTTTTTGTTTTTTAAAATAAAATGTTCAAAATTTATAAGCCTTTTATTCCCTCTAACCTGCTTGCGCTACGCAGCAGCTGGGACGAAGCGTGCATTGCCACCATAACAACATAGCATCAACTTCCCGCAGAAGTTGTTGCTATGGCAAGAAACACATTGCCACACATACTGTAAGTGTGTGTGTTTATATTTGTGGAGAGAGACAAGGAGGACTCTGACGCCATTACAGAAACATTTTAGAAAGGTTGAATGAGATCATATTGAAGAGATACCATGAAGAGAGTAAGAAAATTGTTGTCTGAATAAAGTCAGCCATGTTTTCTAGATAAGTCTTGAAAGTTCAAGTTAACATATTGGAATTTAACCTAAAGTCAATTTTTAACCGGGACATTTTTGAAGAAGCAGCGCAAAATATGGAAAAAAAAAGTAGGCTATTGATTAATTAGATCATTTTACTTTGGTGTTCCGTTCTGTCATCTTCCTTTGTTCTGGGGTTGGGTAGCGGGGGCAACAGCCTCAAACGGGTAGCCCAGGCCTTTCTCTCCCCGGCTGCATCCTCCAGCTCACCCGGAAGGATCCCAAGTCGTTCCCCGGCCAGCTGTGAGACATAGTCTCTCCAGCGGGTCCGGGGTCTGCCCCTTGGTCTCCTCCCGGTGGGACGTGCCCAAAACACCTTGCCTGCGAGGCGCTCGGGGGGGCATCCTGACCAGATGCCTGAACCACCCCATCTGGCTCCTCTCGACCTGGAGGAGGAGCGGCTCGACACGTTTACTTTGGTGTTTGCTTTTTATTCTAGGTTTTAAAAATATTTAACATTTTATTATTACTTTAAAAATTGAGTGGTGTAAAAGTTTATTTATAAAATACAGCAGCACAAAACAAGAATTATTACATAAGCGGTCATTTTGACAGTCATGGCGCTTGCAGGTAGATTTAGAACGTGGCGGTCCTAGTGTTAAAAGCATGCCCTTTGCTATTAATAAAAAAAAAAAAAAAGTACTCTTTAAGTATTTGATTGAGAAAAAAAGGCTGTAAATAAAATTCATTGGTAAATAAGTTTTATTTGCTTGTTTGTATTTTTTATCTATATTTAAAAACTATGTATGAATAAAATGGGGTGGGGTCAGGCGGACTTCAATAAGTTTTGCTTCTGTCTGAGCCTTTTTCACTCTCACCTAAAGGGTACATTTAGGTTTTGTTGATGTTAGATGTAGGGCTGAAACAACTAATCGAATTAATCGATTATAATCGATTATTGAAATAGTTGTCGACTAATTTAGTCATCGATTAATCGTTTAGAAAGTTTTTGCTGTCAACTCCACTTAATATTACACAACTTGATTGTTTTTTGTGTATTTTTACTCATGTTAACCTCGGCCATTTTTGTTTGGGACTATACCTCTGAACAAGGTTAAATTTGCAAATCTAAAACTGTTAACGATTTCTTGTTTTTAAATGTGATCCTGGACGGTCAACAGTTTACAATTTATATTTTTTTAGCCAGTACTATAAAACACATTTTATGGGTGCTCGTGATTTACCTTTACTGTATACAGTAAGTAGATTTATTATTTTATATTTGCTGTAGAAATGGTAACATTCTCCCTCTTTATTTCACAAAAAGATTAACATTTTTACTTATTAGAATGAGCTCAACGTGTTGTTTAAGTGGTTATGAGTTGTGTTTTACATAACTACATTCAATAAAATGCCAAAAAACTATTATTTATTAAGCCGCCCATTTATCCGATTAATCGATTAATCGAGCCAATAATCGCCAGATTAATCGATTACCAAAATAATCGTTAGTTGCAGCCCTAGTTAGATGTAAATGTCAAACGTGACTGAAAGAAAACAAACCTGCAGTCCGTAGTAGCGTGTGGTGTTGGTTAGATCAATGATCATCCCCAGTTCTTCCTTCTGCCTCCTCATTGAGTTCACCAGTTCCAAGAGACCAAACACGTCAGGATCCGGAAGATTCCTAGTTAGTGACTGATGGAGAAAAAAAGATATTAAGCCAGTCATCTTCTTATCCGTCTGTCCCTTTCGGGGTTGCGTGGGGTGCCGGAGCCCATCCCGGCTAATTTAAGGGTACACCCCGAACAGGTGGCCAGTCTGTCGCGGGGCCACACACATACAACCAGCCACATACACACACTCATTCCTAGGGGCAATTTGGCACCGGCCAATCAACCTAGCATGCATGTTTTTGGAGGGTGGGAGGAAACCGGAGGAAACCCACGCAGACACGGGGAGAACACGCAAACTCCACACAGAAAGGACAGTGTTCCAAGTCACGTCCCCCACCCGGGACTCAAACCCACAACCTTCTTGCTGTGAGGCCACTGTGCTACCCACTGCGCCACCGTGCTGCCATCCCACCGTGCTGCCATCCCACTGTGCTGCCATCCCACCGTGCTGCCATCGATATCAAGCCACTTTTTATAAACTGATCATTCACACTTACCATTGTCAACGGCACTTTAAAGGCTACAAAACGGGTCCCGGGCAGTCTTTTTCCCACTGGACGGTAGTTGAGCCATCTGTTAGAAAGAGACAGATTCTTTATCATGGTTCCGATTTAAATACTTCCAGAATTTAATTTGAAATCACCTCAAATAATTGTCACTTTGTTTCAGATAAAAACCTAAAATGTCCAAATAACATGTTCCCTTGATATTTCCAAACACTTATTAGAAGTAACAGAATGTGCAGAGTGGGATTTGACGGTTTATTTGTTCAAATGGATCCCCGTTAGTTGCTACTTCGGTAACTACTAGTTTTCCTGGCGTTCATCTCTTAAAAATCCCATAAGCACAAAAAACAATTACATTTACACGATTAAAACATGTAAATGTAATTTACATGCTGATTTAAGATAAATACAGTTGCGTCTCCAAATCCGAGACCATGGTCCTCGCCCGGAAAAGGGTGGAATGCCCCCTGCGGGTCAGGGACAGGGTCCTGCCCCAAGTGGAGGAGTTTAAGTATCTCGGGGTCTTGTTCACGAGTGGGGGAAGGATGGAGCGGGAGATCGACAGGCGGATCGGTGCGGCATCTGCAATAACTAGGACGCTGCATCGGTCCGTCGTGGTAAAGAGAGAGCTGAGCCGAAAAGCAAAGCTCTCGATTTACAAGTCGATCTACGTTCCAACCCTCACCTATGGTCACCAGCTGTGGGTGGTGACCGAAAGAATGAGATCACGGATACAAGCGGCCAAAATGAGCTTCCTCCGCAGGGTGGCTGGGCTCTCACTTAGAGATCGGGTGAGGAGCTCTGCCATCCGGGAGGAGCTCAGTGTCGAGCCGCTCCTCCTCCAGGTCGAGAGGAGCCAGATGGGGTGGTTCGGGCATCTGGTCAGAATGCCCCCCCCCCAGCGCCTCGCGGGCGAGGTGTTTTGGGCACGTCCCACCGGGAGGAGACCAAGGGGCAGACTCCAGACCCGCTGGAGAGACTATGTCTCACAGCTGGCTGGGGAACGGCTTGGCATCCCTCCGGGTGAGCTGGAGGATGCAGCCGGGGAGAGAGAGGCCTGGGCTGCCCGCTTGAGGCTGTTGCCCCTGCGACCCGACCCCGGAACAAGCGGAAGATGACGGAACGGAACACTTGCTTAAACGAGACAATCAAGGCCTTATTGTTGTGGAATTTTCTAAATAAGATGTCACACAAATGAGAAGAGAAAAATAGAATTTAATGAAGTACAAAAGATTAAATGCTGCGGCGTTGGAAGTTCATGCAAACCAAAGTCTGATCGGCAGAAGTCCAACTATTTGGCCAAATATTACCTCCGTTCTTAGGTTGGGCTTTTCTGTTGCTAGGCTGAATCTCTCATTCTGATAGGCTATGTAAATTTGATTGGGTTGAACATTATGTTTAATAGGCTAATAATTTATCACTGGGCTGAAAAACTCAAGATACCTTATCTCGCACTTGCAACTTGCTAGCCAGAGGCTGAATTGTTAGGATTGAGTTTATGAAATGTATCTGTGCTCGTCCTTGAGCAGCTTACAGTCTGCGTAAACAGGCTGGAAAAATATCTCCACTCAATGAATGTGAGATAGACGTCTTGTTTCAGCACATCGGGTTAATTAAAAACACCAATCATCCCTAAGATGTTTTCAAAGTCAATATTAATCTTAATTTTTCTATCATAGTATAAAACAGTTAGCACAGTGGATTCACAGCAAGAAGGTCAGGGGCTCAAGTCGCATGTAAGAACGAGGCTTAGAACACGAGCGTTTCTGTGTGGAGTTTGCATGTTCTCCCTGTGTAACGGTGGGTTTCTTCTGGGTACTCCGGTTTCCTCCCACCCTCCAAAAACATGCATGTTAGGTTAATTGGTCGGTAACAAATTGCCCCCTAGGAATGAGTGTGTGTATAGTTGTATGTGTGTGACCCCGCAACAGACCTGTTCGGGGAGTTCGAAATCAGCTGGGAAGGGCCCCGCAACCCCGTAAGGGATAGATGATTAAGAAAGTGACTGACTGAATAAATATCAATTTTTTACCCCCCAAAGTCTACCCCAAACAGCTTTTTTTTTTAAAACAGAGTTTATGATCTTTTTAACCTCAGTTACTTGGAAGCGATCAAATGTAAAACTAAATGTTTTCAACATTTTCAATCATTTTTTTGGAGGTATTTATTTATTTATGAGGTATAATGTTTTCAAAATAGATGGCGCTACAGTCAAGAGCGTTTATATAAGTGATCAATTTTTTTTTCTCCAGCCAGCTGTGAGACACAGTCTCTCCAGCAGGTCCGGGGTCTGCCTTTTGGTCTCCTCCCGGTGGGACGTGCCCGAAACACCTCACCAGCGAGGTGCTCGAAAGGGTATCCTGACCAGATGCCTGAACCACCCTATCTGGCTCTTCTAAACCTGGAGGAGGATCGACTCGACACCGAGCTCCTTCAGGATGGCAGAGCTCCTCATCCGATCTCTGAGTGAGAGCCCAGCCACCCTGCGGAGGAAGCTCATTTCGGCCGCTTGTATCCGCGATCTCATTTTTTCGGTCACCACCCACAGCTGGTGACCATAGGTGAGGGCAGGAACATAGATCGACTTGTAAATTGATAGCGGAAGACCATGCAACTGAGCTGATTTTTCTTTCTTCACAGGAAATAGTAGAAAAAGTTTCAAAAAAGTCTTCTGGAAAATTTAATTCTTGATCGAGACGTTTCGACTTCCATCCGGAAATCATTTTCAATCTGAATGAAATGGACTGAAAACTGGTTCTATTTATATTAACCTGAGTAAAAGGTAAAAAAATAGTAAGAAGGGCTCGACCAATGAGCCTGTGTTACCTATGATGGCCGTGAATGGCTCCTATTGTAGCCACAGACCAGTAAACAAACCCTATTATAAAAATGCTAAAAGCCTAGTGAATAGAAATTCCTGCTAACGAGAGGCGTGAAACTGGGTCACGAGGTGTCATCTTTAGTCCATGGCTTCAAAAGGCTGCTGTAAATACAATCTATGGTAGCCATCTTTGTAATGAAAGAGAGTCCCTCACTGAATCGGAGTGGAGGCGTTAGATACATTCTGCCCGGTATTTACAGCAGCCTTTTGAAGCCATGGACTAAAGACGACACCTCGTGACCCAGTTTCACGCCTCTCGTTAGCAGGAATTTCTATTCACTGGGCTTTTAGCATTTTTATAATAAGGTTCGTTTACTGGTCTGTGGCTACAATAGGAGCCATTCACGGCCATCATAGGTTACACAGGCTCATTGGTCGAGCCCCTCCTTACTAATTTTTTACCTTTTACTCAGGTTATTATAAATAGATCCAGTTTTCAGTCCATTTCATTCAGATTGAAAATGATTTCCGGATGGAAGTCAAAACGTCTCGATCAAGAATTAAACTGTCCAGAAGACTTTTTTGAAACTTTTTCTACTATGGATCACTCCTGGATGAATGAGGGACTACACGGGCTTGTTTCTTCACAGGAAGTTTTAGATGATCTTTACAGTAAAATTCGTGCTCCAGTCTTTGTTTGTTTTTTTCTTTCTAGTAAATGAAACGACGTTAAAATCACTACAAACTAGAGAACGAAGAAACATCAGGACAGAATTCACCAGTGGTGGAACGTAACGAAGTAAATGTACTTCGTTACTGTACTTAAGTAAAAAAATTGTGTATCTGTACTTTACTTAAACGTAAAATTTGAGACCGGTACTTTTACTACATTTTTAGAGTAAATATCTGTACTTTTACTTCGCTACTTTTTAAAAGTGTGTTTTACATTTTTCGTTACATTTTTGTTCAGGAATTTGAAAAATACACAGGTTTGTTTAGCGCATCTTGAAGCCGCATCGTCAAAATCAAAAGAAGCAGTTGATCGGGAGAAGAAGTCATGAATCGAGAAACATTTCCACATTCATTCACCTAACATCAAATCTAGTACAAATTAAAAAGAATCAGAAGATCGTTGTTCGTTGTGTTTACTTCTAAATAAAAAGTTGAGCCATCATTACACAGAGCAGGAACGAATCTAGAATTTTCTAAAGGTGGGTGGGGCTTTGACAAAGCCAATATATAGTGACTGGGGGCCTCCCCCCAAAACATTTTAAAAAATAAGTGTCATTTTCCTCCATTTTTGTGCCCATTCACTGGCCCTTCTAGAGGATAGCTTGACTTGTCCCCTTTCCTTTTATTTTATTTATTTATTTTTTTGTGGACCAAAAGAGGCGGGAGAGGGGGGTCACACCCCTGCAGAGTATTTATCCTGGTTACCATGGTGACACCCTATAGCACAAAAAAATAACATTTGAATTATGGTCAAATACTTTTACTTTTTACTTAAGAAGTACAATTTACACCAAATGTACTTTTACTTAAGTAGATTTTTTTATTGATACTTTTACTTTTACTTAAGTAATTTTTTTGCCTAAGTATCTGTACTTTTACTTAAGTACAAAAAGTGAGTACTTCATCCACCACTGGAATTCACCCACATGTATCAAGATGATGATTTGACCAAATACTTTCGATTTCATTCTGATGGGAACATCAGAGATCTTACTGTTGATGGATTTTACTGATTTGTTTGAAATAAATTCATAAATATTTATTAATGTGTTTATAAATAAATGTATTATTGTGTAAATATTATTGTTTGATAAGCTCAGTTTTTGTTCGTATTTTAAAAGCCAACAGGAGCAGATACCAGTTACGTTATAAAAACCGTTCGTATCTTCTCCACAATGTTGGGTTTATTTCGAAGTAAAAAAAAAAAAATCAGTTTAATTCAACGGATATTTAAACGATAAAGCCATCTTGGGCTCATTGAGAGGCTAAACATTTTAGTAATACACTTTAATAGGCGTTTAAACCTCACCTGTCTGGTAGCCGAAAACTCGATCTCCATGAAGAACGCATCTTTAAAAAGAAAACTTTCAGATTATTACATGAAAACAGTCAGATTTATGTCCATAAACAAACACAATATTCTCCTTCAAACTAGTCGCACACAGTAAACACACGAATCTTAAGAGAAAACTTCCGACTTTTTTTTCCACCAGAAAAATTCTTTTCTGTTGTAACTCACTTTCTTTTCCCCAAAAGCTGTTGAGGCGTAGAATGCCTGCGCACAGTGATGACGTCAACATTCCAAGTCGCTACTGCCTCCCCGTGGCGGATGGGGTGTACTGCACTAACTGACGGGGCCGAGTGGGCTGAGCCTATCCTTGCTGATTTCAGGCGAGAGGCAGGGTGCACCATGTCGCCAGTCTGCCACGGGGCCACACACTCAGAACCACCCGCAATTAACCTTTTTTTTTTTTTTCATTTTATTAACCCCAATTTATTTGGAGACTCTTTAAAACTAACAAATTGTTTCCTTTGGTCAAGACATTGTCCGGTGTTATGACAAGCAGAATGGTGATGTGTATGGATGTTTATAGATGCCGTAGAAAAAAAAAAAGGGGGATAAAGTGAGAAAACAATCTGGAGTAAAAACATAGGGCATCCCGACCAAACCGCTGGATTATCTGGAAAAAGTAACGAACAAAAGTTTAAACTAGAGATGAAATTAAAATACACTGAGACAACCTGGAATGGCATGGTGGCACAGTGGGTAGCACAGTGGCCTCACAGCAAGTTGTGGGTTTAACTGCCGGGTGGGGACGAGGCTTGGAACGCTGGCCTTTCTGTGTGGAGTTTGCATGTTCTCCCTGAGTTTGCGTGGGTTTTCTCCAGATACTTCGGTTTCCTCCAAAAACATGCTTGTTAGGTTGATTGGGTGCCAAATTGCCCCTTATTTCCCATTAGGAATCGACGGTTAAGAAAATGACTGACTGAGACAACCTGATCCGATAAAGACATCACGAAGCGAGGCTTCTGGTATCTCGCAGCCAACTAGCAACTATTTCAATTCAAATTTTCTCTTGATCTAAGATAGTACAGATGAAGCGTAAAGATCAGTGACTGCTTCCTTGAAGACCTGGCATTTGGTATTGTGAAAATGTACTGGAAATGATTCTGTAAATAATTATCTAATCCCTCTCATTTCGTCACACTGCGCAGTGTCTCTTTGTTCTGTTTCTTTGGGGGGTTTTTTAAAACAATAAAACACGTGCTTCAGAAAATAATAAACTGTTAAGTCATAATAATGAATTATTCTATTCATTCCTCACCGGGGAAATTTGTGTGCTGCACTTCTTACACCGCAGCAGGCTGCCCTTTGACGGCACTAATGGTGGGAGAAGCGGGGGTTAGGTGTCTTCTCCAAGGACCCTAAACGTGCTCTCTGTGAGACGCGAACCCGCGAACTTCCGGTCCGCGCGCGAACGCTCTAACCACTAAGCTGCCGTCTCCACCCCATAATGCGATTATCTCCACCATAATGTGATTAATCGTGATTAAGTTTTTTTTCAGTTTTTTTAACGTACTATATTCGTCCCTCAGTTGGGGAAATTTCTGCGCTGCATTGCACCACAGCAGGCAGCCACAATGTTCGTAATGGTAGAAAAAACTAGGGGCTCGGTCTAGTCTTCCCCTGGGACACTTAGGCCTAGGCCAGTGAGGATCAAACAAACTTCTCCTGGTCCAAGGGTGGACATTCTACCACTGAGCCAACACCTCCTCCAATTTTCCAGGTTTGCGATCAAATGATTTTTTTTTTTTCCATTTTTTTAAATTCCCGGCCCTAATGTCTGTGAGCCATTGTGGTGTTTTGCTGAGCACTGTTGGGGGTATTGTGGGTTTTTGGCAGGGATTTGGGTCAGCCGGGTGTTGTTTGTCTACAGAACGTTGGTGGTGGTGGGACTTGAGCGATTGTGATGGAGAATGTGGTTTGGTGTAAGGCATTAGTTAGTGGTTGCGTTGGGCTTTGCTCCGGAGGGAGGAAAGGGGACAAGACTGTCTTCCGTGTATGGCGGTGGGGTTTTGTGAGAGTAGTCCGATAGGTGGCGGTAATGCTACATGAGGTGGCTTCCACCGTTGGCTTCATGGATCCCACCAGGGCAAGAAGGTTCCCGCAGTCGGCGGTCCGGACGAGTGGGCTTATAAAGAGCGGAACCGGAACGACGAGTTGTCCCGAGTTGACCCAGGATGAGGAGGTGCTGATGTGCTAAACCCCAATGTGTGAATTGTATTTTAAGGACTGCCATTTTAGTATACCGTAATTTCACGACCATTAGGCGCACCGTACGAAAAGGCGCAGTCTCAGTCACACACCGCTTTACAACACACACACACACACACAAGCATGCAAATGTGCGTATTAAAAAATAGATCGGGAGTTTGGGAGTTTGCTTGTGCTTTATTTATTTATACTAAACAAGCACATTACCGGTAATAGTCTTTATTCAAATCCGTCAAAGTCCTCATCCTCTGTTTCGGAATCGAACAGCTGCGCAAAATCCAACAGAGCAGGTCCACTTCGCTCCTCGCTGTCAAAGTCACTGTCTGTACTGTGCGGCTCCTCAGAAAGGATACCAGCTTTTGCGAAAGCTCGGATAACAGTACCAGCAGACACGTTAGTCCAAGCATCTACAATCCATTGGCAAACTGTAGCGTAACTCGCCCTTCCACCTTCCACGGCTCGATTCCCATGTTCCTCCGCGTAGCTGATTGCCTTCAGCTTAAACTGAGCGTCATAAGCGTGTCTCTTTGCCATTTTCAGGGTTAAAACAGCAATGTTGTGCATACAGAACATAACTTTTTTATACACAATCCACGCCCACACTTCACTCTTTAACGTTCTCATGCCTTTTCTTTCAGGTCCGCCTCGCCTCACGGGCACCGCTTTTTCTTTTAGGTCCGCCTTTTCTCACACACAAGGCGCACCGCACGAAAGGGCGCACCGCTCATTTTGAAGAAAATCTAGGACTTTTATATGCGCCTTATAGCCGTGAAATGACGGTATTTAAAATAATAAATGTTAAAACTGTTTTTATGGTCTGTGTCCTTGCTTTCCTGGTGCTCCCCACCCGGTCCAGAACCGGCAGTCTGGTCACAAAAGCGAAACTCATCCAACCTTTTTTTTTTTGTCAGAGAACTTGTTTATTCAGGAACCCCAACCACATATAGAAGCTTAGGTGATGAAGAGGTCTGACATGAGTTTGACATTCCTGTCGCCTGTCTCACTGAAAGACTCCAGATGAAATGTGACTGACGATGTGCCACCACTAATTAACTTAAAAAGGCAGGTCATGTCTGTCATGAGTTCAAGTTACATGTGAGGTGAGAGGTTGTTGTTTGAGAGCAAAAAATGTTCTGATTACACAAGTGGAAACAGAAAAAAATGGGTGGTGGTGGTGGGGGGGATCTCAAACACAGATAAAAGCAAACAGAAAAAAACCCCACAAAGTATAAAAACTTCAAATCGTTACTAAAAAAGAGCAGAGCTTAAAAATGTCATAAGTTGAGACATAAAAACTCCAGAGAAGCATCTTGATAAAAGTTTTGCAATCTATGTAAAACATGCTATCAACAAATCACCTGTGGAATTACCGCTTCTGGCGGATGTGTTAATTCCACGGTATTTTTCCCAGTACAGGTGAGTGTGTGAGTGAACAGGAAACACCATGTATGGTAAGTCTAAAAGAGGTGTGACTATCCCATATAAAAGTGATGTAGTCTCAAAGTCCAACACCTCCATCCAGCTGCTCAGATAAAACTATTGAAAGGACAATGGAGCAGTGGAATGAAGGAATGAATGACCAGGTGGAGTGCAACCGAGCACTGGTGGTGTCTATAGCCCAGTTTGATTATGGTGTACCCCTGGGAAAGAGGCCCGGAGCAGAGAGGGATGCCAAGAAGATCCACCGAACCCTCAGCAAACTGGGCTTTAAAGTGGACCTGCACAGTGACCTGAGCAGTGAGGAAATCTACAAACTTCTTCAGGAAGGTAAGACACCAGCTCTCACTTTTACCAAACACAATGTGTCAAAACCGATTTTTGGACGTTCCAGTTGTGCCGCTTGGTCTTGGTCTCAAGTTAAAAGTTTTTTTTTTTCTTAAAAACGGGCATCACTTCTCTGCACCAGAGATTTTCGTACCTGAAAAATGTCTTCTGAACATTTTCATCTTGGCCAGATTTCAGGATGACATCCAGAGTTCCAGAGTTTTCTACTGGTCATTAAAACAGTAGAAAACTGTGGAACCCCGAAAGTTCTGAAATGATCCAAAAATGATGGTTTTTATAGTCTGAAGCCACAAAAGAACATGAGAACAAATAGAAACACAAATATGAGACTCGTGGAGGTTACTTATAACCCTCTATGATGGTGTTTAAGATGGTCTCCCTCAAAATTCTGTTAGTGGTACCATCCATGTGGACCACCTCCATCTAAACCCCATTTAGATCAAATACAGTCTTGAATTCCTTCAACCATAATATTTGATCTTGAATATCGTCCAGAAAAAAAAAAAAAACCTCTGTGAAGCTTCTTTTTTTTAATCATTCATTTCAGTGTTATTACATCCTTCAAAATAAGGGTTTTTTTTAAAATCGCAATTTTCCCACAAAAACCCAAATAAAACCCATTAGATAAAGTTTTTTTTTCTCCATGTTGTTTTTCACAAACAACTGTTCCCTGTTTGTTGAACTGGGTTAAAGAACAAACTGCGTTCAGAAGAAGTTTTACGACTTTTTATCACTAATAGATTGAAGTCTGATTGATTACAGGCCGATAAAAAAACAAATAAAACAGATTCAGAAAAGCAAGGTGACGTAAAAACAAATACATGTATAAATCATAACGTTTCAGTCAACGCCTCATTGAGTAAATACACACCATGTTCTGTGTTGAAGTGTACACGCATACCAGTGGCGTGTAAACACCTGACTGCTGATTGGTGTCACTGTAATTATCTATGACGAGATGAGAAGGAATTGAACCAACACGTCTTTGTCTGACTTTGTTTCTGCTGCAGAGAGCCGGCGTTCGGTCAGAGATTGTTTTCTGGTTGTCCTTTCGTCCCACGGCGAGGAGGGCTGCGTGTTCGGAGCGGATGGAAGACCCGTCCTGCTTTCTCGTATCTTCTCCTATTTTGACAACGAGCTCATGGAGAACAAGGTCAAACTGTTCCTCATCCAGGTGAGCAGCAGGATAGAAGAGTCCTCACACAGTCAACCACGAATGACATAAATTACTGGGTGGATTTGAATGAAACTGCCTATAGTTACTCAGTACCAACTATAGATGAACTGATTAGGTTTTCATGATCACAACCAAAGATGGTCACCAAGGACAAATTTATTGGGCAGGAAGAGGAATATTATTTGACGCTTTGACTTATTCTTTCTCGCAGGCGTGTCGAGGCGGTGCTCTGGATGATGGAGTAGAAGTAGATTCGGTTCAGGACACATCAGAGCAAACTATCTCACACTACCTCTCTGTTCCCATGGATACGGCTGTGATGTTCTCAACAGCACCAGGTAACACAAAAGACAATTCCTTGGGTTCCAGAAAAAAAAAAAAAGTTTAGGATTATTTAAGCATTACTTAGACTTTCAGAAACTCCTAAAACTACGCCAAATAAATTCCAAGTAGAGATAAAGTAAATGTTTCAAATACTTCTATTTCTAAACAAACCTACATCATTTTCTAAAAGATCATTGGCTGATGACCAAGTCCAACTTTCCGTTCCGTTCCGTCATCTTCCGCTTGTTCCGGGGTCGGGTCGCGGGGGCAACAGCCTCAAACGGGTAGCCCAGGCCTCTCTCACCCCGGCTGCATCCTCCAGCTCACCTGGAAGGATCCCAAGTCGTTCCCCGGCCAGCTGTGGGACATAGTCTCTCCAGCAGGTCCGGGGTCTGCCCCTTGGTCTCCTCCCGGTGGGACGTGCCCAAAACACCTTGCCTGCGAGGCGCTCGGGGGGGCATCCTGACCAGATGCCCGAACCACCCCATCTGGCTCCTCTCGACTTGGAGGAGGAGCGGCTCGACACCGAGCTCCTCCCGGATGGCAGAGCTCCTCTATCTACCAAGTCCAACTTGAATGTTACAAATGAACAATTATCAAGCAATAAAACAAAGAAAGTGAGTTTGTTGAACAATTTGGGTTTGTTCGCCTTGGAACACCTTAAATCAGGGGCGGATCCAGGGGAGGCCGTAGGGGGCGCATCCCCCACCCCCTTTTGATTCACAAAAAAAATTAAATGGGACTAGTCAAGTTATCCCCTTGCAGGACCAGTGTATGGGCCACCAAAATGCAGGAAAAATTTTCAAAATGTCCCGGGGGGACTGGCTTTGTCAATGGCCCCCTAGAAAATCCTGGATCCGCCCCTGTAAATTGTTAAAACATCCCCACAACCTTCTTGATCTGATTTTGAATCTCTTCAACATTGCTTCTTCAGAACCCACTGTTGTGTAGGAGAGGGAATGAGGAGGATCCAAATGCAGGTTTAACAGTTTATTAAGTGTTGAACAAAGGAATCCACAGCAGAGAGATAACGGCTTCAGGCAGTGCTGGATGGCCAAGAGGAAGGGCTGAAGGTTCCTGTGAGGAGAATAAGAAAATTAATCTGATATCAAAATTTGACTCAGCTTAGAGGTGGTCAGTTTACCACTAGAATCGTTGAAGACCTGACAGAGACTGTGGGTGACACCAGGTCTTTTATAGCCACCGGTAAGTCTGTGCAGCTGGGAGCAATCAGCCAATCCTCCCGTTAGAAGCCATCCAGCACCTGTGAGTTTTGGGGAAGAAAAAAAAACAAACAAGCAGGCCTAAAAGGCCTCACACCACAGTACCCCCCCCTCTACGGACGCCACCGGGCGGACCACCAGGCCTGTCCGGAAAGCGGCGGTGAAAGTCCCGGACCAAGCCAGGGTCCAGGATCGCTGAACGGGGCACCCAGCACCGTTCCTCCGGGCCATAACCCTCCCAGTCCACGAGGTACTGTAGACCCCGACCTCGGCGACGAACATCCAAAAGACGGTTGACCGTGTACGCATCCGAGCCGTCAACAAGGCGAGGAGGTGGAGGGGGAGCAGAAGGAGGCTGGAGGGGACTGGTAGAAACCGGTTTGATCTGAGAGACGTGGAACACAGGATGTACCTTCATGGAAGAGGGCAGGGCGAGCTTTACCGAGACCGGGTTGACCAGCCGCAGGATCCGGAAAGGGCCAATGAAGCGGGGTGAAAGCTTGCGAGACTCTGCCCTGAGGGGAATGTTCCTGGTAGACAGAAGGACAGACTGACCAACCTGATATGCTGGGGCTGGCTGACGGTGGCGATTAGCTTGGCGCCGAGCCCGGCCGCAGGCCTGTTGGAGGGCCCTCCTAGTTTTCCTCCAGATCCGACGACACCGTCTGATATGGAGCTGCACCGAAGGGACGGCCAGCTCCTGTTCCTGATCCGGGAACAATGGGGGTTGGTAACCCAGAGAAGCCTCGAACGGGGACAATCCTGTGGAGGAACTAACTTGGGAATTATGGGCATACTCAATCCACGGGAGATGAGACGACCACGTGGACTGGGCAGAGGCCAACACGCACCGTAATGTGGATTCCAGGTGTTGGTTAGCCCGCTCCGACTGGCCGTTGGATTGGGGGTGGAAGCCAGATGACAAGCTGACGGAAGCCCCCAGCGCCTTACAGAAGGACTTCCAAACAGCTGATGTGAATTGCGGACCCCGGTCAGAGACTATGTCCAGAGGGATACCATGCAGACGGAACACATGGGTCACCATGAGCTGGGCAGTCTCCAAGGCTGAAGGGAGTTTAGGAAGAGGCACCAGATGTACAGCTTTGGAGAATCGGTCCACAATCGTGACCACAACAGTGTTACCTTCTGAGGGAGGGAGTCCGGTCACAAAGTCCAGTGCGATATGGGACCAGGGACGACTGGGAACCGGTAGGGGATGGAGCAGCCCCGCAGGAGGACGATGAGGGACCTTGCCCCGGGAACAGGCAGAACAGGCAGCGACAAAATTCCTAGTGTCTGCCTCCATCGTTGGCCACCAGAACCGCCGCTGAAGAAGCGCCATTGTACGGCGAATCCCAGGGTGACAGGACCACCGGGATGCATGTGCCCATAGGAGAACCTGGGAGCGGGCAGAGGATGGCACATACGAACGGTTAGCTGGGCCAGTACCTGGGTCCGGATCATGCTGCAGACCATCCCTTATTGCAGTCTCGATCTCCCAAGTGATTGCCCCAATGACGCAGGAGGGGGGTAGAATGGGCTCCGGCTCCGATCTGGACTGATGACAGTCATGCAGGCGGGAGAGGGCGTCAGGTTTGGTATTGCGGTTGCCCGGCCTGTAAGTGAGGGTAAAATTAAAGCGTGTAAAGAACAGCTGCCACCGGGCCTGTCGAGAGTTGAGTCTCTTAGCTGCTTGGATGTAAGCGAGGTTTTTGTGGTCTGTCCAGACCACGAATGGGTGTTCTGCGCCCTCGAGCCAGTGCCTCCATTCCTCGAGTGCCAGTTTGACTGCGAGCAGTTCTCTATTCCCCACATCGTAGTTTTGTTCAGCTGCAGAGAGACGCTTAGAGAAAAAGGCACAGGGATGGAGTTTGCCATCCTCCTGATGGTATTGGGACAGCACAGCACCCACCCCTGAATCCGAGGCGTCCACCTCCACAATAAACTGCCTCAAGGGGTCGGGCTGGACCAGAATGGGGGCCGAGGTAAACCTCTTTTTAAGCTCAGTGAATGCACCCTCTGCTTGGGGAGACCAAACGAACGGTCTGGCTGTGGAAGTAAGCTGGGTAAGGGGAAGAGCTACCTGACTGTAATTGCGAATGAAACGCCTGTAAAAATTTGCGAAACCCAGAAATTGTTGTAGTTTGCGACGGGTGTTGGGTCGAGGCCACTCAGCCACCGCGCTAACTTTTTCGGGGTCCGGGCAAACCTGCCCAGCGTGTACAATAAAACCAAGGAAGTTGACGGACTGAGAATGGAACTCGCACTTCTCAGCCTTTACAAACAGACGATTCTCAAGGAGTCGCTGGAGTACCGCACAGACATGGACGATGTGCTCCTCAACAGTGGGCGAAAAAATAAGAATGTCGTCCAGATAAACAAAGACAAAACGATTAAGGAAGTCACGGAGCACATCGTTAATGAATGCCTGGAAGACTGCGGGAGCGTTAGTTAACCCGAAAGGCATGACCAAGTATTCGAATTGGCCCAGGTGGGTGTTGAACGCCGTCTTCCACTCGTCCCCCTCCCGCATTCGGACGAGATGGTAGGCGCAACGCAGATCGAGTTTTGTAAAGACCCGGGCTCCCTGAAGTAGCTCGAACGCCGAATTAATGAGGGGCAACGGGTATTTGTTGCGAACGGTGATGTTATTAAGACCCCGATAATCGACGCATGGACGGAGGGAACCATCCTTCTTACCCACAAAAAAGGACCCCGCTGCTATGGGTGCCGAGGAAGGGCGGATAAGCCCCGACGCCAGGGACTCATTGATGTACTTCTCCATCGCCCCCCTCTCTGGAGCAGACAGATTGTACAGGCGACTGGCGGGTAAGGTTGCCCCAGGGAGGAGGTCGATGGCGCAATCATATGGCCGATGAGGCGGGAGAGATTGTGCCCTCTCCTTACTGAAGACCTCTTTGAGGTCATGATACTCTGCCGGGATAGACGCAACGTCCACCGGGTCGATTGAGCCTACCGTGTCAGAAGAGACGGTTGTCACGGCAGATTGGAGGCAAGTTGCATGGCACTGATTGCTCCACCCGACGATACGCCGGTTTTGCCAGTCGACCTGTGGATTGTGCAACCTAAGCCAGGGGAAACCTAACACAAGGGGTGAGCCGGGTGAAGAAATAACGTTAAACGAAAGGTGCTCACGGTGATTACCCGATACCACCATCTCCAACGGGGAGGACTGGTGGGTCACCCTGGTGATAACGTGTCCATCGATCGCCGTGGCATTAATGGGTTCTCCGAGTGGTTGGGACTGGAATCCACACTGACGGAGAAAATCTGCGTCGATGAAGTTGCCGTCGGCCCCGGAATCCACCAACGCTTCGACCGGAAAAGAAGAGGAACAACCAGAGGTTAGTGTCACAAGAATCATAAGCCTAGGGGTACCATGACATCTAGTTGTGCCCACCCGTAACCCTAGGTCTACCGGTGGGCCCCGTCTTTTGGGCGACAAGGGCAAGCTGAGAGTAAGTGACTTCTCGACCCGCAATAGAGACACCTCCCTTCTTTTAGTCTAACCTCTCTTTCCTTTTTGGTTAGATGCATCTGTCCCAACTGCATTGGTTCTGTGGAAGGCTGCTCAGCCTCTTGTGGAACAGATGCAAATGCCCTAGGTGGGGGGCAGACCGAGGAAGGCTGTCGATGGCTGTGAACTGGAGTAGGGTGTAGGGCCCGGGTGGTATTTTCATATCGTTTCTCTCTTTGACGGTTGTCTAACTGTATTGCCAGGGAAATGAGTTCCTCCAATGTGGATGGGGTCCCCCTGCCAGCTAGCTCATCCTTCAGAGGATCATTCAGGGCATTTAGAAACACCCCTCTTAGTGCCTTCTGTCCCCAGCCAGCCTCTACTGCTAGGGTCCGGAATGAGATGGAGAACTCCGCCACAGATAGAGTTCCCTGGGAAAGGTGGAGTAGACGCTGGGAGGCATCTCCAGCCCGGTCCGGCACCTCGAACATGGTTCTGAATAAACTCAGAAAATCAGATGTTGAGCGATCAGCCAGGGGGGCTGCCGCGTCTTCGGCCTCGGCCCACTCCAGTGCCCTGCCCCGAAGAAGACCCACAATGTACAAATTCTTAACTTTGTCTGATTCGAAAGTCCGTGGTCTTAGAGCAAAGACATTTGAACACTGCAAGAGGAACCCACGACATTTCCCCAGGGTTCCATGGAAAGGTTCCGGGTCCGTAATATGGTGGTCCATGAGTGGGCTGGGCATAGCTGAAGGAGGTGCCGAGGCTGTGGACAGAAAAAGAGAACTTAGATTATTTACTTTGTCTGTTAAAGCCTGTAACTGTGTTTTTAATTGAGTATTTTCGTCCATAAGGGCCTTTATGGCCTGTTGTTGTTGTCCCAGGAATATTCCTTGTCGGGTCAGAATCTCTGACACTGAGGGTGATGCAGAACCCGCTGGATCCATTCTGGTCAGGTCTTCTATTGTGTAGGAGAGGGAATGAGGAGGATCCAAATGCAGGTTTAACAGTTTATTAAGTGTTGAACAAAGGAATCCACAGCAGAGAGATAACGGCTTCAGGCAGTGCTGGATGGCCAAGAGGAAGGGCTGAAGGTTCCTGTGAGGAGAATAAGAAAATTAATCTGATATCAAAATTTGACTCAGCTTAGAGGTGGTCAGTTTACCACTAGAATCGTTGAAGACCTGACAGAGACTGTGGGTGACACCAGGTCTTTTATAGCCACCGGTAAGTCTGTGCAGCTGGGAGCAATCAGCCAATCCTCCCGTTAGAAGCCATCCAGCACCTGTGAGTTTTGGGGAAGAAAAAAAAACAAACAAGCAGGCCTAAAAGGCCTCACACCACACCCACGTATGTGATACCATTTGTGTTATTTTTTATTCTTAAAAAGGAAAAATTTTAATCGTAACTTCTCCGAACCTAAAACAAACATCTTTGTAAATCTTCTCTCTAGGTTACGGAGCTTTCATGAGCTTTTCCGGCTCCGTCTTCCTGACAACTTTCTGCACTTTACTAGAAGATGAGGATTATCAGAACATGGAAGTAACTCGCTTGATGACCCGGCTCGCCCATCGGGTGGCATACACCTTCCAAGCTAAAGGTCGAGAGTTCAACGGGAAGAAACAGATGCCGTGCCTTCTGACCCGAATGACCAGAGAAGTTTTCCCTTTTGCGAGGACAGAAGCAGACAAGGCTGCAGGACTCTCAGCCACTACTCTGGTTTCCCGGGCTAACGTAAAAAGCCGGACTCCATCTATCAGTTAAATAGCACCACGCCTGACTGAACATAGATAAGGGGAAATTCTGCCTGAGCGAACTTCCTGTTCAGGAAATTTCTGCATTACTAAAATACATTTAAATATAAAAGAAAATCTATATATTTTATTTTTATTATAGAGTTTTATTACTTTGCCTTTTAGTAATAAAAAAATATTTAAAAAATCAAGAGGGTGTTTTGCCTTTTTTTTCAATCGTAAACCCAGATGTTTCTTTTTAGGAACCACGATGTGAAATAATGAAAATCCTAGATTATCAAGATGAGTTTAATTCCATCTGAATTTGTTTTATGTGCCAAAAAAAAATAAAGGAAAGATACTTTAATTGAATGTTTTAGAATAAACTAACCCTAACCCTAACTCTTCTCCTGGAAACATTGACTCCAGTTTTTTTTTCTGGGACACACCTGTAGATGTTGGTTTTTGGCCAACGAGGAAACAGACATGACCCAACACGACAGACGGAATTATGTGCAGATTATTTGATAAAATATTTTTGTGTCATTTCTCCATTCAGATATTTACAAAAGAAGGAAATGTATTGAGGAACAAATTTAACAACCTGATCATGATTTTGTCTGCTTGCCCAAAATGAACAGATAAAAAAAAAAAAAATACCTTCAGGAACCTGAAGATGAAAAAGAAATTTGAAACTGAGGATGAATCTCTTCTTAAATGAAGAGAATCATATAAGTCCTTTTTGTCAGCGAAAATAACTTTTTTCGCTGACAAGTCCTTTTCTTTTCAGCGAAAAAAGTCATTTTTGCGATCCACAAACTCCAATTTTGAAAACCAACCCCATCACAAGTAGAACATGCAAACTCCACACAGAAAGACCAGTGATTGAAGGCTTCGGGACTCAAACCCCAACCTTCTTTGGGTGGAGACGGTGGCCGCGTGGTTAGAGCGTTCGCCCGCGGACCGGAAGGTCGCGGGTTCGTGTCCCACGGAGAGCGCGTCTAGGGTCCTTGGAGAAGACACCTAACCCCCGCTTCTCCCACCATTGGCGCCGTTGAAGGGCAGCCTGCGGCGGTGTAAGAAGTGCAGCAAACAAATTTCCCCGGTGAGGGATGAATAGAGTAATTCATTTTTTTTTTTTTTTTTCTTCTTCTCTATTCAGTTTTCAGTCTCCTCCACCCGTCTTGTCATTATGGGGAGCAGAGCTTTCAGCCGCTCTGCTCCTCATCTCTGGAACTCCCTCCTGACCTCTGTAACACTAACACACTCTCACATTTCAAATCTGGATTAAAAAATCATCTTTTTCAACAGGCTTATTTTATTTCTTAAATCTGTGTTTTTATAAATGTTTAAATTTGTATGTTTTTAATATTTCATGTTGTTTTTAACTATTACTGTATTTCTTTTATTTTTAATGTGATGTACGGCGACCTTGAGTGCCTAGAAATAAAATGTATTATTATTATTATTATTATTGCTGTTGGGCCACTATGCTAACCACGGCACTACTGTGAATCCAACTTCAAATAGTAAGAGGAATAAATAGAAGTTGATACATTTTAACAAAACATCAGCTATCTTTAGTTTAAAATCTCCTCTGGAAAAAAAAGACAAAGGATCATTTTGAAGGTGACATCTTGTTTCATTTTCTGAACTTGCTTATCCCACATGGGGTCGCAGGGGGTACCAGAGCCCATCCCTGCTGATTTAAAGCAAGGGGCAGGCTACACCCTGAACAGGTTGCCAGTCTGTCATGGACACGGACACTCAATCCTAGGGGCAATTTCATAATGGCTAATCAACCTAACATGCATGTTTTTGGAGAGTGGGAGGAAACCGGATTACCCGGAGGAAACCTTGTATACCCAAGGAAAACATGGAAGTGCTCTAAGCCTTGTCCGATCTGGGACTCGAACCCTGACCTTCTTGCTGTGAAGTCACTGTGCTAATCACTACACCACCGTGTTGCCCAGTGACATCTTGTATATGTAATACATTGTCATGAAGACTTAGTGAGATAAGCATGCACATGGATGAAAATTCCGACTGGGATTTCCTGAATATGTCTGAGGCCTCAGGAGAGTTTGAGGTCCTGACTCTCAGGTCCTTCTCCAGGGGTCCATTTGGGTTTTAGATCCACACCTTCATTTTTAAAATCAGTTTATAACATTTATCTCCCAAGTTTGTGCAGAGGTGGTTCACTCTTAAATAAATAAATGAATTACTCTATTCATCCATCACCGGGGAAATTTGTTTGCTGCACTCCTTACACTGTAGCAGGCTGCCCTTCAACGGCACCAATGGTGGGAGAAGCGGGGGTTAGGTGTCTTCTCCAAGGACCCTAGACGTGCTCTCCGTGGGACGCAAACCTGCGACCTTTCGGTCCGCGCGCGAACGCTCTAACCACGCGGCCACCGTCTCCCCACTCCCCACTCTTGAATGATTCTTAAAAATGGTCAGAATTATGATCTAAGAACAACTGAGAGAAGAACAAGTCACACCTTGTAGCTCCAAACATTCCACGTGCCTCGTCCTTGTGATTTCCAGAATGAGAAATAGCATACTGGTTTTTCTTTGTGTTGGGAAACAACTGCGTGACTTAGCAATGTATTCATGCAGGTCTGGATTAACTCACACACCTTTAGCAGGGGCGGATCCAGGATTTTCTAAAGGGGGGGGAAGGTCATTGACAAAGCCAGTATAGAAGGGGTTGGGGGCTTGACTAGTCCCCTTTCCTTTCTTCTTCTTTTTTTGTTTTTGTGGACCAAAAGAGAGGTGGGAGGGGCTTCCCCCTACCCCTGGATCCGTCCCTGTTAAGATCAGAAAACTACTTTCTTATTTGCAATGACACAAACTGGAAGAGAGAACATTTCTGAAAATCAGCTGACTGGAAGTGATCAGGCGGAGCCAGAAAACCACAAGAGAAAGAAAGATATCTTTGCCACGTCTGACTTTGTGTTTTACATGCTTAGTCATAAAAAGGTGTGGTGGCTTCTCATGAGTAGGCTGCTGGTTCAAGTCATGGATGCAGCATGGCTTCAAACCATCTTTATGTATGGGTTTGGGGGTTCCCTCTGGGTTCTCCTGCTTCCTCCCTTACACCAAAAAAAAACATTTCAGGCTAGCTGCTCATTGGCAGAGCATGAGGTTTTCTGTCCCTGTGAGGTTAAGTTATATACTAGCAACCCATTCAGAGAACCCTTCTTTCTGCTCACTAGCACTTATTCAAGTCATCCAAGGCTTTACACACAACCCTGCAAGAAATGTCGTATGGAATTTCCATCGGATTCTGTAGAATACTCAATCGAAATGCGACGTCCTGCAGAAATTTCACCAAGTTCTATAAAACACCAAAGGCTGTTTTATTGAACCTGATGGCTGTCCTAAAGAACCCAAAGACCGTTCTATAGAACTCCCAAATTGTCTCCTAGAAACCCAGGACTGATCTTAAGAACACCAGGGCCGTTCTATTGAAGTCCAGGGCTCTCCTGATGTTCATAGATGCCCTACAGAACCACTGTTTCTAAGGTTATGAAATAAATTTTGTAGTCTGCAATCAGGAGTTTTGTTTCTAATTCGGATAGTTTTAAAATGATTCATGGTGAAATTAAATATTTATACAATTAATCACACATGGGATTCTATAAGACAACTTGGGAGTTTCAACCCTCACCTATGGTCACCAGCTGTGGTTGGTGACCGAAAGAATGAGATTGCGGGTACAAGCGGCCGAAATGAGCTTCCTCCGCACGGTGGCTGGGCTCTCACTCAGAGATCGGGTGAGGAGCTCTGCCATCCGGGAGGAGCTCGGTGTCGAGCCGCTCCTCCTCCAGGTCGAGAGGAGCCAAATGGGGTGGTTCGGGCATCTGGTCAGGATGCCCCCCGAGCGCCTCGCGGGCGAGGTGTTTCGGGCACGTCCCACCGAGGGGAGACCAAGGGGCAGACCCCGGACCCGCTGGAGAGACTATGTCTCACAGCTGGCCAGGGAATGACTTGGGATCCTTCCAGGTGAGCTAGAGGATGCAGCCGGGGAGAGAGAGGCCTGGGCTGCCCGCTTGAGGCTGTTGCCCCCGCGACCCGACCCTGGAACAAGCGGAAGATGACGGAACGGAACGGAACTTGGGAATTCTATAGTACGGCCTTCGGGTTCTTTAAGACAATCGTCAGATGATAAAATTTCTATTGGACTTAGCTTTTCTATTGAGTATTCTACAGAATTTCTATAGAGTCCTAGAACAAATATTTTTTAATCAAGATTTATTTTTTATGAAGAAGTTAGACTAAATGAAAACAGTGAAGGATATCTGTCGTTTGCACTAGCTAATGTTTAGTAATGTACAACAAAAATAATATCTTTATTTCATGAGGTAAATCAATCAGTTATACTACTGTTGTTTCCTGACGGCGTCTAAGAATATAAAACATACATACATATGACATCGACGATCAAGTTTAGAATGAATTTTCATACAATATTTGGGCGTACTGTCTAGTACCACTAGCCTGTAGGCATGGCACAGTGGGTTAGGCTCTAGTCTATAAATTGAATAGTCCTGGGTTCAAACCCTGTTGCAGTGGAATTTCATCGTCCACCTGCAGGCAAGAAGTGGTGACTTTCTTTGGGGCTGTCAGGAGAGTAGTCTGTTTCCCTCTTGTCTGTGTGTGTGCAACTAGTCACACCTGAAACTAATCTACTCATCAGCTGTAGCATAAATGGAACAGTTCTAGACACACTCTTCGCCAGATCGTTGTTTATCATGCTTGACCTGTTATCCAGTTTTTGGCTTCAGCTCCTACATCAGAACCTGCCTAGTTTATCTGTTTTTGTGTGCTTTATTTGGACTTTTTATCAATGTAATAAATCTGCTTGTGATTTTTCATCTGAACCTGTCTGTTGTGTCAAGGGTATATTTTGGCCTCTGCTCCACATCATGACAGGGGCCCTCGTGGCTAGGTGATCGAGGTTGTTGAGTATGCGCTGTAAACATGGGCCTGCTTTCGTCAGAGATCTCCTGCCCTCCACCAATACATGGAAGTTGAGATTGATAACATTTGGAATATCAACATTTCTTTGAAACCAAAATTTTCTATAGAACTGTCCTATAGAATTTGAGTACTAAATTTCTTTAGAAGTTATTTAGAATGTGTCTAAAGAAACTTTATAAAACTTTTTTAAAGAATTCCTATCGAACACTTTAAGGGGGGAAAGAAGCAGTTTGATATGGTTTCATTTTTTATCTTCAGTTTCCTTTTTAATCAACACAAAATGTGTCTTCCGAGGACAACTTTCTGATGATACAGCTATGCCTGTACAAATATAAATAAAATCAGAAATATTTGATCTAAAAGTTTGCTCGTTATCTACTCCTTATTCGCGGTTGAGCCTTGGACAACAGGCCCGGCTCTCTAGCCCCGCCTCCTAGCTCATTCGGGAGGAGGTGATACATGGCCAGCTGTGTGACATACAGTATGTCCTCAGCGGGTCCTGGGTCTCTTTCCCAATGGGACGTGGCTGGAACAACTCACCAGCAAGACATCCTGGAAGCATCCTAATCGGATACTCGAATCGCCCCATCTGGCTTCTTGCGAACCAGAGGAGCAACGGCTCAATTTCAAGTTCTTCCCAGATGGCAGAGTTCCTCACCTCATCTCTGACCAAAACCCCAGCCAACCTGCGGAGGAAGCCCATTTCGGATGTTGGTATCCTTGATCTTGACAGGTGGTGAGGTTTAGCAACGTAGATCAACTGGTAAATCGAGAGCTTCGCTTTTTAGCTCAGCTCTCTTGTCAGCTCAATAAACCACCGAACCAAATCGGTTGATTTCCAGCTCCATTCTTCCTCACTCTTGGACAAGACCCAGAGATACTAGCGATAAATTTCTCCCACCAGAGCATCACACATTAGTCAGCTGATCAGATCTTGAAGAATATTTATTAACAAAGAGGAACAGCTAAAATAGATTTGAAGACATAAACTACCCAGTGAAAAAATTTCATTTAAGCAAAACCCTGTGTCAAACCCTGAATTTACTTCTAACATATTCTCTATAGCTGTATTTGAAAACTTTGATTTGGACAGGTGTTCTAGAATAGTTATAGAAAACATTTCATCTCACATCGTGATTTGTGACTCTTTCAAAAGAAAAAAAAAAACAATGTTCCCAAAAGGTGATTAATGTCTTTTAAAAAAAATATTGTTCCAAAAAGTTGATTCAATGTCTTTCAAGAGAAACAAATAATGTGACGAACTGAAAAAAAAAAAATTAATTTCATCAAGAAATGCAGTCAAATATTGACCAGGTAAGTCTTTTTCAAAATAGTACAAAATGAAATGTCAAAAAAAAACAAAAAAAGGCTTAAATGCCCAGTAAAAAAAAGCTTTGTTAGCTGTTTAAATGGGTTTCACGAACAAACAAACTATTTGTTTGTTTGTTTCAAAAATCTTCATCTTTGAGGAAGACTGGTTGACCCTACGGACCAGCTCATTAAGGCACTGGTGAGTTTGCAGCTGATCTGGGGAGAGAACTCCTGGAGGACGTGGTGGCAGGCGAGGAGATGGGAGTGTCAGAGGAGGAGGGCGTGGAGGGTCTAGGAGTGTGGCGGCTCAGAAGATAGGGGATTCGCTGGGGTTTGGTGGTGAGAGCGAGCGGCTGTGTCTGCTCTTCATACGGAGAGGTGTGGCTGGCGTAGGAGGAGTGAGTGTGCTCAGTGTGCGTCGCGGCCGGGGCAGCCGGCGAAGCCAGTGCTGTAGTGGGTGTCGCTGGGGAGTCCAGCGATGAGGCGGGACTCGCCTGGGACAGGTGGGAGTGTGTCAGGTGGGAGATGGTATGAGGCTGTGATATGTAAGGACACGTGAAGGAACTTTGCGGCGTGTCTACGCGAGCTCTCTTCTGCTGTGAAGGGAAGTTCTGCACGGGCTCTTCAGAAACTGGAGAAAAAAAGAAACAAAAAAGTCTTAGTTTCCTGTAATTAGGCGAAGGGCAAAAGGGCCGAGATCTTAAGATTTGAACGCGGACGCCTTTCAGCAGATTTTATATCACATTCGCCCAGCTGTTCACTGAATTGTCTTTCAGACTAGTTTTTGAACATTTGCAGACAGTTGTAGGTAAAATTACTGCTAGTTGAGAAGAGTTTATCTACAGTATCCTGAATTTTAAACAGAATCGAGCTCATCTGAACACACGGCAACACAATTTCATACCTGTGTATTGAAAAGTAAAACTTGTGTAAAATCAACAGAAACATTTACATTTAGTCAATATGACAGCTGATCAAAGCTCTTAAACATCAAGTATTTAATATGCACTAGGGCTGAAACAACTAATCGATTTAATCGATTAAAATCGATTATTGAAATAGTTGTCAACTAATTTGGTCATCGATTATTCGTCTAAAACATTTTTACTGTCAACTGCACTTAAATTGGTCTCCAAGTGGGGCAGTAGTGAGCAAATTGACGATGCGAGCTACCAAAATAGGAGGAAAAATAGATAGCAGCCAATCATTGGCCTTCATTTCACCCCTACCCCCCCGATCAGGCAGATTCAAAAGATGGCGGAAAGAAAAACACAAACAAAATCATCCAAAGTTTGGGATGATTTTCCGGTAAATGTGTAAAAGACTTGCATCAATATGCAAAGTTTGCAAAAACGGATACGTTTTGGCACAGAAGCATAACGTGTGGACTCTTTTGGTCCACAAAAACAACATGTCGGACTTAAAGCGGCAAACCGGAGCGATACGCGACAGTATTTCCAATAAAAACAATTTCATAAGTTGCTAAATACATTTTTTATTGTCTGCAAAAACCAACCAACATGTTATCATGCTATTTACGGTTGCACTCCGCAGCAGAGTGCTTCACTCACGGACTCTTATTTTGGAAATGATTGTGTCCGATATGAGGCCGCTGTCAATGGTGGAAGACGAAAAAAAAAGATCGCTAACTTCAATAGATACAAGATTCCCTCTGGTGCACTGCAATGCATATTTTTTCCCACAGCCAATGAGTGCTGTTAGTTGGGCACCCCTTTACCGATTAGTAGATCTGTAAACACCGATATATTTGTTGTAATATAAGTGATAAAGTTGGACCCAAGTAAATTTATTTATTACAGTTACTATTTTTACAGTTGAGGTGGTGTTTCTTTTTTTTTTTCACTAATACTACACAACTTGAATGTTTTTATATATTTTTACTCATGTTAATCTGGGGCCATTTTTGTTTGGTACTACACCCCTGTAGAAGGTCAAATTTGCAAATCTAAAAGTGTTAAAGATTTCTTGTTTTCAAATGTAATCCTGGATGGTCAACAGTTTATATCTTATGTTTCATTAGCCAGTACTACTAAAGCCCATTTTATGGGTGCTCATGATTAACGGGCACCCATAAGCGCTAAATGTTACATCAAGAGCGTTAAATTTCAAATCTAGCGGCGCTAGGTCTGAAATCTAGTGCGATAGCGCTCAAAAACGTGCATTTAGCGGCGCTAGGTTTGAAATCTAAGCGTTTGATGTAACATTTTACTTGTTTTAACATCTAACACGCTTGTTTACGTGTGTGTATTGGGCCTGATGGCTTTCCATATCTGCGCACACGGGTTAATTTTGACAACGTGCACATCACGTAGACACATACATTTTAATGGGAGCAGTGTTGGTGTATCTTTGGTGCCACCTAGTGACGAAACATTTTATTCATAGGGGAAATAAAACATTATCAAGGTTCATTTATTTAAATTTATTATGTTCGGCGGGCCAGATTAAAACGTTTAACGGGCCGCATGTGGCCCGCGGGCCATAGTTTGCCCATGCCTGTCCTAAACAAAGAGTCCTGTTTACAATTCTACGTGAAGGTGAACAAGAAGCTCTTTGTTTTATTCATCTAAAAAAATAAAGCACACACCAAATGGATTTTGCACTAAATTTCAAGCAGAACATTGTCTCACCCTCAGGCGCGGTTTCGCTCTTGGTCTTTTTTCTTTTCTTCCTCTTGCCCTGCAAAAGGCAGACAGGTAAGCATGCACCCCTACTGGCAGGAAGAAGTACTTAATGAGGATTACACTCACATAGTTGTCCCTGGCGGACCAGTTGGGGTACAGCTTGGAATGGATCAATCTCTCACTGCGAGCCATCTCATAATATTTGGCTTGTTCATTTTTGGACAGCGAATGCCACTGCAGACAGAAGCAGAACTCCATAGGATTAGTGACACACGCAATAACAAGTGTGAATACTGCTACGTATGATTGTAGTTTTGGTTGAACGCTGACCCGCTGTCCCAGGATCTGGTTAATAGTGGCGCTCTCCTTCACGTTGCACTGAGCTACCACTCGAGGTCGCTCTTCTCTCATGAACAGCATGAACGCGTTGAGCGGCTTCTTGATGTGCGGCTTCTTCTCCTCTTCTCTTTCTCCATGAACATCAGACTTCCTGCAGAAACACAACAAGTTTTGGTTAATGCAGACAAGAAAAAAGTGGTTTAGTGGGATTCGGCACACTGAGAAGCAGCTGCCGGAGGCAAAGTGGTTGTCGTGGTTACCCGGGCTGCTGTGAGCTGCTGGTATCACTGCCGCTGTCCGACTCCATTTTGATGGGCACAGGGACAAAGGTGGGCATGCGGATGGACGGTTGCGGCGGTGGGACCAAATGCGAAGGGAAGTTTTTCGGCATCAGGCTGCAGCAAACGCACAGATTTATTTATTAAGGAGAAAAAAACTAATTCTCTCTGAGTTAAACGTAAAACATCTGCTACGTGAGTGTCTTAAAGATGAAGAATTAGAGTGTGTTTGAGACCCCCGAGTGAGGGAAGATTGATGACCAACAGAAAGAACAAACATGAACGTGGATATTTGAACAAAAACACGAGTGAACAAACAATAGTCTTAAATTACAAAACGAACTTATAAAATTACAAAATAAAAAGATACAGAAGGGTGATGGGGAGGGGGCCTGGGGGGGGTGTCAGAGATGTTTGGAAACAGTTTCTAATTTGTTCAGACATTGTGTTCCAGAATTTTATGCCCCAAAAAAGATGAGAATTTGGCTCAATTTGATTGTCTGTACAATGCAGTTTCCTCTCCAGAAATCTTGTCAGCGTTGGATTGATTTTTCTTATTAATAAAAACTGCTAGAGGGGGAGGGGCTACAGGGGGAGGGGCTACAGGGGGAGGGGCTGAAGGGGAGGGGCTACAGGGGGAGGGGCTAGAGGAGGAGGGGGCAACACAAAACATGCCAGGCATCACAAAACATCATAAAACTTTTATAACAAAACAAAAAGGCGTAGAACAATATGTCCCCGCCTGCTCCGTTTGGACGACGCTACAGTGGTGATTACGTAAGTCCAGTGGTGGAACGTAACGAAGTAACTGTACTTCGTTACTGTACTTAAGTAAAAAAATTGTGTATCTGTACTTTACTTAAGTAAAATTTAAGACCGGTACTTTTACTTTTACTTCACTACATTTTTAGAGCAAATATCTGTACTTTTACTTCGCTACTTTTTAAAAGTGTGTTTTACATTTTTGTTACATTTTCGTTCAGGAATTTGAAAAATACACCATTTTTTTAGCGCATCTTGAAGCCGCATCGCCAAAATCAAAAGAAGCAGTTGATCGGGAGAAGAAGTAATGAATCGAGAAACATTTTCCGCATTCATTCAGCGCCAAAAACCTAACATAAAATATAGTACAAATTAAAAAGAGTCAGAAGATCGTTGTTCGTTGTGTTTACTTCTAAATAAAAAGTTGAGCCATCATTACACAGAGCAGGGGCGGATCTAGAATTTTCCAAAGTGGGGTGGGGCTTTGACAAAGCCAATATATAGTGACTAGGGGCCTCCCACCCAAAACATTTTAAAAAATTAGTGTCATTTTCCTCCATTTTGGAGCCCATTCACTGGCCCTTCTAGGGGATAGCTTGACTTGTCCCCTTTCCTTTTATTTTATTTATTTTTTTGTGGACCAAAAGAGCCGGGAGAAGGGGGGTCACACTCCTCCAGAGTATTTATCCTGGTTACCATGGTGACACCCTACAGCACAAAAAATAACATTTGAATTATGATCGAATACTTTTACTTTTTACTTAAAAAGTAAAATTTACACCAACTACTTTTGTACTTTTACTTAAGTAGATTTTTTTATTGGTACTTTTACTTTTACTTAAGTACATTTTTTGCCTAATTATCTGTACTTTTACTTAAGTACAAAAAGTGAGTACTTCATCCACCACTGCGTAAGTCCTTCACGGTCAGAACATAGAACCTATAGTTCTGAACAGATACACACACACTTACCCTAGAGCAGCTGGCGAGAGCCCCCCATGAAGAGGATACATGTGGTTTCCTTGACTGCAGGAAGAAAGAAAGTTTTCAGGAACGAGCTTCTGAATCTTTGAAGCAAATCAAAGCATCATCTGCGGTTCTTCAGGAATGTCACATTTTTCGTCATCTTCATGACTCAGCAAATTTTCACCCTATCAGACGAGGGTAAAACAACGAGTTCTAACCCGTTTATTTCTACTGTTCTGCAAAATGACCTCAGAACAGAGTGGAATTCTAATGTGCTCAGGGGTCGGGGGATCAGCTGGACTACACCTGTACCTGTCGGCCATCACCTCCAACGCTACACTAAACATGGAGACTATCTTCTAGTAACACAAGAAATCGGTATCTCTAACTCAGGGGCGGCCATACTTTTTACTTGCTGGCCACATTGAGTTCTAACGTTTGACAAGCGGGCCGGATCCGAGGAAGGGAGGGGAGGGGGTGAGGTCATAGACAAAAAGCCCTTTAGAAAATCCTGGAGTCGCCCCCTGAGAACAGGATCAGATGGATGGCATGCTTTGGTAACCAGTAGTTTAGACTGGTTAAATGGCGTGCTAGATTCTTTTTTTCCTCCTTTTATTAATTGCTGCCATTTTAAAAAATTGGGGGGCTCACATACTAATTTGCTGTTCCTATTTTAGCCTCTAGATGGCAGCACTTAGAACACTCAGGTAACAGCGCTGCTGCCCAATGTATTACGTAATTCTACACGCGGGCCAGGCGCTATTGATTCTATGACGGAGGCTGCGGGCCGGATGAAAATTGACAACGGGCCGCATTTGGCCCCCGGGCCGGACTTTGGACATGTCTGCTCTAACTAAATAACGGCGACTCGACAAGGATGAAGACAATGTTAATGTTTTACTCACAACCATCCGATGGGGTGAGGGATCTGACCCATGCTTCCAGGTGACATCGAATAGCATGAGGGAGAGCTTCTGGATGGTCCTGCTTCAGAAACAAAAACACACACACAAGTCAGAATTAGCCTGGAAGGAACAGAGGACACCCTGTAGGTGTGTGTGTAGTTACCTGCATCAGGAGAGAAAGTGGGCGATGCCCCCGGAGGGGAGAAAGCCTCCGGGCTGTAGGACAGCAGAGGGTGCAGGTGGGCCATGTGGGGGTGCTGCATCACAGGAACACTGTTAGACTTAGCGCGCGCACACTTAAATTCAGCTTGATTTATTTTTCATTTGTTTGCTTCAAAGAAGTGTTTCATAAAAATTTGGTTTCTACGCTCAACGTTTTCCCCACATCAATTCTTCATGGAGGAAGTCACGGCTTTTGATTACCCCTCCCCTTCTTCCCCCCTCTATGCAAACACAGTGATCCTCATTAGAACCAACGGACTTTACGTCACATACCGTCATGTAGTGGGCACGGAGGGAGACGCTTGAAAGTCAAATGAACTTATAATAGTAATTTAACTAGACTAAAAGTTTTAGTTAAATCATTCCGTTCATTCCGTTATCTTCCGCTTGTTCCGGGCTCGGGTCGCGGGGGCAACAGCCTCAAACGGGAAACCCAGGCCTCTCTCTCCCCGGCTGCATCCTCTAGCTCACCCGGAAGGATCCCAAGTCGTTCCCCGGCCAGCTGTGAGACATAGCCTCTCCAGCGGGTCCGGGGTCTGCCCCTTGGTCTCCTCCCGCTGAGACGTGCCCGAAACACCTCGCCCGCGAGACGCTCGAGGGGCATCCTGACCAGATGCCCGAACCACCCCATATGGCTCCTCTCGACCTGGAGGAAGAGTGGCTCGACACTGAGCTCCTCCCGGATGGCAGAGCTCCTCACCCGATCTCTGAGTGAGAGCCCAGCCACCCTGGGGAGGAAGCTCATTTTGGCCGATTGTATCCACAATCTCATTCTTTCGGTCACCACCCACAGCTGGTGACCATAGGTGAGGGTTGGAACGTAGATTGACTTGTAAATCGAGAGCTTTGCTTTTCGGCTCAGCTCTCTCTTTACCACGACGGACCGATGCAGCGTCCTAGTTATTACTGACGCTGCACCGATCCGCCTGTCAATCTCTCGCTCCATCCTTCCCCTACTCGTGAACAAGACCCCGAGATACTTAAACTCCTCCCTGTCCCTGACCCGCAGGGAGCATTCCACCCTTTTCCGGGCAAGGACCATGGTCTCGGATTTGGAGGCGCCAATTCCCATTCCGGCCGCTTCACACTCGGCAGAAAATCATGTTTGACTTTATTGTTTTAAGTCACAACAACAACAAGAAGGCTTGAAAAACTTTGAATTGACATAGAATAACACATAGTAACAGAGAGGGTACTTCCTATTTGGCACCCAGGGGATCCTGGCTCGTGACGTCCCGTTCCTAACGTACCACCACATGCCTAAATCTCCTCCTCTTGGTCTCCTCCCGGTGGGACGTGCCCGAAACACCTCACCAGCGAGGCGCTTGGGAAGCATCCTGACCAGATGCCCGAACCACCTCAACCTGGAGGAGGAACGCCTCGACACCGAGCTCCTCCCAAACAAAACATTTTGCTTTTGTCTCCCTGACATTAAAACAAACAAAGCCCCTCCCCCCCCACATCAAAGTGCCACCTGCGTTCTTATTTTCCTCAAACAGCGACAAATAAGTTAAAAAATATATTCGAAGGCATTTCTTTGATCTAAGTACAGATGGACACACAGTCTAATTCACCTGACCGGGTGTGTGAGACAGAAAGAGAGGGAAAAAAAAACAAAACAGAAAAGCCAAAGTGAATGAGAGCGGGCCTCACCAGGGTTGTGGGCGTGGTAGTGTCTCTTAATGTTGATGTTCCTGGCACGTCAAGCAGAGGCCACTGAAACTGCAGGTACTGTGGAGACACACATACACACATTTTTAGTTTGGACATACTGGTTGTTTTTTTTTGTTGATTTTAAGCTGATTTATAAACCGATTGAAGCAAAAAAAAAAAAAAGAATGAACAAGTTCTGAAATAAACAAGATCAAAAGGGTCTGTTTCTGCTTTCTTTCTCTGAGTCGCCACTGTTAAGGGTGGAGACCTTAACAGTGGTAACGCTCTAACCACACTCAGTGGTTAGCGTGTTCGCGCGCAGACCGGAAGTTCGCGGGTTTGCGTCCCACAGAGAGCACGTCTAGGGTCCTTGGAGAAGACACCTGGACGGAAACCACACTGCTCCTCTTCAATCCGAGACTAGACAATCCGACAGACCCTCCTCTTCAGTACTCCTGAATAGACCTTCCCAGGGAGGCTGAGGAGTGTGATCCCTCGGTAGTTGGGGCATACCCTCCGGTCCCCCTTCTTGTAAAGAGGGACCACCACCCCAGTCTGCCAATCCAGAGGCACTGTCCCCGATGTCCATGCAATGGTGCAAAGGCGTGTCAGCCAGGACAGCCCAACACCATCCAGACCCCTTAGGAGCTCCGGGCGGATCTCATGCACCCCCGGAGCCCGGCTGCCGCGGAGCTTTTTGACTACCTCGGCGACCTCGACAGTAGAGATAGGAAGACCCATCCCGGATTCCAAAGACTCTACTTCCACATTGGAAGACATGTTGGTGGAATTGAGAAGGACTTCAAAGTATTCTTTCCACCGATCCAAAACGTCCCGAGTCGAGGTCAGCAGCTCCCCGTCCCCACCGTAAACGGTGTTGATGGTGCACTGCTTGCCTCTCCTGAGCCGCCGGATGGTGGACCAGAATTTCTTTGAAGCCATTCGGAAGTCGTTTTCCATGAACTCGCCGAACTCCTCCCAAGAGTAATTCATTATTATTGTTAAAATGATGTCGTATGATGGTGCATTTACAGATTTGGCTTGGATAGACTTTCGGGTATAATTTCATATTTGCCGATTTTTGCAGTCTTGTGAGAGTGCAATAAAATCTCACTGATAAAGTGGTCGGGCCCTCATCTTTAGAATGTGGCTGAAGGTCATTAGAGGTCAGCCACAGTCAAAATAACTTTACCAAATACTTGTGGTGAATTCTCGAACAGACACATTCCGAACATCATATCAAACTTTCTAACTTTCCGTCAGCATGAGGAAACCGTTTTGTTGCCATGCAACGCTGGTGTCTCTCCACCTCTGTAGTATCAGACCCTGACGAGCCCGCTTAATCCCCTCTAAAAGCATTCCTGATTTAAGTTTACATCTAAACGTAAACGTCTAAAAACTAGTGAAAAATTTACAGACAGTGGAGAAAAAAAAAGTTAAACAAGTTGTAAATGGAGAAAACTTAAACGTCTTAAAGGGACCAATGAATCCAAAGTTTATCTCTGAATAAGATATTTTTGTGTCTTTAACAGTGGTGGAACGTAACGAAGTTCCACCACTTTACTGTACTCAAGTAAAAAATTGTATATCTGTACTTTACTTAAGTAAAATTTAAGACCGATACTTTTACTTTTACTTCACTACATTTTTAGAGCAAATATCTGTACTTTTACTTCGCTATTTTTTAAAAGTGTGTTTTACATTTTTTGTTACATTTTCGTTCAGGAATTTGAAAAATACACGTTTCTTTTTAGCGCATCTTAAAGCCACATCGCCAAAATCAAAAGAAGCAGTTGATCAGGAGAAGAAGTCATGAATCGAGGACCAATCAAATCGAGAGTAAACATTTTTCGCATTTATTCAGTGCCAAAAAACTAACATCAAATATAGAACAAAATACTTTGTAAAAAAGAGTCAGAAGATCGTTGTTTTTTTGTTTACTTCTAAATAAAAAGTAGAGCCGACATTACACAGACCAGGGGCGAATCTAGAATTTTCCAAAGGAGGGGGGCGTGAGGTCATTAACAAAGCCAATATAGGGTGACTGAGGGCCTCCCCCCAAAACATTTTAAAAATTAAGTGTCATTTTCCTGCATTTTGGTGCCCATTTGCTGACCCTGTTAGGGGATGGATTGACTTGTCCCCTTTCCTTTCTTCTTTTTTTTTTTTTTTTTTTTGTGGACCAAAAGAGGCAGGAGAGGGCGGTCACAGCCCTGCAGAGTATTTATCTGTGATCCTACAGCACAAAAAATAACATTTGAATTATGATTGAATACTTTTACTTTTTACTTAAAAAGTAAAATTTACACCAATTACTTTTGTACTTTTACTTAAGTACATTTTTTTATTGGTACTTTTACTTTTACTTAAGTATTTTTTTTGCCTAATTATCTGTACTTTTACTTAAATACAAAAAGTGAGTACTTCATCCACCTCTGGTCTTTAAATTGCGTTCGCTCTTATTTTGTACACAGATCTTCATCACTTGCACTGCAAAGCATGCTGGGAATTTTACTTTCTACGGCCGGTCGGTATGAAGCAGAGGAAATGTTCCAACTGTAAAACACCAGAGATAAGACGCATCGGTGCACTTCTTCGCCCACATGTTTACATTCCCTCAGATGGGAAAACGCACGAGCACATGCACGAGCACAAACACACACACACACACACATATTCACAGCTGACGAGGAAGGAAGAAGAGTTTTAGATAAGCAGTGTGTTTTAGGCCGACTCAGACGGAACAAAAAAATGTTTGTCCACATCTAGAAGCATAGAGTTAGAACAGGGGTGGGCAAACTTTTTGACTCGCTGGCCACATTGAGTTCTAACATTTGACAAACGGGCCTGATATTGAATCATGCCCGCCCCCCCCCCCAAACGCCCCCCCCCCCAAGGTTGACAAAAAAATTGTTCTTACTACTTTAATTATTGTAAACTTCGGTTAAAATATACACCAAAATGCAGAAAAATGACTTATTTTTCAAAAAGGTTCTGGGGGGTGAGGGGGATGCCCCCAGAACCCCCTATGGCGAGCACCATAAGTGCTGGTTTTGTGCCCCCCTCTAGAAAATCCTGTATTCGCCCCTGGAAACAGGATCAGATGGATGGCATCCTTTGGTACCCGCTAGATTAGATCAATAGAATGGCACTAGATTTTAAACAAGCGCGTTAAATGTTACACAAAGAGTGTTAAATTTCAAATCTAGTGGCGCTAGGTCTGAAATTTAGTGCGATAGCGCTTAAAAACGTGCATTTAGCGGCGCTAGGTTTGAAATCTAAGCGCTTGATGTAACATTTTGCTTGTTTTAACATCTAACACGATTGTTTACGTGCGTGTATTGGCCCCGATGGCTTTCCATATCTGAGCACACTGTTTATTTTGAAAGTGTGCGCATCACGAAGACACACATTTTAATGGGAGCAGTGTTGTTGTGTTTTTGGTGCCATCTAGTGACGAACATAAAAAAAATAAGAAAAATCAAACTAACATGGTTTATTTTTTTATTTATTTTTTTTTTTAGTTTGGCAGGCCGGACTAAAACGTTTAACGGGCCGCATGTGGTCCGCGGGCCGTAGTTTGCCCATGCCTGAGTCAGACTCTGACTCTCATGTTGAACTAGGACTAGTGTTCCAGGTTTTACTAGTTTAAAGAGAAACAAAGACAACTTGTTTTTTCTGTTCACAAAAAGTTTTATTTCCTCTAAATATTTCTGTGCGGGTGCTTCCACTTTCTCTGATACTTCAGACTGGTAATCGTCATGACAACAGCAGTCCTCCATCGTATCCCGAGGTGCAGATTTACATTTTGTGTGGGTTGTTCCAATTTTTCAACCTGAACATCAGAGAGTTATTTGGTTTTAAATAACCAATCAGAGTTCAGATGCATCTGGAAACATCTGGTAACACCTCAGCATTAACTTTCTCTTCAGATTCATCTTATTTATCCTCCAAATTCACTCGTAGGAGGAAACGACAGCGTAAACCAAAATACCAGCACGTCTCTAATAACGATAACTCTTATCTTCGTGCCAACCCGCGTCACCTCCGACAAACATGCAGAACCCCGTTTGCACACGCCTCCACCGGCGTAAAACACCAGGATGTCTGCACGGACACACAGTCCGGAAAACAAGAAATTCACACACAACCAGTCCACAACGCAGCCTCGACCCCCCGCCCCCATTACCCCACCATTCAGAGGCCTGAGGAAGCTCTGGCTGAGCACTAACTGAATCCAGCTGTTGGAAATACCAGAACAACACACACACACACACACACACACACACACACACACGCAGGCTCACACAATGAGAGTCTATTACTGAAGGAAGCATAACATCACTGTGAGCACAGGGGAAAGTTATTAGGTTTACTGGTGTTTATGAAACACCACGGGGCACACGGCTCCATTTCTACACACAACGCTGAGAAGGAACCACGTTCGGAAAGTTACGATGCAAAAAAAAAAAAAAGAGCGGTAAAAATTCTTCTAGAAAATATTGAATCATGACAACTTGAAGATTCTTAAAAATCCAGATTTCAAAGACGCCCAACATGTTACTAACCCTGAAGGAGGGTTGATGGTTCCATCTCAAGTTAGAGCAACTTTTTAGAACTTTCTGAGACCCCGCCCACATGTAGACGGGTATTTTTGAAAACGCATATATTTTTATCCGTTTTGTTCTGCCGTCCACATAAAAACGGAGGTTTTTTCGCTCAAAATTAGCGTTTTTAAAACCTCCGGACAAACAGAAATTTTGGAAAACTCCGTTTTTGCGTTTGCGTGTGGACGTGTGAAAACGGAGATTTGAGTTTTTATGCGTCACTACCTGCGACAAGTAATGCACATATGACATTAGTGTGCGTCCTTGTTTACAAAAGCAGACAGTGGGCAGCATGGATCCACGGACCCTGTTGCAGACCCTCTTTTCTTGCCATTTTGTTCACTCTCAACTGCTCTTACTTCTTGTTGAGGAGCTTCTTGTTGTCTACATCAATACTGCCCACTACTGGTCTGGCATGCTCATAGTCGCACTCAGAAACATATTTATACAGCTCCGTGTGGACGCGAGCGTTTTCCTAAAACGGAGGACAGCAGATATGCGTTTTCAAAAATACCTGGCTACGTGTGGGCGGGGCCTAATGGTGATGTCTGTCTGGGCCTTGTGTTAGATTTTTAAATAAATAAATGAGTTACTCTATTCATCCCTCACCGGGGAAATTTGTTTGCTGGACTCCTTACACCGCAGCAGGCTGCCCTTCAACGGCGCCAATGGTGGGAGAAGTGGGGGTTAGGTGTCTTCTCCAAGGACCCTAGACGTGCTCTCCGTGGGACGCGTACCCGCGACCTTCCGGTCCGCGCGCGAACGCTCTAACCACGCGGGCACCGTCTCCCCTTAGAATGATTCAGCAGTTTTTGATAAAATTCTATTGTTTTTTCCTGCAAACCTCCGACGTCCCTACTCCAGTGCTGACGCAACGAGGTTACGGCCAGCGTTTGACAGAAACTACCACTTGCTTTTTTAGACAGATTCAAAAGGGTCTGATTACAAATGATTTTTTCTTTATTACAATTTTTAAGTGGAGGAGTTTAAGTATCTCGGGGTCTTATTCACGAGTGGGGGAAGGATGGAGCGGGAGATCGACTGGCAGATCGGTGCGGCATCAGCAATAACTAGGACGCTGCATCAGTCCGTCGTGGTAAAAAGAGAGCTGAGCCGAAAAGCAAAGCTCTCGATTTACAAGTCGATCTACGTTCCAACCCTCACCTATGTTCACCAGCTGTGGGTGGTGACCGAAAGAATGAGATCGTGGATACAAGCGGCCGAAATGAGCTTCCTCTGCAGGGTGGCTGGGCTCTCACTCAGAGATTGAGTGAGGAGCTCTGCCATCCGGGAGGAGCTTGGAGTTGAGTGGCTCCTCCTTTAGGTAAAAAGAACCTAAAGGTTCGGGTATCTGGTCAGGATGCCTCCCGAGCGCCTCGCTGTTTCGGGCACGTTTTACCAGGAGGGGACCAAGAGGCAGACCCCCACCCGCTGGAGAGACTATGTCTCACAGCTGGATGGGGAACGACTAGGGATCCTTTGGGGTGAGCTGGAGGATGCAGCTGGGGTGAGAGAAACCTGAGGTTTCCATTTTAGGCTGTTACCCCCACAACCTAGCCCCGGATAAGCAGAAGACGACAAAACAGAATAATTCATACAAGACATAACAAGATTTTTTTTTACTCTTATCTTCAGTAATGCCAGGGACGCCTTGGGCCCAGTGGGAATCAAACCAGGTTCTCCCAGTTGAAAGACTGTATCTCTACCACTAGGCCAACGCCCCTGGGACCATATATATATATATATATATATTTTTTTTTTAAAGGTCTGTTTCTGCTTTCTTCCTCCCTGTCAGGAGGAGTAATTTAAGTACCATGTTACCTTCACTGTGAAAAGGCTTTTGGTCTGAACCTTTTGGTAACAATCAATATAATTATTGCAAAATTACAGATGCAACTTTGATGGATTTAATTGACTAACCGATAAATTGCTCGGAAGCTAAACTCAACCCAACTATAACCTGTTCATCTCTCTGAACAAGACAAACAAACCGGAATATTTCTGTGAGTTGTTACAAATAAGCATGTGAATATTTTTATCCTTAAGAAAGCCAGAGCTCGTCTAAAAGGTCTTATTCTAGTACATTTTATCTGAACAGAAAAAGCTTTACATGTTCAATTGAATTCTCAATTAAACAGTTTTCAGTCTTTTTTTCAGCTAATTGAGAAACTGTGACTGCAGCGCAGTCAGTCTCAACGTGTGTGTGTGTGTGTGTGTTTCTCACAAACACTGTGTGAGAGAGACTCTGCCTACATTCAATCCAGATTTATGGTCTCCCAGTGATAGACCTCGTCTCAGTGTGATCAAAATATTGCATCTAAGCCCCCGCAACTCCTCCCCCCTGAGTTGCGGGAGGTGCCGGAGCCCATCTGATACGAGGCGAGGGGCAAGGTACACCCCAAACAGGTCGCCAGTCTGTCGCGGAGCCACACACACACACACGCACACACACACAATCATCACTAGGGGCAATCAGGTAGCGGCCAATCAACCTAACATGCATGTTTTTGGAGGATGGGAGGAAACCAGAGTACCCAGAGAAAACCATCGCATACATGTGCAGAACATGCAAACTCCACAAAGAAAGGCCGGTGTTTCAAGCCTCGTCCTCACCTGGGACTTGAACCGACGACCTTCGTGCTGTGAGGTCACTGTGCTACCCACTGTGCTAACCACTGCGCCACCCTCGAAATATTACGTCCACTTGAAAAATGCAATGATATTTTTTTTTGTTGTTTTTTTCAAGACGTACTGACGATAACCAGGAAATAGATTTTAGATAGAATCACTATCTTTGTCAAGTAGTTTCGTCTTACAGGATTTCTGACTACCGTATTTTCCGCACTATAAGGCGCACCCAAAAACCTTAAATTTTCTCTGAAGTCCACGATGCGCCTTTTAACTCGGAGCGCCTTATATATGGATTAATATTGAGCTACAACAGGTGTCACAACTGCGGTAAGCAGCCGCCGACTCCATTTCCCCCGTAGAAGAAGTAGTGCGCGGTGCATGCTGGGATATATGAAAGGGCGTCTCATTTCCATTTGTGTGTTTGTGTAAAGACCTGGAAATGGCTCCTACCAAGTGACACTGTTACACCGCAGAGTTTAAACTAAAGGCGATCGGTCACGCAGTAGAACACGGGAATAGAGCCGCAGCGAGAGAGTTTAACATTAACGAATCAATGGTGAGGAAGTGGAGGAAGCAAGAGGATGTGCTGCGCCAAGTAAGTAAGACTAAACAGAGTTTATCTCCAATGGAAGATAAACTGTGTCACGAAAATACTAAAACTTTATCTTGGTGAAAATAATAAAACAGCTGTTTATTCATTTTGGGAGTAAAAACAGAAAGCTGTTTTGTAATTGTTAATAAAGTTTGACTGACCTATCTGACTGTTTTTTTTAACATTCCCTTTAGCGGAGCACCATTTAGTGAAGCATAACGTAACCCCAGCCTTTACTGTATCGTCTTATAATGCGGTGCGACTTATATATGGAAAAGTTTTTAAAAATTACATTTATTGAAGGTGCGCCTTATAGTGCGGAAAATACGGTACTTTTATTTATTTCCTGCTTCCACAAACTGCCGGGTCTTTGCGCCGTTTCCACGGGTTTGTTTATATATACGTGTGACCTTGTTGTTTGGGACGCCCAATCCTCCTGCTATATTGAGATTGTGAGAACAATGTCAGAGAAAAATGAGGGATCCTGGGTTCCGACGGATTTCAGAAAGTCAACTTTAACCAAATAAACCTTGCTGGTTGGATGTAAACAACAATTCTAATAAAAGAACACACTAAAAAGTTTAAACTCTAAACCTGGTTGATGGATTCGTTAGTTAGACGTCCTGAGGGCTTTAAAAAAATGACTGACTGAACGAGTGTGCGCAAGCATGGAAAGAACATTAATTCAGCCCAGAATCACAAAACAATGGTCTCAAAGAGCTTCGTGTTGTAGATTGAAAAAAAAAAACAACAAAAATAAACAAAGAACAAAGAAAAAAAAGTCTAAACACAAACACACAGATGAAAGTTAACGAAACAAAAACTAGCAAAACAAATTAAATGGATTCCTGCCCAGAAAATTAAATTTGTCTGAGTCTACTGATGTGCGAGTTTTACACAGACGTGTTTTAAGTCTCAGTGAAACGCGGACATAGACGGTGTGCTGGTGAAGTGGGGGGTGTGGAAGGGGTTGGGAGACCCGACAGGTCATTGTCCCACAACGTTGTTTCCTGACAGACTTTTTTTTTTTAGTACAGGTGTTCAGGCCTCAGCACCCTGGCTAACCCAGCTCCGTGAAGCTGGCTCCTCTTAAAAAAAAATATGAACAAAAATAAACAAAAAATATATCAATCGTTTGTGCTGTAAAAATGATTGTTTGTGCTATTTTAGTTTTTTAAAAAAAAGATATTTACGATTCTTTTCTTTTAGACCCTCATTTTGCTTAAAAATGCAAGAAAACTCCTAAATATGCTAAATATGTCATCAATCGTTTGTGCTACGTTTGTGCCGTTATGTGCTGTAAACATTTTCCTTTGTGCTATTTTAGTTTTTGTTTATTTTAAGAAATACGATTTGGACGATGATGTCATTCAGCCCTTTATTTATTTCCGGGCATCGCCATCTTTGATGAAGTCATGGTCCAAATCTTCTTTCTTAAAGTAAACTAAGTCTAAAACAACACAAACAAAAATTTTTACAGCACATAACAGCACAAACGCAGCACAAACGATTAACAGCATGGAGTTTTCTCGCATTTTTAAGCAAAATGAGGGGCTGGATGACGTCAGATTGACCTATAAAAAAATCGTAAATATCTAAAAAAAAACTAAAAAAGCACCAACAAAAATTTTTTATAGCATAAAGATTGACATTTTTTTTTTTTTTTTTTTAATTTTCTATTTATATATATTTTTTTAAGAGGGGCCAGCTTCACAGAGCTTGCTAACCCTCTTCCAGACTTATCTGGAAGGATTTCAAGAGGTACCCTGGTTAGCTACGAGAAGCAGTCCCAACCTTCTCCCGCCCTCCCGACATGCATGTTAGGTTAATTACTTCGGTTGATTTCAAGGTTACTTACTAATTGGTCACTTGGAAATTGCCCCAAGGAATGTGCGCGTGTGTGAGTGGTTGTGTGCAGCCCTGCAACGGACTGGCTAACCTGTTTAGGGTGTACTCCGCCAGTCGCCTTGAACTAGCCAAAAGTAGATAAAGCGATATGAAAGATGAAAGAGATGCTTTCAAACTAAAAAAATTGAATTGAAACGGTGTTAAAAATAAAATTTATCACCCATCAGAAGCCCGCGCATAATCAACCAGCATCGTTCCACATGGCGCTGAGTGGTGTGGCCAAAATGTAATATCACGATATTTTTCAAAATTAAAAGGGTTCCATGGTATTTGAGGTTGTTTTTTTTTAACCTCAACACATCAACGTCAGACCTCAGTCAATCAGTCACCCTCTCAATCGTCCCTCTTCAGGGTTGCGGGGGTGCCGGAGCCCATCCTGGCTGATTCGGGCCGATGGCCAGGGTACACCCGGAACAGGTCGCGGAACCACACACATACAACTACACACAATCATTCCTAGGGGCAATCATGTAGTGACCAATCAACCTAACATGCATGTTTTTGGAGGGTGGGAGGAAACTGGAGTACCCGGAGAAAACCCACGCATACATGGGGAGAACATGCAAACTCCACCAGTCTTCCATGTCTCAACCCCACCAGAGACTGAAACCATCAACCCTCTGGCTCTGAGGCCAACATGCTACCCACTACACCACTGTGCCGCACCACGTCGGACCTTTCAAATCAAAGTACTTTCAGATAGCAGACATGTCTCTCGAGTTATTACCGTAATTTCACGACTATAAGGCGAATATAAAAGTCTTAGATTTTCTTCAAAATGAGCGGTGCGCCCTTTCGTGCGGTGCGCCTTGTGTGTGAGAAAAGGCGGACCTAAAAGAAAACGCGGTGCCCGCGAGGCAGACCTGAAAGAAAAGGCATGAGAACGTTGAAGAGTGAAGTGTGAGCGGCGTGGGAGCGATGGATGACCGAAGGAGATCACAGTTTCACGAAGGGTGGAAGGCAGCGCCAGGCGAGTTACGCTACAGTTTGCCAATGGATTGTAGATGCTTGGACTAACGTGTCTGCTGGTACTGTTATCCGAGCTTTCGCAAAAGCTGGTATCCTTTCTGAGGAGCCGCACAGTACAGACGGTGACTTTGACAGCGAGGAGCAAAGTGGACCTGCTCTGTTGGATTTTGCGCAACTGTTCGATTCCGAAACAGAGGATGAGGACTTTGACGGATTTGAATAAAGACTATTACCAGTAATGTGCTTGTTTATACTACTTAAATAAAGTACAAGCTTATTTAAGTAGTATGCTCCCGATCTATTTTTTAATACGCACATTTGCATGCTTGCGTGTGTGTTGTTGTAAGGCGGTGTGTGACTGAGACTGCGCCTTTTCGTACGGTGCGCCTAATGTGTGTGTTAAATACAGCAATGGCGCACATAACTGAGGCTGCGCCTTTTCGTACGGTGCGCCTAATGGTCGTGAAATTACGGTATTTCTTTTAACTTCTGGTCAAACAATCTGGGTGAATACTCAATTCCGATTGGCCGTACGGTGTCCATTATTTTTGGATGATGCACACCTCTGAGGAAATATTCTGATCAAATAACCTCAGCGTTCAATATTATCGCAACAGCCTAAATGCCAACAGGTAACCATGACAATTAGTCTGTTACGTCAAACAATATTTTTCACCCAGCGGAAACGATGCCAAAGTAATTCTGTAAATTAATTTCGGATAATTACCAACTGGTCGGGCATTATCCCGTGCTGCTGTACTTCCAATGTCTATTTACACGACACTCCATATTTAATCGTTGTCGAGACTAAATTGTAACGAAATAAGCGTCAGACTTTTACATTTCTGTCTGAGAAAAGAAAACGCACAGCGGGGGCATTCTGTCTCTCACGGTGGCACGCCCCCCAAAATGCTGCACGTTCACACCGTCTACACAACACACCTGCAGCCATGACGAAGTCACAAACCATGGTGAAAACAGTAACAAAGGAGCTTGGTGGTCAGAAACTTAAAGTTTTCCACATATTTTGCGCAAACAGCATGCTAACTTCAAGCTAATGCTAGCTTGCCGGCGCTGCTAACTTCCTTAGTTAGCTTGGTTGCGGTAACGACTGATTTAAAGACACAATGCAGTGTTTGCTTTGTTTACAGGGTTATTAAGAGGTGTCATTTTTAAGTATGAATAAGTTATAACGTTCCTCACTCATTGAAAAATATCTATTTATTTTACGTTGCTTTACAATGTTGGCTGTTTCGCGCACGTTGAACTCGGCAGGGTTGTCTTTTTTTTTTTTTTTAACAAATAACCTGCACCATTCTCAGTAATAAAATCACAATTGTTAAAATCAAAATGTTCGTTATTCTTTGCTTCTTCTTTTTTTAACACCAAAACTAGTTTATGAGTTTTTGTTGACTAAAACTAAAGTATAAAGAGATGACGAAAATGTAACTAAAACTAAGATGGCTGCCAAAAACAACATTGGTTTGAAATAAAAGAGTTTTTTGTTGTACTTTACTCATCCTTTGTGGGGGAATTACTTTTGGTCCATTGCACCGCATCAGGTAGCCATGACGGTGCCAAAGGCGGTAGTAGGGGCACTTTGGCATGGACCCACTGTGAATCGAACCGGTCAGCAAGTTTTAATTCAAATATTTCACCACGATTCCCACACCGGCTGAGTTTCCCTGGTAACTAAGCCTCATTCATCCTTTCTTATTTGCCAAAACGATCCCAGTCAACGCGCTTTGTACCATGCCCTGGAAATGAGGCGTGGCAATTTTGTGGTCTTTTTTTAAAAAAAAAAATAAAAATACTTTATTATTCCCTCACTGGGAAATTTATGTGCTGCATTTCACCACAGCAGGCTGCCACCTATGACGGCGCCAATGCTGGGAGAAACGAGGGGTTAGGTGTCTTCTCTAAGGACCCTAAACGTGCACTCAGTGGGATGCGAACCCGCGAACTTCTGGTTCGATGGCACCACTGAGCCACCGTCTCCCTTTTCTTAAATAAATAAACATTTTAGTTCTGAAGGAAGACAAAATGCTGGTTTTACAAAGTGCCCCCCGCCCCCGCCCCCGATGGATTACTGTGGATCTATTCTTGGATGACATGTTGGAGTCCGACCCTCCACCGTCCCTCCACCGTCCCTCCACCGTCCACCCCGCTCCTGGTGCTGTGCATTAGGATCATCCTGACTCACTAATGACAACAATGAGCTGAAGAGGGAATTGGGAGGGGGGCAGGGGGGGCCTAGAAGTTGAAGAATGCAGGTGTTTGTGTGAGTGGGCTTGGCTTGTTGTCTTTGCATTCGTGTGTGTCTGGTCTCAATCCACACGTGGAAGACTTTCAAAATAAACCAGTAAATCTAATTCTAGATCAATCTTTACCAGGCGGTCACTAAAAAAGTCTGTTTAAAGGAAGTTATAATAAAACAAATGACGGATTAGACGGGACAGTTTTCAGCTTTAAAAAAAAAAGGCTCATGTGACCGACACCGTAGCATCCATCTGCTTACCGTTAAGCGGAGGAAATAATGCTAGCTATCAGTTAATTATCACAGACGATCAGCAGATCGTCAGCGCTAACCAATCCGGATAGTCTTAACTGATGAACTGAGAGATAACCGCCGCTCTAAATGCCGACCGACGACAGCAAGAACTTCTTAAAGTCTGGATAAACTAATCCCTTGCAGTGGATTTAGTTTTTAAGTCACACCTTTGGGAAATAAAAAAAAAAAAAAAAAGACTTTTTTATGTCAACTTAACTAAAGTGTCAAAAACGACGTCTAAAACCGCTCAGCTTGTTGCTTGTTGTTTAAATGAGAAGGCAGAGCGACTCTAACGCGGCCGTGTGCCTCGGGGGCACCCACTTGAACTTTCTCAAGTAATAATACTTTGCTTTAAATTCCTTTCTTTGTCGGGGAGGCAACTTTTAGATTAATGGCCACGAGCGTCAGTGTATTAAACCATCAGCCTGGATCCGTCTAATCCCAGCTGAGCCCCCGCAAAGCTGCAGGAACGGGAAATTGGGCAACATACTGTCAATCCTGCAATGCAACTCCCGGCTAAAGCAGCTAATCTGCTGCAAAGCAGATCGCAGCTCAGACTGTGTCCAGGCCTGTCTAACCCTCAAACCATTGCAGCGAACACACGGTAAATCTCATCAAACTGCAGGTGGCTGTTTGGAAGACAATCTCTCAACGCGCGGCATCAAACCGGCTGACGTCAGATTCACCTGCCTTCCACTTCATGGCGTTAATCTGCTCTTCGTTTGTCTCAGATTTTTAACAACTTTCAAAAAGAAGGATGGTTCGTTCATTCAACCTGACAGGTTACGGGGGGTCCTGGAGACTATTCCGGCTGATTCAAGGCAAGAGGCAGGGTACACCCCAAACAGGTTGCCAGTCTGTCAACCATCCACACACACACTCATTCCAAGGGGCAATTTTGTAGAGTCCAATCAGCCTAGCATGCATGTTTTTGGAGGGTGGGAGGAAACCAGAGTACCAGGAGAAAACCCAGACATCCCAAGTGAAGCGGGTTGTTCAGCTTAAATTTTTTAAATTTAAATCCATCACCGAAACTAAAAAAAAAAAAAAAACCCTTGCTAACAGAGTTCGGATCCCATTTCATGGTGAAATTGTATCGTTAGATGACACACTCACTGTCAAAATTAGTATCAAGCAGGTCGAGGAGAACAGAGAGATCCAGGGCAAGACGACAAGAACCCGGAAACAGCAAAAAATAAAAATCAGTCTGCCACTGCTCCCCCCATGACTCATACGCCTATCATATATGGAGCAAATGTAGAAGGAGCTGCAGCTCCTGCACTGGCTTATTCAGCCACAGCCTACGCTGCACAAATAGGTGCAGACTCCGTTGTCTCTAGAGACAGAAGGATGCCAACAACAACAAATTTGGTAATGTAACAAATCGCAAACAAGGAAAAAAAAACTTATTTCAAGAATATTTTTTTTAAAGAATCGTCAATTAAACACAAAAATACTTTGTAAAACCAAACTTTCCAAGTGAAACCAGAGGTTTGTAGATTTTGTTGTAAGGCAAAAAAATACATAAGAGACATCATATTGTCTAAAAACATGTCCGATCTTCTGAACCAGTAAACACACCATCAGAGACGATAAGAGAGTTTAGTCAAATCAGACTGAAGCTTCACAGTAATTTTAATCAGCTGCAGTTCAGACGCCTCGCTCGGCGCCAGCCGTAACTGGAAGCTAATTCCATTTACAGTGTTTTCTATATTTGTGTACAAATAAGAAACAAGAGAGGACCAATAACCCACTTATCACACCTACCGTCTTTAAACAAATTCATATTGTGTTTAATCAGATATATGAGATTTTAAAAAGGTAGAAAATTGTAGAAAAATATCAGTCTGGTTTTTGGACCAATCACAGTACAGAGACGGCCCTTTTAAAAATTGTTATGATCCAAAATGTAACATGGATCCACAGAAGCTTTCTGTCCTCATGCTACTGGATCACAGTGCCGGCTTTGACCCAGTAGATCATCAGATTTTTTTAGACAAACTTAGGAATCTGGTGGGCCTCTCTGGTACTGTTCTTGACACTAGAACTATCAAAGCCGTCAAAATGGTGACCCACATGAAATGGGGACTTAAAATACCGCCAATTTGACAGTTCTCAGAAGTTCACGTCTAATTACTGTAGTTACGTTTATCTTTAACGTTCCAGGACTTTTGACTTTTTCTACATTTTTTTGTATATTGTTCCTATGTTGTAATTTAAAAACGAGTTCTGAGTAATTCTACCTCAAACTCCCATACCTGTCATTTTGACGCCTCTACATTGTTACTTTTCCCCGTGCCTGACCGTAGCGTGGTTACTGATGTCTTGTAACCGTTGTAGCACCAAATAGGTGAAATCAAAATGAGCAAAAATGGATTAAGAAGATGTTTGTCTGTCACTGGGGTACTTCAGTGTAGGACGTCATCGCCATAGCGCAAATCGTCAAATTGACGGCCGTGGGAGTTTTAGTAGTTCTACAATCCTGGTAGTCCTAGTGTTAAATGATTATACTCCTATCTCACAGATAGACTGTTTTATGCACGTATGTATATGTGCTCCTCAAGAATTTATAAAATTAAATGTGGGGTTCCTCAGGGATCAATTTTCGGCCCAATTTTTTTAATCTCTACATGTTACCACTTGGGGATGTCATCAGGAGACAAGGTGTTGGTTTTCACGGCTATGCTGATGATACACAACTTTACATTGCTGTGTCTCCAGATGACTCAGGAGACGACCCAGAACCAGTTAATGTCAATGTGTGAATTTTGATGCATGTGTGCAGTGTTTTGTGTGTGTGTGATTTTGCATTTAATTTGTTAGTGTTTGATAGTCTCAACAATTTGTGTCTGAGTTTTTATTTACTCTCTTAGAACTTTGTGTAACTTGATGTTTGAAAAGTGGTTTATAAATAAAGTTTTATTTGATTCGTCAGGTTTTAAAACAAGATGTTTTTGTGGATGAAAACAAATCCTGTTGTTGCTTTACGTTCAGCCGCTTACCGGACGGTGGCTCGGGGGCAGCGGTCCGCTAGGGAGATATGGCCTGCAGAAGTTCCCCAGGTCAGGCAACATGAAGAAGGGATAGCCGACAAACGGAGGCGGCCGTGAAACACCTGCATCCTGCTGTCTATTGACTCCTGGGTAAATAAAAACAGAAATCAGTTAATGCCCTTTAAATTAGACAAACTGTTTATTTAACACGTCTGGTTTTACCAGCCATGTTTTAACATAATCAGAAAACACCTCAACAAGTGTGAAAGAATGATGAAGAGGCAGCACGGAAATAATGACTAATAAAAGGTTGAAAAAGGGGTCTCTGCAAGCGATTTGACAAAGAGTGCAGATACTGTATTGTGCAGCTTGTAAAAAAAAAATGGCTGCCTAATGTGTTCTGATGCTAGAATTACAGAAAAACTTCAGCACACGGGAAAAAAACTCACAACATCACCTTATTTTCCAGAAAAGTTATGGGATTCATCATTAAATTTATAAACATATCCATACTTTACGCAAGGATTGAATTAAGAGTTTTCACCGTTGATGCAAAGTTAGGACGATGTTGAAGCCTCGAGCATTTTAACATAATTTTTATGAGACCAAAAAACCCCTCCCCTCATCATTTCCCATCAGGCATTGTGATGGAGGCAAACCGAAAATCAGACGCCAACTAAATAACGTAAATAAACAAACTTACATACATGTTAATAACAGTAGTGCTAAGTGAAATGGAGGCCCCTCCCCAATCTATCTCGATTATTTTATGTCACAATAATGATATATATCACAATTTAAGCAGTGACGGAGGTACCAAAGCTGTCGTGTCTTTGGTTTGAATGAATTTAAAAAAAAAGTGAGTAAAAAATCTCAAAGCAAATTGAAGTTCGTTTAAAAAGTCAGTGAGACGTTTTTCACTTTTGAGGATTGTTTTTAGTTCTCTTGAGTGTGTGTCTCACCCAAAAAGTCAATATTTGACCTATTTTCAAAAAAAGGAAAAGTGTTTTCACAAGTAAAACATTTGTCTCTGTAAATATTTTGTCATGAATATAAATACCTTTTTGTAATCTTATAAGTGTATTTCTTGGTTACTTTTTTTGGACGGTCTTATGAACAGTTTCTTCTTTAGTTAGCTTGCTGTCTGCACAACGTCACAACGTGTGATGGGACAACACCGGCACTTTCAGAATTCATTTTTAAAAATCATACAGTTATTTAAACTTCAATATCTGTTTTGGTCTGTCTACATAGCTGTCTCCACTGGCTGCCAGGGGGCGTTTGAGCAGAAAGCTTTTAGGAAGACACTAGCGCAGCCGGACGTTTGAAATCAGGAAAAACAAGAAACAATCTGCCGTACAACTTTATTTTTTTTCCATCAATCTTCTCAAGTCTGAACACGACTACCATCCACCACTTCCTGTTCTAACCTGGGAGAAGCTGCTGCTGGCAGCCAGGGCTATTGTTGCTATCAACAATCCATAAAAAAAAAAAAAATTGAAAATACAACTTAAACCGAACATTATTTCCTCCTTTACACAAGTTTGAACTTTTAATGTAATTTTGTGTTTGTGGATGAATACATAAAAACACCGTCATGGAAAATTCTAGAATAAATGATGGTGCTTTTAAGTTGAAAGTGATCGACCTAGCTGGTAGCTGATACAGTAATGTAAATAAACAAAGTTTTTTTTCTTAACCAGCCCTGTTGGTACAGTTTGCTGTTGCGTTACAGGCACAGTTTGGAAAGCAAAGTTAAGTTAAGGTAAGTTATTAAATCTTTGAAAACTTTTTCTGTGTACCGCTTTCCTTGTAAATATTTTATATTTACAATGTGGGCTCATGCGGCTTATTCGAGTACAAAAGGTCTTTACCTTTAAAAATGTAGTGGATGAGGCTTATAATCCGGAGTGCTTTAAACAGGGTTGCATTTCTGCTGGCGAAAACCTGTTTCTAAACGAGACGGTGGCTAATTTCTCAGAAACTGGCGGAAACCTGGTAGAAACTGTTTTAAACGTCTATCGAGATGTCAGAAAACAAAGACTTGTGTTCAAGTTCTAGTCTCTTTTTTTGTTCCATAGAACCATGAAACATTTAAATACTGTAAGGCTGCAAATAGATTAAATTTAGAATGATATTTTTGGCTAAATTAATGATCCTCTCTAAATTCAGTCATTCTTTATAAGGTTCAACATAAATAATAAAATGAATGTTTTTGAAATTCACTGAGGCTAGACCAGACGTGAGCAAACTTTTCGAGTCGCGCGCCACATGGACTTCTAACTAGTGCTGTAATTTTAATGCGTCAATTCAATTAATTAATTACGCAGCATTTTAACGCGTTAAAAAAATGAATGCAATTAATTATGAGGTATTAACAGCGGCGAGCCAATGCTTGTGCATTTGAATTTTGGCCCATTGAAGTACTTGTAGTTTTCTTGGCCGTGCTACATCGCCAGCGCTGACAAATTAAAAAGACAGCAGTGGTCAAACACAACAGACATGGACAAGACTCACTAGGGTGAAACAGTCGGGCCACTGAACGACAAATTTTTTATGCAAAAATAATAGAGACGGGACAATAAATAAAAACGTAGTTATTTGTAGTTTTTTCAAAACTGAGTTCTCCTACCACCGGAGCAACTCCGGCCTGACATACCATCTAAACCAAGAATGGGCAAACTGTGTCCCAGGGACCATATCCGGCCCTTTAAATGGTTTAATCCTGCCCCTGATCTTGAAAAATGAAATAAATAAACTTTGTTAAAGTTTTATTTTTCCAGTAATTCTGATGTTTTGTCACTAGATGGCGTCAAAGATACAACAACAATACTCGCATTAAAATGTGTGTGTCTCCGTCATGCGCACTCTCTCAAAATAATCCGTGTGCACACATATAGAAAGCCATTGGGTCCGCTACACGCACGTAAACAAACGCGTTAGATTTCAAACCTTGCGTGCAAAGCCATTGGGGTCACTACACGTGCAACAACATCTGGCGCTAAATGTTAAATCTAGTGCGCTAGATGCAGGGGTTTTTTTTTAAGCGCTAGCACATTAGATTTGAAATTTAACACATTTGATGTTGTTGAAAAAAAACCCAACATTCAGGGGAGAGTGATGATTGAATTGAATACATTTGACCTCCTGAAGGATCAAAGACCTTCAAAATAAAAGTTATTCATTTGATTTTCAGTGTTTAATGCCTCATTTCAAAGTAAAAGATTTTGTTTTGATTTTTTTCATCATTTTCATTGGAAATTGAAGCACTTTTTTCTCCAAAAAGGAATTGGAAAAATAAGGTCACAGAAATCACAGAATTTATGTCTGAATGGGCTTGTCTAATTGTCAATCAAGCGCATCAAATTTCAAATCTAATGAGCTAGGTCTGAAATCTAGCGCGATAGCACTTAAATGTGTTTTTATCGCAGCTAAACGTTTGAAATCTAAGAACTTGATTTGACATTTTGCTTGTTTTAACATCTAACACGCTTGTACACCATATCTGTGCACACTGTTTATTTTGACAGCATGCGCATCACGGAGACACACACACGTTTTAATGGAAGCAGTGTTGTTGTATCCAGTGTGCCCCATCTAGTGAGGAAACATCACAATTGCAGGGGAAATAAAACTAACAAGGTTTCATTTAATTAATTTTTTCAAGTTTGGTGGGCCGGATTAAAATGTTTAACGGGCCGCATATGGCCCACGGACCATGGTTTGCCCATGCCTGGGCTAGAAAAAGAGATTTGCAACTTCTGATTGCTTATTCCACTTATGACAAGTAAATTTAGCTCTATCCCACTATTTAAAGATCTCATTTTTCAAAAAATATCCAGAAAAAAAAACAATTCCATTTAGACTTGCGGCAGAAAACATGCAACCCTGTCATTTAATTTAGAGACAGACAGGGCTGTCCTGTAAGAGGGTGTTTACTGTAACCATAGCAACCCACTCTTCTTCTCTGCTTTTTTGTTCCATGCTGCTGTCCATTCCTCCTAAAAACTACCCCATGTTTGTGGATTGTATTTTCTACATGTTTTTGAGACTTTTTCCTTTAGGTGTCACTAACAGCAGTGTTTTTCAACCTTTTCATTTCAAAGCACACTTTTCCATAGAATAAAACCTAATCTAAATTATTTAATTATTTAATCAAAAGCAATTTTATGTTTAACCATATGTCTTAAGGAATACTTTATTATGCACTTCTGAAAATGTTGCACCTTATTTGCCAAATTAACATATTTAGCTCCAGGCAATAAGCTTTTCAGAGGATTTACCCAGAATGCAAGAGAAACTTTTTTTCTCTTCAATGTCTTGCTGAAAATATGAAATTTTAATAGAATCTTCAATTTTTCTGCTTTAAAAAGCAAACTAAATTTTCTCACAATGTCTCAAAAACATGTAGAAAATAGAATCCACGAGCTGGGGTTGTTTTTGGGAGGGATGGAAAGCAGCATGCAAAAAAAAAAAAAGCAGAAAAGAAGAGTGGGTTGCTATGGTTACAGGACAGTCCTATCTGTCTCTAAAAAAAAAGAAAAAAGACAAGATTTCATTCTGATAAAGATTAAATAAATAAGCTTTAATCCATAGTTTTTTTACACAAACACTAAGAGACCAATCAAAATAATCTTTTTGAGCTACCAGTAGATCACATTCACCATAAGAGGTTAAATAAGATCTCTTCCCATGGAACACCTGAGGATCTCTCACGGTACACTAGTGTGCCACGGACCACTGGTTGAAAAACACTGCTCTACGGACTGGAAAATATGGTCGTTTTGAGCAACATATCTCCACTTTCAAAAGAAATTTAATCACTAAATAAACATATTTTCTTTCAAGTACTTTTAAAAACATCCATCTTGAGGTTTTTTGAAAATCACTCAAAGCAAGAATCCCAAATTTTGTCAAGTTAAAGACAAAATATGAAGAACTCTAAGGCCTTAAAGATAACTGAAAGCGGATGAACAATGCAAGGAACGTTCTTGAGAAACATAAACAGATTTAGCAATGACTCCATATGGGATGCAGTTTGTCTACTGGCAAACTTTACTCTTGTAAAATAGCTTGTGAAAAACTATTTTCTTTATTTTGTCACTGCTCGTAAACAAAAAAAAAAAAACCAGAGGCAATCAGAAAAAAAAAACTACAGCAACAGGTTTAGTGGAGCAACAAATCCTTCCAAGTTTAGGCCTTTAGAGTGAGATCATCTTGACTGAGAATGAAACAAAAGGCAGTGACATCCAGAGAACAGAGGAAGTCTGCCAAGAAGACAAGAATTCCTGAAGGCCATTAAAAAAAAAAAAATAAAAGTCTTCTTTAAAATGCTCCATGTTTTTGGGAAAGACATTCATACCAAATTTGAACCATTTCTATTTATATTACAATTATCTGATGTAGTTTTTTGTTACCCAATAGATATTATACATAGAAATGAAAAAAATCCAGATTTGGCAACGTACTGTCATCCTGACCTGGAAACAATGTGTTAAAATGTGCAAAGAAAAAACAAAAAGGGGCCAAGTTCGGAACAGAGATAAAAATCTCATCATGTGGGAGAAAAAAAAAATGCAATCACAAATGAACCCTAACAAAAACAATGACCCCCTCAAATAAACCCCCAAACTCAACACTGAGTCATAACTTCCATTCATGACTAAACTGGTTTATCTGGAATGAAAGTCCAAATTTTTCTCTTTACTCGTGTTACAGAAAACAAATAGTTTTGTTTTTTCTGAAACGACAAAACATTTAGAAATATTTATAAAACAAACAAAATGTTTGACAAATTGTTTTAAAATATTTAATTTACAAAAAATACAAACATGTTTTAGTTTTAAAACATAAAAAAGTCAAATCTCACCTTCGTCAGAAAAGCGCCTGGCCCTGCTCTCCACATCTGGATGGGAGCTGGAACAGCTGGCAATCTGCATAAAGATCCAAACACAGCAGCGTTTAAATCCATCAAGCAGCAAAACAAACCATTTCTCCTCACCGGCTCCGAGCTGCCGCTAGCTTCAGACTCATTGACAAGGGAAGACTTGACATCGTCCAGGTCCCGCTCGGCAGACACATTCCGTTTCTCCTCCTGCTCCCCTTCGTCCTTAAACGCAATCAGTTCGTCGCTGGCTCCGAGGTCGTCCCCTTCTCCGCTCAGCTGCGGCATGATGATGGATGGACGGACGTTAGCCACGAGAAGCTAGCTGCAAAATGCCATTTACACCGAGTTTAGACTTGCGCAAAACAACTTACCCAGCCAGTAAATCGCGTGAACAGAAAGGTTTTTGCTCACATTTACTTGAACGGAAAACTGCAACCATGCCACTTTAACATTTGCTCGTTTTTCTTTTATTATTTTTTATTATTATTTTTTTTTTTTAGTGGAACTAGCTACGCATGCAGAAAAAAAGCATCGCAGCTAACATGCTAGCTTACCTGAGGCGTTCACGGGCACTTCAGTTTCTCTCGTTGGATTCCTTAGCTTTTGGAAAAACGGAGATAGGCAAGGAGGGGGAAAGCCCAAAATCGAGACGGGATGTGTACCAAACAACTAAAAGAGAAAAAAAATAAAAGTAAAGTCACTCATAAATCCCTCCGCACCGTAGACCGAAATCCCCAAGAACTGTGAAAAGTTTGCTGTCCACTTTTGCAGAAAGTCCTATAAAAAAGTGCGCACGGTGCTTTTTTAAAAAGGTGCATTTTTAAGTTCCATTAAAGTGTGCAATAACTGCAAAAAAAAAACAGCTCGTGTAAATATTTATTTCCGCAGTTCGTCGAGTTTGCTAACTTAAGTAGTTTTCCCTCAAGTAGCCTCGCGGTGCAGAGGCTGCAGGAGCAGCCGGATGAGTGGCTCTGTGTGTGCATGTGTGTGTGTATGTGTGCGCGCGCGCGTTTGCGTGGTTGAGCGTGCGTGCGCGTGGAGTGGAAGGAAAATGCTGCGAGGAAAGAAGGCAGGACTAAGAAACCACGTGTCTGCACAGACCTGGGATCACTTGTGAGGAGATGAAGAGTGTAAAAAGTGTTCGTGAAACTGATCGCAGAGCAGAAACAACAGGTCGGGCCTTTCCCCCCCCCCCCAAAAAAAAAAAAAAAAGGAGGGATGACAAAAGTTAAAGGAGGAGCTGGGATCAAAACAAAAAAAAAACTTTCATTTTACAATAATAAATATATTGTATCGGTTGGTAATAGAAGGTGGAAGATTTTAAGTACTTAGGATCAACAGTCCAGGAAATGGAGAGTGTGGAAAAGAGGTGAAGAAGCGTGTTCAAGCAGGCTGGAACGGGTGGAGAAAAGTATCAGGTGTGATGTGTGACAGAAGAGTTTTAGCTAAAATGAAAGGAAAAGTGTACAAAACTGTGGTGAGACCCGCCATGCTGATTGGTCTAGAGACAGTGGCACTGAGGAAAAGACAGAAAATAGAGATGGAGGTAACAGAGATGAAGATGCTGAGGATCTCTCTGGGAGTGACCAGGATGGACAGGAACAGAGGAACAGCACATGTTAGAGGTTTTGGAGATAAAGTCAGAGAGGCCAGACTGAGATGGTTTGGACATGTACAGAGAAAAGAGACCGAGTACATCAAAAGAAGGATGCTGGATTTGGAACCACCAGGAAAGAGAACTAGAGGAAGACCAAAGAGGAGGTTCATGGATACAGTGAAGGAAGACATGAAGATAATTGGTGTGACCAAAGAGGATGCAGGAGATAGGGTTAGATGGAAGAAACTGACTTGCTGTGGCGACCCCTGAAGGGAAATACAGAAAGGATAGAAGAAGATATTGGTTGGTATATTATTTGGTCTAAAAATCCGTTATTTATTGGCTGTAAATTGGTCCACCACTCATAAAGACGAGATTTGATTTCTTCAAATCCCATCCATCCATAAAAATTTATATAGCACTTATACGTTTAGTTATAGTTTACGTGGTTAAAATAAAGGAAATGGTAGTGGACTTCAGCAGGAGGGGTCCCAACCATCACCGGTCTGTATTGATGGGTCTTTTGTGGAGATGGTTACGTCATACAGATTCTTGGATGTTTACATAAACAGTAAACTGGACTGGTCCACCAAAAAGGACCTGAGTAGACTGTACCACCTCAGAAAGCTCAGGTCCTTCAACGTCTGCAACAAGATGCTCTCCATGTTTTACCATGCCATCATGAAGAGGGTCCTGTTCTTTGCTGTGCCCGCATGGGGAGCTGGTATAAAAACAAAAGATGCCAACAGACTGAACGAGCTGGTAAAAAAAGCTGGATGTGTGCTTGGCTCACCCCTTGCCTGCGTGAAGGAGGTAACGAGGGACAAAATGAAAGCAAAACTGGTATAAATCATGCTAAATTCATCCCACCCTCTCCATGAATTTGTGGACCATCTAAAGAGCAGCTTCAGCAACAGACTCCTGCAACCCCGCTGCTCAAAGGAACGGTACAGAAAATCATTTCTGTCGTCCTCCATCAAAATATTCAACCTTTCACTTTCAAACCTTTAAACTTTCACAACAGCTAAAAAAACATATCATGTATGACATTTCAATTCAATACACATGCTAAAAATGTATTTTTCTGGATTTCAATTCTTGAGTGTGTTTTATTTGCTCTGTCAAGCGTTTTGTACAACTTTATGTTTAAAAAGTGTGTTGTAAATAAAGTTTGATTTCATTTGAAATTACTTAATTTCATTTGTATTTAAATAAATCATTAGAATATGTTCAAAAATAACACCAAACAACTTAGAAATGAATGCAGATCCACATATAACATCTTAACAAAACATTTAAGACAATGGCTGGTATATCAACGCTGATCGGGATCTACCAGTTGCTCCCAAAAATAGTTTTGGTTATCTCATGGTGTTTGTGTAAAAAAAAAAAAAAAGATTAAAGTTTATTTATGTTTATCAGTAAGAAATCTTGTTATTTTATTATTTATTTTATTTTTATTTATTTATTTTAAAATAATTATTTTATTTATTTATTTCATTTTAAATTATTAATTTTTATTTATTTATAAATATTTTTTATTTATTTATTTTTAAATTATTTATTTTATTCATTTATTTGTTATATTATTTATCTGTATTTATTTCATTTTATTTAAAAACAAGGAGGGCAGTCCTGTAACCATAGCAACTTACTCTTCTTCTCTGTTTCTTTGTTGTATGCTGATGACCGTTCCTCCTGTAAAACTATCCCGGGCAGTGGATCGTATTTTCTAAATCTTGAGACAGTAAGAGAGAATTTAGGTTTTGTTTTAAAGCAGAAAAAAAAACGCAGATTCTTACAAAATCTCACATTTTCTGCAAGACATTCAAGAAGAAAAACTAACTGCACTTTTTATTTGAAAGAAGAGTCATAAAAGATGACAAAATAGTTTCTGACATGTTATAAACTAATCGAATTATGTAAATAATCCACAAACTTTGACATTTATGGGAGCCATGTTGCAGTGGTGGAACGTAACGAAGTAAATGAACTTCGTTACTGTACTTAAGTAAAAAAATTGTGTATCTGTACTTTACTTAAGTAAAATTTAAGACTGGTACTTTTACTTTTACTTCACTACATTTTTAGAGCAAATATCTGTAGTTTTACTTCGCTACTTTTTAAAAGTGAGTTTTACATTTTTTGTGACACTTTCGTTCAGGAATTTGAAAAATACACAGGTTTTTTTTAGCGCATCTTGAAGCCGCATCGCCAAAATCAAAAGGAGAAGTTGATCGGGAGAAGAAGTAATGAATCGAGAAACATTTTCCACATTCATTCAAAAACCTAACATCAAATATAGTACAAATTAAAAAGAGTCACAAGATCGTTGTTCGTTGTGTTTACTTTAAAATAAAAAGTTGAGCCATCATTAAACAGAGCAGGGGCGGAACTAGAATTTTCCAAAGGGGTTGGGGCTTTGACAAAGCCAATATATAGTGACTGGGGGCCTCCCCCCCAAAACATTTTAAAAAATAAGTGTCATTTTCCTCCATTTTGGTGCCCATTCACTGGCCCTTCTAGCGGACAGCTTGACTTGTCCCCTTTCCTTTTATTTTATCTATTTATTTTTTTGTGGACCAAAAGAGGCGGGAGAGGGGGGTCACACCCCTGCAGAGTATTTATCCTGGTTACCATGGTGACACCCTATAGCACAAAAATTAGATTTGAATTATGGTCGAATACTTTTACTTTTTACTTAAAAAGTAAAATTTACACCAACTACTTTTGTATTTTTACTTAAGTAGATTTTTTGCCTAATTATCTGTACTTTTACTGAAGTACAAAAAGTGAGTACTTCATCCACCACTGCCATGTTGTTAAGGTCAAACAATTAAATCTCGTTTCATACTTTTATTTGTCTGTTCATTTTGAATCGTTCCATAGTAGAGCTGTTCACTTTATAATCACATTTATACAGATTTAAATTCCAAATTGCATTAAAGTGCAATAATGTGAGTCCCTTTTGAACGAGTTGTCGTCACAACAGATATCGCTGCTGGAACTAGAAGAATAAACTAACCCCGTGAACATACTCAATGCTGTTCCCACTTCCAACTCAATTGTAGGCCCCCTACAGTGAACAGTCTGGTGGCAATTAGGATGCATTACCTCTAACCCCTCCCTCTGTGTCTTTGTTTTCTTCTCTTTCTCAACCTCCTCTCGCTCTGCCTTTGTTAAACTCAACCTCCTGTGGGTTAAATTTATTAATGAGATCACTGTTTGCTGCCAGATATGGTTTATTGTCTTTTATCGAGTTTATGTGGAAACATGGAAACAGGATCTGTTCACAAGCTGCTCTTAAAACGTGGATTAACTTAACGTTAAGTAAAAAAAAGAAAAAAAAAAAAAAAAAAAAGAATTCCCCAAGTTTATGAGATTTAAAATAAAAAAATGTGTCTTTAAAAAAAAAAGTAAAAGTAAGTAAAAGTAAAATCACGTTGTTTTTTAAGTCTAAATTTTGATAACGAGGCTCTTAAAACATGTAACGAGTCACTCATTCAGGTTCCTCAAATAATTTGAATAAAGTATAAAACACCAAGACTTAGTTCGAAGGTGTGGCGTAAAGAAATAAAACCGAGTTATTCATAAAAGGTTTGCTGGTTGAAGAAAAGGAAGAGTTCCTGGTGAGTTTAAACAACACCCGCAGAGATCTTTGTGGTCTTTAAAACTTTTTAATAAACTTAAAACTCTCAATGACTGTTGAGAGGATTTAGAACAATGGTGGGTAAACTTTTTGACCCGCGGGCCACATCGAGTTCTAACATTTGACCAGGGGGCTGGAACAGGAGCAGATGGATGGCATGCTTTGGTAACCGCTAGATTTGACCGATAGAATGGCGCTAGATTTTAAACAAGCACACGAATTGTTACATCAAGAGCGTTAAATTTAAAATCTAGCGGCACTAGGTTTGAAATCTAAGCGCTCGATGTTGGTTGTTTTATCATCTAAAACTCTTGCATATCAGTGCACACTGTTTATTTTGAAGGCATGCACATCACGGAGACACACACATTTTAATGGGAGCAGTGTTGTTGTATTCTCAACAAAACCAATATATCCGAAGTACGCCATCTAGTGACGAAACATCAAAATTGCAGGAGAAATAAAACTACCAAGGTTTATTTATTTAATTTTTTTAAGGTTCAGCGGGCCGGATTAAAACATTTAACGGGCCGCATGTGGCCCGCGGACCGTAGTTTACCCATGCCTGATTTAGAGAAACAATTAAAAAAAAATATGATTGTGCCTAAGGCGGCACGGTGGTGCAATGGGTAGCACAGTGGCCTCGCAGCCAGAAAGTTGAGAATTCGAGTCCTGGGTGGGGACGAGGCTTGGTATACTGGTCTTTCTGTGCAGAGTTTGCATGTTCTCCCCGTGTCTGCATCGGTTTTCTCCAGGTACTCTAGTTTCCTTCCACCCTCCAAAAACATGCATGTTAGGTTGATTGGCTGCTACATGATTGCTCTAAGGAATGTGTGTGGCCCCACGACAGACTTGTGACCTGTTCGGGATGTACCCTGCCCATTGCCTTGAATCAGCTGGGATGGGCTCCGGCACCCCCTGTAACTCAATAAGGGATAGATGGTTAAGAAGTTGACTTACTGACGTTTGTGCCTAAAAAACATCTACCGTAGATAGTAGAAACAAGTTATCTTGATTAGTTTGAAAGATAAGAAAATAAAATAAAGTTGATCTTTCTATCTTCCTGCGTTACTTCTCGCACGGTACGCGTCTGAGATCAAATGATAGACATGTTAGTGTTGCATAAAATCAATGCAGCTTCATTCAGACTGAAGCCAGGTAGGTCAGTCACCTTCTTAACTGTTTATCTTTAACGGGGTTACCGGGGTGCCGGAGCCCATCCCGGCTGATTCAAGGTGAGGGGCAGGATACAATTCAAATAAATTTTATTTGTATAGCCCAAAACCACAGAATTTCTGTCTCAATGGGCTTCACATGAAAGATTCAGTAAGACGAAAACCAAAAAAAAGAGGAATGTATTAACACAAATACCAAGCAAGATAACTAACGTAACAAATGCTAGCTAGATAATACTAGCACATTTATGCCCTTAGACTCTCCTTCTCGGTGAGGAAAAACTCCTAAAAAACCCATCAGTGGGGAAAAAATAGGAAACCTCACGGGGGTCCACGTGAAAGAGAGATCCCTCCACCAGGACGAGTATCCAATGTGTCCAAAACTATTGTTTAAATATTAGTTTATTCTACTCTACAGCTAAATATCTAAAGAAGTCAATAGATACACCCCGAACAGGTCGCCAGTCTGTCGTGGGACGACACACAACCTCATTCATAGGGTCAATAATGAAGTGGCCAACAACCTCGCATGCATGTTTTTGGAGGATGGGAGGAAACTGGAGCACCCGGAGTATCCACGGCTACCAGTGGTGGAACGTAACGAAATAAATGTACTTCGTTCCTGTACTTAAGTAAAAAAATTGTGTATCTGTACTTTACTTCAGTAAAATTTGAGACCGGTACTTTTACTTTTACTTCACTACATTTTTAGAGCAAATATCTGTACTTTTACTTCGCTACTTTTTAAAAGTGTGTTTTACATTTTTTGTTACATTTTTGTTCAGGAATTTAAAAAATATTAAGGTTTTTTTTTTGCGCATCTTGAAGCCGCATCACCAAAATCAAAAGGAGCAGTTGATCAGGAGAAGAAGTAATGAATCGAGGACCAATCAGAACCGAGAATAAACATTTTCGCCATTTATTCAGCGCCAAAAACCTAACATCAAATATAGCACAAATTAAAAAGAGTCAGAAGATCGTTGTGTTTACTTCTAAATAAAAAGTTGAGCCATCATTACACAGAGCAGGGGTGGATCTAGAATTTTCTAAAGGGGGGGGGCATGAGGTAATTGACAAAGCCAATATAAGGTGACTGGGGGCCTCCCCCCCCCAAAACATTTTAAAAAATAAGTGTCATTTTCCTCCATTTTGGTGCCCATTCACTGGCCCTTCTAGGGGATAGCTTGACTTGTCCCCTTTCCTTTTTTTTCTTTCTTTTTTTTTTTTTTGTGGACCAAAACAGGCGGGAGAGGGGGGTCACACCTCTGCAGAGTATTTATCCTGGTTACCATGGTGACACCCTACAGCACAAAAAATGACATTTAAATTATGATCGAATACTTTTACTTTTTACTTAAAAAGTACAATTTACACCAACTACTTTTGTACTTTTACTTAAGTAGATTTTTTTTATTGGTACTTTTACTTTTACTTAAGTATTTTTTTTGCCTAATTATCTGTACTTTTACTTACGTACAAAAAGTGAGTACTTCATCCATCACTGACGGTTACACAGGGAGAACACGCAAACTCCACACAGAGAGACCAGTGTTCCAAGCCTCGTCCCCACGACCTTCTTGCTGTGAGGCGACTATGCTAATCACCGTGCCACCGTGCCTTCCTAAAACCAGGTAACGAAGGTAAAAAAATGATTATCTACGAATCTACTCCGTATCAGATCGTCACATTTTCATTGTTATTTTCTTTTCTTCACCTATTTTTTTTTTGTGACACCGAGAAGTCCCTGAAATCTCCCCGTGTACGGGTGATTTAATAATCCGTTCATCTGATACCGAGCTCATCTTATCAAACAGAAACATTTTACAGTCAAACAAAAGCTCAGGTTACTGGAGAGGAACTGGAAACAGGTTTTGCCTGCTGGGGTGTACATTCTCACTCTTTATTTCTTATCAGGTTCAGTTAAGGTCACAAAAACAACTTTAAAAAAAAAAACCAAGATAGATTCACATTTTTCCAGTTAGCTTAGTCCACATTAAGTTGTCCCAATATTATGGTAGGATTTTACACCAAGCGTGCGTCGAGTAAACGCCAAATTTCACATGTTCGTTTTAATTGAACATGTTTCTTTTTTTTTTAAATAAATGAAATTTGTGTGCTGCACTCCTTACACCGCAGCAGGCTGCCCTTCGACGGCGCCAATGGTGGGAGAAGTGGGAGTTAGGTGTCTTCTCCAAGGACCCTAGACGTGCTCTCTGTGTGACGCCGACCCGCGAACTTCCGGTCCGCGCGCGAACGCTCTAACCACTGAGCTGCCGTCTCCTCCCCTTTCAAGGGCGTTTTTATAATAACAATTAAAATTGTTTGATGTGTTTTAGAAAAAAACAGCGTAATGATCGTTGGAGCAAATCATAAAAGTCTGGTGTGTTTTCTTTTGTTTTGTCTGTTTTCCTGTTCGCAACAAAACTTTTCGGTTTTTTAGAATGAATTTCCAGAAAAATAACCACAGAAATTAGGGGGCAGACGTTAGCTCAGTGGTATAATGTCTGCCCTTGGACTGAGAGACGCTGGTTCGATTCCCACTGGGCTCATGCCTAGGTGTCCCTGGAGGAGACACCGAACCCACCATTGGTGCCTTTGTGGCTGCCGTTCAATGAAGCACAGAAATTTTACCATTTAGGAAATGAATACAATATCAGTCAGTCACCTTCTTATCCGTCTATCCCTTACTAGATTGCGGGGGGTTGCTGGAGCCCATCCCGGCTGATTCGAGATGAGGGGCAGGATACAATTCAATTTTATTTGCAAAATCACAGAATTTCCGTCTCAATGAGCTTCACAAGAAAAAGAGGAATGTATAAACAAAAATACACAACAAGAAAACTAACTAACAAATGCTAACTAAACAAGACTAGCATATTTATGCACTTAGACTCTCCTTCTCGGTGAGGAAAAACTCCTAAAAAAAACCATCAGTGGGGAAAAAATAAGAAACCTCACGGGGGTCCACACGAAAGCGAGATCCCTCCACCAGGACGAGCATCCAATCTGTCTAAGACTATTGTTTAAATATTAGCTTAATCTAATCTACAGCTAAATATCTAAAGAAGTCAATAGATACAGGGTCTATAGATACAGTGAGGGACAAGGTACACCCCGAACAGGCCGCAAGGTCACACACACTCATTCCAAGGGGCAATTTGGTACCGGCCAATCAACCTAGCATGCATGTCTTTGGAGGGTGGCAGGAAACTGGAGTACCCGGAGGAAACCCACGCAGACACGGTGAGAGCATAAACTCCACACAGAAAGGACAGTGTGCCAAGCCTCGTCCCGGGACTCGAACCCACGGCCTTCTTGCTGTGAGGGCACTGTGCTACCCTCTGCGCCACCGTGCCGCCCAATGAAAATGACCTGAGGCCCAAGTTTTTCCGGGTTGGTAGTGATTTAGATCAATGCCGAGAAAAACCTTCCAATGCTTTGACACAGAGCTGTTCTGACCAACGTTCCCTCTAAACTGCGCGCCTGGGTAATTGCGCACTGCTTACAGATCAATAGCACACAAGAAGACCTATGCAGCGCACAAAATAAAACTCAATTAGGGCTGCAACTAACGATTATTTTGGTGATCGATTAATCTGGCGATTATTGGCTCGATTAATCGATTAATCGGATAAATGGGCGGCTTAATAAATAATAGTTTTTTGTCATTTTATTGAATGTAGTTATGCAAAACACAACTCATAACCACTTAAACAACACGTTGAGCTCATTCTAATAAGTAAAAATGTTAATCTTTCTGTGAAATAAAGAGGGAGAATATTACCATTTCTACAGCAAATATAAAATAATAAATCTACTTACTGTATACAGTAAAGGTAAATCACGAGCACCCATAAAATGTGTTTTATAGTACTGGCTAAAAAAACATAAAATGTGAACTGTTGACCATCCAGGATCACATTTAAAAACAAGAAATCGTTAACAGTTTTAGATTTGCAAATTTAACCTTGTTCAGAGGTATAGTACCAAACAAAAATGGCCGAGGTTAACATGAGTAAAAATACACAAAAAACAATCAAGTTGTGTAATATTAAGTGGAGTTGACAGAAAAAACTTTCTAAACGATTAATCGATGACTAAATTAGTTGACAACTATTTAAATAATCTTAATTCGATTAGTTGTTTCGGCCCTAAACTCAATTTAAACTAAAGACGGTAAAATGAGACAGAGCTCCGGAACATTTCTCTGTCTTGTTTCTTTCTGAAACAAATTGCTTCAAAGCGCTGCTTTGGATTTTGGCTCGTCACTGCTGATGACATCACAAAAGAGTAAATGTTTTTGCTCCTCCCCCTTCTGCTCAGGAAGCTTGTGTGTTTACTCAGACACATAAAAAAATTAGAGTAAACAGTGTTTCTGATCGCTTCAAGGTCTAGATCAGGCACGGGCAAACGACAGCCCGCGGGCCACTTGCGGCCCGTTTAACGGTTTAAATGGGCCCGCTGAATGTAAAAAAAATTAAATAAATAAACCTTGTTAATGTTTTATTTCCTGTAATTCTGATGTTTTCGTCACTTGATGCAACAAGATAGAACAACACTGCTCCCATTAAAATGTGTTTCCGTGATGCGCACGCCAATACACGCAAGTAAACTTTAACCTCTGATTTCAAACCTACATTTTAAATCTAGTGCACTAGATGCCATTGTTGTTTTTTGGCAGCCATCTAAGTTTTTGTTTTAGTCTTCGTCTTTGGACGAATATTAATTTAAGTTTTAGTCACGTTTTTGTCATCTCTTTATATTTTTGTTTTAGTCAACAAAAACCCAAAGAGTTTTCGTCTAGTTTTAGTGTAAAAAAATTCTTACTTTAACAATCGTGTCTTTATTACTGAGAATGATGCAGGTTAATTGTTTAAAAAAAAAAAACTCTGCCGAGCTTTAACTTGCACAAAAACAGCAAACATAGAAAACAACGTAAAATAAAAAGAAATTTTTCAGTGAGTGAGGAACGTTGTAACTTATTCATACTTAAAAATGACACTTCTTAATAACCCTGTAAAGAAAGTAAACACTGCATTGTGTCTTTAAATCAGTCGTTAGCGCAACAAAGCTAACTAGGAAGTTAGCAGCTAGCATTAGCTTGAAGTTAGCATGCTGTTTGCGCAAAATATGTAGAAAACTATAAGTTTCTTACCACCAAGCTCCTTTGCTGCTGTTTTCACCATGGTTTGTGACTTCCTCGTGGCTGCAGGTGTGTTGTGTAGACGGTGTGAACGTGGAGTGCCGCCGGGTGAACGGATATTTCAGCCACGGATATTTCAGCCACGGACATTTGAGCCAAAAAAACTGCAACTGAGGATATTTGAGCCACGGTGACTCGGAGATTTCAGCCACGGACATTTGAAGAACTGCAACCTGATAAAAAAATTTTTAAATGGCAACCTGGGCAAAAAAATTTTAAATGGCAACCTGGGCAAAAAAAATTTGAATGGCAACCTGGGCGCAACTGTTTATTCACGATAAAAAAAATTTAAATGACTAAAAGCACGATGAAAATTTTTGCAGGATAAAAATTTTTAAGACTAAAAGCAATTACTTTCTGTAGTGCAACTGTTTATTTACGATAAAAATTTTTAGTGTTTATTTACAATAAAAAATTTTACATAAAATATCAAATTTTTACATAAAATATCAAATTTTTTTAAAAATATCAGAATTTTTTATTTGAGCCCTGGGATAAAAATGACTAAAAGCAATTATTTTCTGTAGTGCAACTGTTTATTTATGATAAAAAATTTTACATAAAATATCACAATTTTCTACATAAAATAGGTTTTTGGCCCAAATGTCCGAGGCTGAAATGTCCTAGAACCGTGCCGCCGTTAGAGACAGATGCAGCCGCAGTGCTTTTTCTTTTCACAGACAGAAATATGAAAGTCTGACGCTTATTTCGTTACATTTTGGTCTCGTCAACAGAAACTTGCAAACGTCTCGTCACATTTTCGTCACTAAAATGTCGTATTTATTTCGTTATCGTTACGTCATCGTCATGAAAAAATGCTTCGTTGACAAAATCATCTAGTTTTCATCATCGTTGACGAAAACAACACTGCTGGATGCACGTTTTTTTAAGCGCTCACGCGCTTGATTTTAAACTTAGCATGCTGGATCACGTGCGTGAAGCGGCCCCGATGGCTTTCCATATCTAGCGCGCTTGTTTTCCAAAGCATGCCATCCATCTGTACCGCCCCTTCGGTCAAATGTTAGAACGCAATGTGGCCCCTGAACCAAAACCGTTTGCCCTGATCTAGATTCAGTTAATCCACATGGGACGCTGGAGATTACCCCAAAAATCTGCTCAAAAGTCACAAAAAATGGCCTAATTCATATCAAGGGCTGAAATGATTCCACGGGTGAATTGAGTAACCGCCCTAAATCAACGTTTGTCCTTTTACATGTCTAAAACAGGTTTTTAAAGCAGACACATTTATCAAACTGAATGGAGAAAACTCATTTTAAATTCAGTAAATTTGGTCAATCTTACTTAACCTCACGGCTCACGACCATACCACTCTGAACACGCCCGATCTCGTCTGATCTCACTTAAACAAATTATCTGCAATCAATAAAAAAATAATTCTCTATTACGTTCACCGAACTAATTGAAATGCATGTTTTGATAATCCTCAGTACAAAAAAAAGTGTTAGAAGAAAAAAAAAGTTACTTTTTTAAATGTTATTATTAGAAATTTGTTCTAATAAAAAAGCTCAACTTCAACACGTTGAACCAGAACCTAAATTCATTGATTTCTGAAATAATTGAAACTAGCAACCCTACATGCACTGGTTTTTAAAGTAAATATAGAACAGCGTTGTTTTCTAACCCAGACCTCCCAGCCTTCCCACTGCTTGTGTTAGACATCCCAGAGTCTGTGTAATGGTTCAAAATAAGATGATTTTTAGAGTTCTTTGGTAGTTACACGAAACTACCAAAGTTTTATGCAACAGGCAACCTCAAAGATAAAAAGGTTGTCTGTTGTCTTCTGGTTTTTTATTAAGTAGAGACGTAGTTAAATTGAAACTGAATACAGTTTGTTCCCTCTTTCGTTTTGCTCCTCCATGTCTTGATTTCTTCACTTGTAGCTTTAAGCAGTGGTGGATGAAGTACTCACTTTTTGTAATTAAGTAAAAGTACAGATACTTAGGCAAAAAATGTACCTAAGTAAAAGTATCAATAAAAAAATCTACTTAAGTAAAAGTACAAAAGTAGTTGGTGTAAATTGTACTTTTTAAGTAAAAAGTAAAAGTATTCGATCATAATTCAAATGTTATTTTTTGTGCCAAAGGGCGTCACCATGGTAACCAGGGTAAATACTCTGCAGGGGTGTGACCCCCCCTCTCCCGCCTCTTTTGGTCCACAAAATAAATAAATAAATAAAATAAAAGGAGAGGGGACAAGTCAAGCTATCCCTTAGAAGGGCCAGTGAATGGGCCGCCAAAATGGAGGAAAATGACACTTATTTTTTAAAATGTTTTGGGGAGGAGGCCCCCCAGTCACTATATATTGGCTTTGTCAAAGCCCCACCCCCCTTTGAAAAATTCTAGATCCGCCCCTGCTCTGTGTAATGATGGCTCAACTTTTTATTTAGAAGTAAACACAACAAACAACGATCTTCTGACTCTTTTTAATTTGTACTAAAGTGTTTCTCGATTCATGACTTCTTCTCCCGATCAACTGCTTCTTTTGATTTTGACGATGCGGCTTCAAGATGCGCTAAAAAAAACCTGTGTATTTTTCAAATTCCTAATGTAACGAAAAATGTAAAACACACTTTTAAAAAATAGCGAAGTAAAAGTACAGATATTTGCTCTAAAAATGTAGTGAAGTAAAAGTAAAAGTACAGGTCTTAAATTTTACTTAAGTAAAGTACAGATACACAATTTTTTTACTTAAGTACAGTAACGAAGTACATTTACTTCGTTACGTTCCACCACTGGCTTTAAGACTACTCCGTTCCTAAAGACAACCCTTCTCGTTGAGCCAACATCACATTGGTGCCTCTCATAAACCGTGTTCTTCACATACTCAAAAAAAAAACAAAACAAAACTGTGCACAGTTCAAGGTTCAAGTCCCGGTGGGACGAGGCATGAAAATCTGGCCTTTTTTTGCGGAGTTTGCACATTATCTCTATGTGTGGGTTTCCTCCCACCCTCCAAAAACAAGCAGGTTAGGTTGACTGGCTTCCCCGACCAGCTGTGAGACAGTGGATCCGAGGTCTGCCTCTTGGTCTCCTTCTGGTGGGACGTGCCCGAAACGGTTCTAGGACATTTCAGCCATGGATATTTGAGCCAAAAAACTGCAACCTAGGATATTTGAGCCATATGCGCCCCCGAATTTAGGACATTTCAGCCTCGGACATTTGGGCCAAAAACGTATTTTATGTAGAAAATTGTGATATTTTATGTAAAACATAGTGATATTTTGTAAATAGCCTAGGTTGCAGTGTCTTGGCCCAAATGTCTGTGGCTGACATGACCGTTCACCCAGTAGGACAGTTATGTAACCCTTTGTGTTACGTGTGAAGTATATCAGAAAAATTCTGATATATTTTTTTAAATTCTGATATTTTACAAATAAAAAATTCTGATATTTTTAGAAAATTCTGATAAAATTTTGATATTCTTAAAAAATTCTGATATTTTATGTAAAAATTCTGATACTTTATGTATAAATTTTATCGTAAATAAACAGTTGCACTACAGAAAATAATTGCTTTTAGTCTTAAAAATTTGTGCAAAAATTTTTATCGTGCTTTTAGTCATTTAAATTTTTTTATCGTCAAATAAACAGTTGCGCCCAGGTTGCAGTTCTTCAAATGTCCGTGACTGAAAAGACCGTTCACTGCCCGAAACACCTCACCAGCGAGGCACTCGGGAGGCACCCTGACTTCTCTCAACCTGGAGGAAAAGTGGCTCCTCCCGGATGGCAGAACTCCTCACCTGATCTCTGAGTGAGAGCCCAGCTACCCTGCGGAGGAAGCTCATTTCGGCCGCTTGTATCGGCGGTCTCGTTCTTTTGGTTAATTACGGTATTAACTAATCAATGACAAGCAATATGAAGCTATTTAACCCGCTAAATTAATCAAAGAAAGAAGTTGGTTTGTTTTGTCTAATTTTTATATTTTTTTATTAGGAAAACTTAAGAAATAATATTTTTAGATTTATTATGAAGTTCATTCAACATTTGACGCAGCTTTAAATGGTAAAAATAAAAACAAGTCGAAGCCAATCAAAAACACTTTGACTTTCTCTTTCTGTTTGGTTTTAAACTGATGTCAGATTGACGAGGTTACAAATTTATCCTTCCTCTCGCTCCCCTCGCTCATGTCGTCTTCGACTTTTGTTCATTTAACACTCAAACCCAACTTCCTTGGAAACAAAGGAGGGATTTCCTCCTTATGTCAACTCACACCCAAGAACACACACAGACCAGACGTGTGTTTTTGTCTGACCCCTGAGCTGTATGCTTGGGGTCACTACAGGTCCTTTGGTAAGTGGTGGATTTGGTGGTTATGGCTGAATGGAGGTATGCAGCACCCCCCGCCTCACCCCCTCCCCATCCTCCACTGTTCCTCTCTCCTCTTGGAGTAGAGGATCTTCACAGTTTGGAGTTCAGCCAAAGACTGAAGCCTTGTTGTAATCTCCTCTTGCCAATACACAGCTGCTTGTGTGTTTGTACAGGACCAGTATACAATGGTTGTTTCAGTGTCTCGCCAAGGTTTACTTTTTTTTTTTCTTTTTTTAACCTTTTTTGGGGTTTCTTTTCTCCCGTAGTTCCCCTTTAGCGGTCCGGCCACATGTCAATCTGTCAAACAGGGTAGGCAGAAGCCCAACACAAATGGACTGGACTGTTTTGGCTGAGAAAGCTGAACCCCAAACACACACTAACAGGTTTTAGGTCCATAACCTTCTTTTCCTGCTTGTAATGGGGGGAATGAAACTGGAGACTTAGGGCGTAGTCATGAATCCAGATGTGCTAATTCTCTGCTGTGCTCACCTCACAGTCGTTTGCCGAGAAGAACACAAAGAAAAGCTCTGAGGCTGCCTCAAAGTGAATTCACAGTGTACAGCTTCAAGACAAAGTTTGATTATTTGAATAAACTTTCTAATTGAATTTATGTGACTGAGAAGAAGGATTTTAGTGTCGGGTTGGAATTAGCGCGATGAAGAAAACAAAAAGATTTCTAACTGCATATGAATGAAGACATCCTGGAGTTTGCATTTGAAGTGGTCGAAGACTGAATGTTTTTATTTGAATAAAATTGTAAAAGAAGGCATTCGGCCGTTAGAAAGGGTTGTTCTTTTGTTTGAAAGGCTGCTATGATAGGGGTTCACCTCCTCCACTTTCCTAATAATTTACATCTCGTGTACTGGCTTTTTGACAATTTCACCAAAAAGTATTTAAAAATAAAAATTATTTCTGTCATTTTAACGCGTTAATTTGATTAATTAATTACGCCGCATTTTAATGCGTTAAAAAATTAACGCAATTAATTATGATGTCATAACGGTAGCGAGCCAATGCTTGCGCATTTGAATATTGGCTCATGGAAGGACTCGTAGTCTTCTCGGCCGTGCTACATCGCCAGCGCTGGCAAAGTAACAAGGCAGCAGTGGTCAAACACAACAGACATGGACAAGGAGGATGAGACGGTGAACGGACATTTCAGCCACGGTCATTTGAGCCAAAAAACTGCAACCTAGGATATTTGAGCCACGGTGACTCGGACATTTCAGCCACGGACATTTGAAGAACTGCAACCTGGGCGCAACTGTTTATGCACAGTAAAAATTTTTGCACGATAAAAATTTTTAAGACTAAAAGCAATTTTAAGCAATTTTTCTGTAGTGCAACTGTTTATTTACGATAAAATTTTTACATAAAATATCAGAATTTTTACATAAGATATCAAAATTTTTTAAAAATATCAGAATTTTTTTTTTATTTGAGCCATGGCATAAAAATGACTAAAACCAATTATTTTCTGTAGTGGAACTTTTTATTTACGATAAAATTTTTATATAAAATATCAGAATTTTTACATAAAATATCAAAATCTTTTAAAAATATCAGAATTTTTTATTTGAGCCATGGAATAAAAATGACTAAAACCAATTATTCTTAATTGGTTTTACATAAAATATCACAATTTTCTACATAAAATAGGTTTTTGGCCCAAATGTCCGTGGCTGAAATGTCCTAAATTCGGGGGCGCACATGGCTCAAATATCCTAGGTTGCAGTTTTTTTTGGCTCGAATGTCCGTGGCTGAAATGTCCTAGAATCGGATGAGACAGTAGGGCCACTGAACGGCAAGTTGTTATACAAAAATAATAAAGACGGGATAATACGTAAATATAAACATAGTCATTTGTAATTTTTGCTAAAAGGAGTTTTCCTACCACCAGAGCAACTCCAGCCTGACATACCATCTAAATGCAAAACATGTTCAGGCAAGTTTCTCTGTTCCAAGTGTGGCTCGCTCCGCCAAACAAAGCTAGCTGAATTTGGCAAGTGAATGATCAAATCCACAACAGAGAAATTGACAAATACTATCATAAAATGGGTTGCTGTTGATTGCCGACCAATTTCTATCATTGAAGATAAGAACGAACCCTAACCCTTGTTTTACTTTTTTTAATGATGCACCTGGCCTCATGCGGCACAGTTCACCAATAATAAATTGGATTTAAAATCTTCTCTTCTTACTGTATTCAATTGATTAGTCATACAGTACATTTTTTTAATATCCTAGAATTCAAATTCTTTATCAGGAGATCTTCAATTATTTTTTTAAATCGACTGACACCACTAATAAAAATGTTTCGTTGGTTTGTAATCCGGACTTTTGGGGGATTTTGTACATTATCAGAATTGCAAGCAAGTGCAATTCTCTATTTTTCTTCCAAACAGTTCTTTTCCGGGAGGATTTTTAATATATCGTCTTCTTTTTCACCAATGATACACATCCCAATCAGATCTGTGAATGTGTGTAACAACATACCCCTCACACACTTTGGTTTCTTGTTTTTGGTCCAGATGACGCAGCATCAATCAACGCTCAAAGATCTTGAGCGTTGATTGATCAGACTTACGGTAAGTTCCCGTCATCATTGGAATATATCCTCTAATTCTATCTACTATTCTCTGCCAGACTGCCTTGGCTCTTTCCCCGTACCCCCTACTCCAACCCTCTACCCTAAACCCCTGGCTTTCTATCTCATTCATTGTTCTCAATTGTCTGTTTATTTAGAATTATACTGCTAGTTGGTACAATACAATTCACATGTTGTCCACCTCTCTCCCTCCTCTCTGGGAGAGAGCCCCATTCAGGACTCTGCGTTCCTGTCCTGGGCATGGCCACACCGAGGAGACCTCCACGCTTCTTCATCCCCGCTCCATCAGGATGAAGTCCATCTACTCATCCCCGCCCTGGGCATCGCTGGGCTGAGGAGTCCCCCAGTGTTTCCATCAGTATGAAGAACATCTATTGACTTCTTTAGATATTTAGCTGTAGAGTGGAATAATTTAATATTTAAACAATAATCTTTGACACATTGTTTGCTTGTCCTGGGGGAGGGATCTCTCTTTCATGTGGATCCCCACGAGGTTTCTTATTTTTTCCCCACTGATGGGTTTTTTAGGAGTTTTTCCTCACCATGAAGGAGAGTCTAAGTGCATAAATGTGCTAGTCTTGTTTAGTCAGCATTTGTTAGTTATTTTTCTTGCTGTGTATTTGTGTTAATACATTCCTCTTTTTCTTGTGAAGCCCATTGAGACGGAAATTGTGTGATTTTGGGCTATACAAATAAAATTGAAATTAAGCCCAGACGAAATGTTTTAACGTGACACAGGAAACACAAATGATCAGATATGGTAAAAACTGGACAGACAGACGGTCAAATACATACAGCGTTAAAGATGGTGTGTTTGTGAATAGGTTCACACAACGATTTGAACTTAAAACTAGAAGAGACGAGAAAATCCAAACTGTTCTACGGATGGCCTTTCTTTTTAGTCCTTGGACATCATTCTGTGCAGCTCTGCTCTGGATAAAACACACACTCTACTCTGTGTGTGAATGAAATGGCGTTGCGATGAGATCATAGACAGCTGTAGTGAAAGGTTGTTACCGGAGGAAGACAGCTGCTCAGATAACACCTGGGGTTCAGTTTGAATTCCCCCAAAGTGTCCGCTCATTGCCTCAAATACATAGTTTGTTTTATTTTTTCCAGATAAAACAGATGTGACGATGATGAACGAGATATGGATCAAAGTTTTGATGGATCAAGCTACAACCAGTCAGTTTATCAGATTAACTTGTGCCGAGATTCTGGTTCAAACTCACTTTTTAGAAAAAAACAAAAAAAAAAACAACTTCACCAGATGGACATCAGTCAGCTATGTCTTTGATCAAAAACAGAAAACAAAGAAATATTATGAAGTAGACGTGTTTGAAGACCCGGTTTGTTTCACTAGTCCAGATGCACTGACTTCCAAACAACAGCTAAGGATTAAGTTCAAAAGAATATCGTACTTTTATGGGGTAACCATTTTTGATCTCATATTATCTTTAGATAAACCTGGTGCCTTTTGTCAGGTCGAGCAAATCAAATAAAAGCCACAGGTAACACAGACATTTAAGATGAAACATAAAATACTAAAAATAAATTATCAAAATAGTAAGTGCCAATGTGGTGACTTCTTCTTCTCCTTTCGGCATTTCCCTTCAGGGGTCGCCACAGCAAGTCAGTTTCTTCCATCTAACCCTATCTGCTGCATCCTCTTTGGTCACACCAACTATCTTCATGTCTTCCTTCACTGTATCCATGAACCTCCTCTTTGGTCTTCCTCTAGTTCTCTTTCCTGGTGGTTCCAAACCCAGCATCCTTCTTCTATGTACTCTCTCTCTCCTCTGCACATGTCCATACTATCTCAGTCTGGCCTCTCTGACTTTATCTCCAAAATCTCTAACATGTGCTGTTCCTCTGATCCTGTCCATTCTGGTCACTCCCAGAGAGATCCTCAGCATCTTCATCTCTGCTACCTCCATCTTTGCCTCCTGTCTTTTTCTCAGTGCTACTGTTTCTAGACCACAGGTGTCAAAGTCCGGTCCTCGAGGGCCGGAGTCCTGAAGGTTTTCTACGTGTTCTTACATTTACACACCTGATACAGGTTAGTGAGTAATTGTGCCAAATTTGATTGGCTGTTGATTTAACTTAATGTGTATCAGCTGTATTGAAGCAGTAACACACGCAAAACCTTCAGGACACCGGCCTTCGAGGACCGGACTTTGACACTCCTGCTAGACCAAACAGCATGGCTGGTCTCACCACGGTTTTGTACACTTTTCCTTTCATTTTAGCTGAAACTTTTCTATCACACATCACACCTGATACTTTCCTCCACCCGTTCCAGCCTTCATGAACACGCTTCTTCACCTCTTTTCCACACTCTCCATTGCTCTGGACTGTTGATCCTAGATACGTAAAATCTTCCACCTTCTTTATCTCTTCTCCCTGTAACCTCACTTTTCCATTTGGATCCCTCTCATTCACACACGTACTCTGTCTTACTCTGACTAATCTTCATTCCTCTTCTTTCTAGTGCAAACCTCCACCTCTCCAGCTTTTCCTCCACCTCTTCCCTCCTCTCACTACAGATCACAATATCATCTGCAAACATCATTGTCCATGAGGGTTCCTGTGTAACCTCGTCTGTCAGCCTGTCCATCTCTACAGCAAATAGCAAAGGACTCTGATCGAGTATGTCTGTCCAGCAAGACTTGACACAAAGATCACCATTCTGCTTGTCGTAACACCAGACAAGACAGGGTTAAATAGAACCATGTGTATATAGAATAGAACTCGCTTTAGACTGGTTGTGACCTCCGGGCCCCTAGGCAACACTTTAAGAGATAACACGATGTTACAGTTCTTAATAAAGGCCTCAGTTGGAGCTTAGAAAACCATTTTCAATGGTCATTTATTTCTGCAAATGATAGCTAAAAGACAGAAGAAGCCATTTATTTATTTTCTGCACAAACAGCAGCGTCTCTTGTCTGGTGGACAGGAAAAAAAATAACGAGGTTTCACACATTAAAAGTCCTCGTTAAAAAAAGTGCATAGTAAAAAACAAAAAAAACAAAACACATTTTATTGTGTTGCTGTTGCAAAATCTACTTTTGTTTTATTTTTCTCTTAAAAGGTTTTATTTTCTAGTCAGGAGACTTAATGTTGACCAAAAATTATTTAACACATTTTTTTTTTATAGCACTTTAAAAGTCACACAAATATATTTTACAACGTGGGTTAGTGGTGAGTGTGTGTGTTTGTGTGTGTGTGTGTTAGTACAAACTGCAAAGCAATTTTAAACAGATAGGTTTTGCGTTCACTACCTCGTCGCGGGGGCGGGCAACAGCCGAACTTGGGAAGCCCAGGCTCCTCTCACCCCAGTCATGCCCTACAGCTCACCCAGGAGGATCCCGAGATGTTCCATGACCAGCTGTGTGGCATAGTCTCTCCAGTGGGTCTGGGGTCTGCATCTGAGTGTCCTCCTGGCTGGACGTCCCAGGAACACCCCATCGGCAAAGTGTCCGGGAGGCATCCTAACCAGTTGCCCAAACCACCCCATGGTAGAGCTCCTGGATGGTAGAGCTACTCCCTCTATCGCCAAGCAAGAGCTCACCCACCAAAGCAGAGAAAGCTCATTTTGGCCGCTTGTCTTCGAGATTGTGTTCTTTCGGTCACTCCCACGGGTGAAGAAGAGACCATAGACTGATACAAAATTGAGAGCTTTGCTTTTTGACTCGACTCTTTCTTCACCACAACAGATTGATGCGGCATGGTAATTATCGCGGCTGCCGCACAATCCATCCGTCGATGTCACCCTCCACCCATTCTTAAGTCCTTCCCTCACTTATAAACTGGGCCCCAACATACTTCAACTTTGAATAGAACCCTGTCCCTGACCTGCAGGGGGTGCTCCATCCTTTTCCGAGTGAGGACCATATTCTTTGATTTAGAGGTGCTGGTTCTTATCTCGGCTGCTTCATATTCGGCAGCAAATCAGTCCTGTGACTGTTGGAGATAAGGACCAGTTGAAACCAACAGGACATCTTCTTCTTCTTCTCCTTTCGGCATTTCCCTTCAGGGGTCACCACAGCAAGTCAGTTTCTTCCATCTAACCCTATCTGCTGCATCCTCTTCGGTCACACCAGCTATCTTCATGTCTTCCTTCACTGTATCCATGAACCTCCTCTTTGGTCTTCCTCTAGTCCTCTTTCCTGATGGTTCCAAACCCAGCATCCTTCTTCCGATGTACTCTCTCTCTCCTCTGCACATGTCCAAACCATCTCAGCCTGGGCTCTCGGACTTTAATACCAAAACCTCTAACAGGACAACAGGACAACATCATCTGCTAAAACCAGAGACCCAATCCTAAGGTCACCGAATAAGATCCCCCCTACGCCTTGCCTTGGGTTGGGTCTCTTCTTTTTACAGATAATATGGTCCTGTTTCATTGGGCCATGATCTTCAATTCTGACGAGTTCTGGTCTCAAATGCAGTTTTTGATGATGGAATAACGTTCAAACCGGGTAGAAACCTTTTACCTTACTACCTTCAAAAAGTTGAAAATCTTGTGTACAGTTTTCAACTTTTGTGGAACAAGATTTAATTTTTTTTACTCTGCAACTAGAAAGGGTGACTAATCAGTTTTTTCATGGCAGAGGTAGTAATCCAGTTCTCTCATATTAATGTCATTGCACACACACACACACACACACATACACACACATACACACACACACACACACACTGTGCAAGGGACAGGCAAACAAGTCAAATGATAGACTGAAGCTTAGGAACAAATTGTCCCCTAAGGGTTTAAGTTTCCTCCCCCCACTTATTCATTCGCTCTTACAACTCTAACCCCCACTTTTACTGGAATCCCCCCTCCTCTCCCACTTTGTGATGGCCTGCCTTATCTGTTCAGGCTGTCAGATAGTCTTCCTCACACCGCTGCCACTCTACAGCCTCAGGTGGATTAGTGAGTTGGGCAGGGATTGCACAGAGGGCGTGGCCCGGGACTGCAACATTTTCCTAAAAAAAAATAATAAGAAGAAGAAATCAGCAAATGTCTTCCCATCCACCAAATCACTATGCCAAATCGGCTGCCTGGTCAGGTACCTCCTACCGTCCTGTATTATCACAACAAAAATTTGAAATTCAAAAAAGAGATTTGACAAGAAAATCTTTTAGAGGTAACCACAATCAGTTTATTTTTTTATTTAAAAAAAAAATTAAAGACTGGGTTCTACTTGTGTTTCTCAGAATCCAAACTCGTGGCAAAACGAAACTTTTCTATGTTATGTTTTAAAATTTTAAGGACAGTGAAACGGCCTCATGCCTATAGGCTTGTTGTTGGAGCAGAAACGAACCGATAAGTCAAATTTAGTGTCACATGGATCATTTTCAAAAATTCTACCACAAAATCGGATTTCAGGAGACCGAAATGAAGGCAGGAGACATCCTCTCCTGATGGAAATTTTCTTGCTGCTTTGAATTGGCTCATTTGCAGCATGTGTGGGTTATCTCGTAGCTTCAGGCTACATTCAGTTCAGCTAATGAGCAACAGCCCTCCATCATGCAACCTGTGACCTGGCACGAATCGGTGGGCTGGAAAAATGAAAAAAAAAAAGTTATTTTTTTTCTTTAAAATGATCAATCCACAAGAAACATCATTCAGTCCTGTGTGGATAAGCAAGAAAACAGGGAATGTAAAAAAAGGTAATTCTATCAATGAAACGTATCTTATCTGAAACAAAGGAATATTGTGATCACCTTGAGTCTTTGTGGGAAACTATCATTTTCCCAATCAACAATACTGGGAGTGTTCCTGTAACATATTATTTGTTTCTAGTTACAGAACTAAAAAATGTAATACATTTGAGTTTCGACGGTCCCTCCTCTTGGGAAGACAAGTTGTGTTGGAAACCAAACAATAGAAGAATTCAAACCTCGTGTTTCAAACAGAAGCAAAAGATTTAGTAAAGTGATTCTATATGTTACAATGTTTCATAACCTTGTCATATTTCAGTTACCGCACTGACACCTGGGCCGATAAGGGTATGACACAAAATCACCTTTTATTCTTCTGAAAGACACAAGTAACTCATACGCAAAGTTGGATATTCTGACCAAACTCACTCACGTTTTAACCAGTCAGTCACCTTCTTAACCGTGTATCCCTTCCGGGATTGCGGGGGGTGCTGGAGCCCATCCCAGCTGATTTGAGGCAAGGGCAGGGCACATCCCGAACAGGTTGCCAGTCTGTCGTAGGGCCACACACATACAACCACACACACTCATTCCTAGGGGCAATTATGTAGTGGCCAATCAACCTAACATGCATGTTTTTGGAGAGTGGGAGGAAACCGGAGCACCCGAAGAAAACCCACATATTCACAGGGAGAACATACAAACTCCACACAGAAAGGTTTTGGCCAGGGTCCCAACATGAGGCGAAAATTTGACCACATCACCCATGTTCTCAAATCACGTCCCTGGCTTCCCATTTGTTCCGGAATTCATTACAAAATCTTCCTCCTCACCTACCAATGTGTCCATGGACTTGCCCCCTCTTACCTCACTGAGCTCCTCTCCCCACTTATCAACTCAAGACACCTTCGCTCTAATTCCACCCACTGCCTCCACCAGCCCAGGACCAGGCTGACCACAATGGGGGGTTGCCCATTGTTGCCCATTGTTGCCCCACAACTCTGGAATGAGCTCCCAGAACTCCTCAGGGCCACAAAGTGCGGACACATTTAAAAATGGCCTGAAGACATTCATTTTTTTTTATTGCTTTTACCTTATCTAGTTTTTATGTAGCGCTTTGGGATTTTTGTCTTAAAATGTAAGACGCGTTATAAATAAAATGTATTATTATTATTACAACAGGTATTTTATTAATTAGAGAACATGTTTTATCCAGCAAAGAGTGTTTAATCAGAGGCCATCGTCTCAGATCTGTTTTCTACTGTTCATAACAAAATATTTACTTTGAGTCCTGTTTTCTGTGTTTTCATTCCCTCTAGTGGTCAAACACGCTTCCATGTCCTCATACTTAAACTGCTGACCTTGTATAAGTATCAAACCAACAAAAACCTGCCATATGCTCAGAGACGACTCCCACAATGACTTGGGTTAATACATTAAAAAAAAAACTAATTTCTTTTGAAACCAAATTTCACGCTATTTTCTTTCTTTTTACTTGCCGTGAAAAAGTTTGAGCATGGGCAGGTGAAATAACTTGTTTTTTTTTTTTTTTTAAATCCACTGAAATTGTGAGTAAAAATGCTAAAATTATTTGTAAATTCGAATTGAAAATACTTTATTTATCCACAAAGTGACATTTGAGTGCTGCAGTGTAAAACAGATAACCAAAGACTTACCCACAAAAAAAAGAAATCAACAATCAAAAAATCAAGAACTTATTAACATACACACAGAATTTTTTAAAACTGTTTTGAATGGCAATTAATTACAGGTTTGAAAGTAAAAGGTTAAATATTTTGAGGGTGGATGGCAGAAATGATTTTCTGTACCGTTCCTTTGAGCAGTGGGGTTGCAGAAGGTGTAACTGAAGCTGTTCTTCAGATGGTTCACAGATTCATTACCGTATTCTGTAACTTTTAATTCAAATTTGAAATGACAAAATATAACTAACTTCATCTCTTGTAAAAGTTCAGTTTGTTTTTTGTTTCATCTTCTGAACCGCTGATCCCTAAGGGGTCGCCGAGTCCTATCTCGGCGTATTTCAGGCTAGAGGCAGGATACACCCTGAACAGGTCGCCAGTCTGTTGTAGGGCCACACATACACACGCAACCATCCACGCCAACACTCATTTCTACAGGTAATTTCCTAGTGGCCAATCAGCCTAAAATGCATGTTTTTGGAGGGTGGGAGGAAACGGGAGTACCCAGGGAAAAACCCGCATATACACGAAGAGAACATACAAATTCAGGTCAGAAAGGCCAGTGTTTTAAGCCTCACCCCCACTCCAGGTCTTCAACTTCATTCTGTGAGGTCACTGTGTTAACCACTGCCTCACTGTCCAACCCCGGTTTGTTCTCAAATTCAATTAAATTTTATTTGTATCGCCCAAAATCACAGAATTTCTGTCTCAATGGGCTTCATAAGAAAAAGAGGAATGTATTAACACAAATATACAGCAAGAAAAATAACTAACAAATGCTAACTAAACAAGACTGGCACATTTATGCCCTTAGACTCTCCTTCTCGGTGAGGAAAAACTCCTAAAAAACCCATCAATGGGGAAAAATAAGAAACCTCGTGGGGATCCACATGAAAGAGAGATCCCTCCCCCGGGACGAGCATCCACTGTGTCTAAGATTATTGTTTAAATATTAGCTTATTCTACTCTACCGCTAAATATCTAAAGAAGTCAATAGATGTTCTTCATCCTTAAATTTCTTCATCTTAAATTTAGTTATAGAATGATTCTTAACAGACGTTATGACAATGTTCTGTTCAGTTTTTTTTCAGTTGCATTTTCAGTCCCTAATGCCTAACTTGTGACAAAAAGTCAAGCAAGCTCAAGAGTTAAGTAATGAGATGGAAGTTTTAATGCTTCATAGGGACTGACCATCACCGTCAACAGGTTTTGGAACAACCAGGCGTGGGGAAACAGTGTGCAAAGACCAGATATGAAAGGACCAGATATCAAAGGACTAGGACATGAGAACAGACAACCTGACGGACACCAGTGAAGGACACCAGCTCCACCCAAAAAGTTCCAAAAATTAGGGACAAAGACAGAACAAGATGGAAGCAGGAAGGGCCAAAAGGAGGAAGACCAAGACAAAGGAAATACTTGTCTGATTGTTTGTAAAAAAAACAAACAAATGAAATATCAGGAACATATTTCTTTAGACCAGAGGTGCCCAAACTTTTTTGTACCAAGATTCACTTTTCAAGTATCAAACCTTCTGAAATCCAGTGTCAACATCACACACGGACACAAATGATTTCCAGCCTGAAGTAAAACTAACCTCAAAAAACATGTTTTGTTGTTGTTACACAATCATTAGACATCACACCGCAAATACACCCTTACACTCACACACGCAGGCACACACAGACAAATTTCTCTCTCTCAAACACACACGCTAATATTTTCCGGCACACGCAGCGCTTTCCAAGGGGGAGGGGTCTACAACAGCAAAAGGCGCTGCTTATTGATTACACGTCACAGACTCCAAAAACTCCAATAACACTGAAAAAAAGCCACCAGGTTGAAACTTTAAAGAAAAAAAAAAAAAGAGTCTCTAAATTTTAGCTACCCTAGCATCTAGAGAGGCCGCTAAATTTAGCGCCAAAGTCGCTGATTTGGAAACACTGACTTCATTTCATTTTTTTTCCTTTACACACCTGGCGGTCAACTTGGAATCAGTCCACAGGTTCAACTGATCAACTGGTTGGGCCCCCCCGCTTCAGATGAAAGTGTAATAAGTTGCCCTAGTGAGAGGCCTAACTAGATTTCGGTTTACACCTCATATCTTGGCTTGCTTTGGCTCGCACCAACAGGTAATTCTAGTTCTTTGTCATGGAGGTCTGCTCTATGAGACCATCAGTTTAGATAAGGGGTATCCAAAGTCGGTTCTCGAGGGCCGGTGTCCTGAAGGTTTTCAATGTGTTCCTGGTTCAATATAGCTGATGCCCAGAAAGTGAAATCAACAGCCAATAAAATTTGGCACAATGACTCAATTAACTGGATCAGGTGTGTAGATGTAAGAACATATGGAAAACCTTCAGGACACCGGCCCTCGAGGACCGGATTTGGACACCCCTGGCCTGTTGTTGTTGTTTGAAATGTTTCAAATCTCCAACACAATCCATTCACACGAACGGAAAATCTCTGGTTAAATGAAAGTTGTTTAACCAGACTGTTGGTTATCCTGGTTGCTTTTTTTTTTTTTTTTACTTTGCCCTCTACAGACACATTCGGTCCTGGATCACTGACCTTAATCACACACATTCAGAAACACACTTTCAATTTACCCATAGAATGTCCTTGATTCAATATAAAAAACCCAACAAAAAAATGAATTGTGTTTTTATTTCCTTCTGGTCAAGGAAGGCGTGGAGTATTTTCTGCAGGAATGTGGCTCATCGAGTTTTGATCCTCTAAACCAACTGGTTAGACGCATCGTAGAGAAAACAAAAGTCTTCTCTGGAAATCGGAACAAGCTGAAGCTGTGTTCTCTGACACTGTGAGGAGTTTTTCTTTTTTTAAAAAAAACTCAACTTTATTCTCTATTTGCTCTGCTTTTTTGAGGTTGTCAAATTTTCTGGCGGCCTGTTTAGTTTGGAGCGTAAAAAAAACGAAACAGAAATGGCTGTAAACCTGAGCAAAAATGGAGTGGAGCTGATGGATGCCTACAGAGAGGTGGTGGACGGCAACTCCAATACAAATTGGTATGGGGTTTGTTTGTTTTTTTTTAATGAAGAAAAAGAATGGATCTTTTACATTTTGGGAAAATTCCTGTATTACTTTTCTTGTGTTTCTAGGGCTCTGTTTACATACGAAGGCAACAGTAATGATCTTAAACTGGCAACCAAAGGAGGTAAGAAAGATTTCAGACTTATTTTTAGATAATCGTCTTTTTTTCTCGTGAAACAATCTTAGAACCTTGTAGATAAACGTCATGTGACACTCTTCTGTGTTACAAAGATAAACATCTAGTTGGTTTACCAGATAAAATGACAGCCAACTTTTACAGTGTGACCTGAACCCATGTTAGGGATCTGTCGCAGGGCTGTTAGGGGCTAACTAGCGCGTTGTCATTTGTATGGACCATATGTCTTTGGAAATTTGAATTCCTGTTTTACTTTCTACAGTGGTGCAAGGTTATTACGTTACATCATCAAAGTTAAGGTCACTGGTTCAAGCCCTGATGACGGCACTGTTTGAACCTCTGGCCTTTCCGAGTGGAAATTGCTCCAAGGGCCCTCCGGCTTTCTTCCACTGGTCAAAACCTGTATGTCCGGTTAATCAGTCTCTCTAAATTCTGCCGGATAGGCTCTGACCAACATAACCATAGAATAGCTTAGGAAATGAATGAAGTAGACCAAACCCACTTAAATGTGAAGTCATTTGTTTGGAAGTCTAACATACTGACCCTCCAATAGACGCGCGACAAGCTTGTATCTGCTCAAAAACAAGGAAAGGCTCCTGTTCTCACAGGAACGTTTAGTTTGAACAATGACTGACTCAATGCCATTCCCTTAATGCCATAGTACAAAAAAGTATATCGTTGTTGAGACATAGTAGCAGGCCCGGAATGGGTCACAAAGCCTGGCCGCAGTGAAGAACACCAAACTGGTATCTCTGTATTTCACTGGGTCCGAGTGTGTCCCTCTAGTTCCTCAAGCAAGTAACCTGACATTTCCATCGAAACCGCAAAAACACAGGGCCTGAAGCACCTCCTTCAGATCGACTCTTTCGCCTCAGCTCCCCCGGGACCGAAGGAACTCCTCCAGCCACACACGGATGAGCCTCCGAAGGCCAGCAGCTGGTTGTGCATGTCAACAGCAGAATGACTCCCTAAGCAGCTAGCCGCTGTAAGCTAGCCAGACGATTTCTGAAAAATCAGCTTTTAGACACAAACAAAGTCCAAAGTGACCTTCAAAGTGCGCTCAAAATGAAGTCTTCAGAAAGAGACAAAACATAGCCAGACGCATCAAACATAGGACAGAAACGTAGCGATAGTTGGCAATTAAACGCTAAAGTAACAGGGAGCACTGGAGCAGGCAGCCGCACAGGGTAGCGCCTTAACAGTTGTCTGGAAAAGAGTATTAATATCATCAGTATTTTTACACCATGTAATGAGCAATATTTCAAGGACAACATAGCAGAGTTAAAAAACGTGATTCTAAAAACAGGTCAAAGTTTTACTTGGAGATGCTAAAAAGTATAAAGAGGGCATTTACTGTAGCTTGATGCCATCAACAGACGCCGGCGTGGCTCAGAAATGAAAGATAACCACAGTGATGTTCTTTGAAAATAAGCGTAACCTCTTGACTCCCTGCAAGGACAATATGGATGAGAGGGAATACAGAAACTTTAAGACTCTGAGCCGCTCCGTCACTTGTAGGAAGATCAAGACTCTAGCACCTAGTGTTAGAGAGACAGCAGTGAATGGTGACCTGATGAAAAGCAGCTGTACCTAATCCTCTGCCTGTGAACACACACACACCCATACATGCACACTGTCGAGTCCTGAGATTCACACAATGAGGGCTTGGAGGTCATGAGCGTTAGGGCGGTGGTTTCTGTGCTTCTGACACTAAGACATCCAGATTATGTTCGTTATACGTTATAGATGGAATGAAGATTAGTCTGAGTACGTGTGTGAATGAGAGGGATCCAAATGGAAAAGTGAGGTTACAGGGAGAAGAGATAAAGAAGGTGGAAGATTTTAAGTATCTAGGCTCTACAGTCCAGAGCAATGGAGAGTGTGGAAAAGAGGTGAAGAAGCATGTTCAAGCAGCCTGAAACGGGTGGAGGAAAGTATCAGATGTGATGTGTAACAGAAGAGTTTCAGCTAAAATGAAAGGAAAAGTGTACAAAACCGTAGTAAGACCGGCCATGCTGATTGGTCTAGAGACAGTAGCACTGAGGAAAAGACAGGAAGCAGAGATGGAGGTAGCAGAGATGAAGATGCTGAGGATGTCTCTGGGAGTGACCAGGATGAACAGGATTAGAAATGAGTACATCAGGGGAACAGCACGTTAGAGGTTTTGGGGATAAAGTTCGAGAGGCCAGACTGAGATGGTTTGGACATGTACAGAGAAGAGAGACCGAGTACATCGGCAGAAGGATGCTGGATTTGGAACCACCAGGAAAAAGGGCTAGAGGAAGACCAAAGAGGAGGTTCATGGATACTCTGAAGGAAGACATGAACATAGTTGGTGTGACCGAAGAGGATGCAGCAGATAGGGTTAGATGGAAGCTGTGTCCCCTGAAGGGAAATGCCAAAAGAAGAAGAAGATACTTTATAGATGCTGACAAACTTTTACTTTGGTGTGAATTTCTCCAAGATTTTGTCAAAGTTCAGCCAGAGGCGCTGCTTCGTCTGTCGGTGCTACAAGATTTCTTTTTTTCCACAAACAAAGAATTCCTTATCGACAAGCAGCTGTCAAAGAAAAGATTGAATGAGTTAACAAGAGCCTGACGTCTTAGTGAAGGGAATCAATTGACGGACAAAATGTTTTAAAAGAAAAAAAGTTTTGCCCGGAAATGTTTTTTTACAATTCTGCCCTTTGCCTTAAATTGGCTGGGATGGGCTCTGGCAACCCCCGGAACCCCGAAAGGGATAGACGGATAAGAAGACGACTGACTGACTGTTTTTTCACACGTTCTTCAAATGTCTTGTATGTGTGTGCAGAAGGTGGTTTAGAGGAGATGGTGGAGGAACTAAGCAGTGGCAAGGTGATGTATGCTTTCTGTCAAGTCAAGGACCCAAACTCCGGCCTGCCTAAATACGTCCTCGTCAACTGGGTGAGATGTCTGTCTCTTTAAAAAGTCCATTCATTTTTTTTTCATGAATCATTCTTAGTTTAAGAAGACGATTTAGAATTTTTGCATTATTTTATTATGTTTTTGTGTCCTGTTGGAATGAATTTGATGTGTGTTTAAAACCTCTTAACACCACCTATTTTCGGGCTTTGCACAATAGTTGGACATCCCCAAATGCCATTGCTTATTACAGCAACATCTTTCAAGTCACATGCTTGTACTATACATCAAAATAAAGCTTAGACCTTCTAGTTTCTGTAGATATGTACATGAAGAGTGTCAGAGCTTCAGAACCTATCCTACAGTAGTTCAAACATACTAAAAAAAAATTGTACATTTTTAACCTTGCCCAATTTTGTTCATTTTCCAATGTCCCTAACCAAGACATACTTCTTAGTAGGCATAATTCCTTCCATATGTATGGTAATAATCTTGTTGACAACAACTGTGTAAAGTTTCAGATCTGTAGGTACAAGGGTTTTTGATTTATTCACCTATTGGTGTAAAAATGTCCATTCGGAACAAACTATCCAATTATGTGCCAAAATGTGCCAAATTGAATTTTTGTAATTCTATCACCTTTTTAGTCATAAAAAATGCATATCAGAGTTTTTGTGACTGTAAATACCCCCCACAGATTTTTTTTTCATAATTTTTCAAATGTATATTTTCATATTTTTGGCTGTAAATATATTTTTTTCCACAAAAATCATGCACTATAATGTTTTTCGGATAAAAAAATATGCTCCAAAACCTCAAGAATACAGTTCGCCAAAAAGAAAAGTTGAAAATAAACTTAAAAATTACTCTATCTTTCTTTCAGTCTGTAGTGTGTAAAACTGTACTGTGCGTCATGACACGTAAGATGGCCGACATGATGGCAGACATGTGCCACGCATGTTTGACTGAATGTGTGTGGGTTTTTTTTAAAGATAATGAGCTGTGTTTAGACTTGCTGCAGGTCAGGTTTCTCATCTTTTAGAAATAAACTAATAAATCTGTAATAATCAGTCAGGCCTCACAAACATAGCTGTAAAATATAATTAGCTAATATTAGTTTCTTTTTTATAAACAGTCTTAGACCTTGTCCACACGTAGCTGGGTATCTGATAAACGAATACATTTTTATCCGTTTTGGTTCGTCATCCACACAAACCCGCAGGTTTTTGTCTTTCAAAACCGTGCTTTTGGAAAACTCTGACCAATGTGAAGAATTTGGAAAACTTGAGTTTAGGGTTTGCGTAGGTACATGCATAACCGGTGTTTTGCATTTTTAAACATCACTTTCTGCAACAATTAATGCTTAAACGTCATTTTTGCTTCTTTTTTTTTTAATATCAGACAAAATTCACTTAGTGACATCACTATTAAAAATATTACTAAAAGTATTATAAAAATATTACTAACCCTGCAGAAAGGACAAAAGAGGAGTGCTTTGATTGGATAGCTCCGAGCTCACATTTAGATAAATACATGTTTATAACCACACTCAGAAGGGTATTCATTCGGGTGTGTGTGGACGCGGTTATAATGAAAACAGTTACGTGTGTAGGCAAGACTTTTTCTAAAATGGTGGACAGCGGATACATGTTTTTTAAAATACCCGCCTACGTGTGTACATGGCCTTAGATACACTACCTATTTGCCCTGTGTGTGTGGGTTCCCCCCTTCATGCGGATCCCCATGAGGATTCTTCTTTTTTTTTTTTTTAACCACTGCTATTTTATTTTGGGTTTTTTTTCTCCACCATGTTTTGTATTATTGGGCTATAAAAACAAAATTTAATTGAATTAAATAGTCTCCAAAGCCATGTTTACCGAGATAACAATGAAATCCCGGAATCAAAAAATGTGAGAGTTTGTAGAAATGTTTTCTTCATTTCTAACAAAAACCTTTTTTTATATGAACGTAGATAAATTTCTCTTAAAAATTCAGCAGTTGTGCAAATGAGAAATCCTTGATACGTCCTACCAATTAAAGTGCTAATACACCCAGAAGAACCAGTGCTGTTAGAGCTATAGAATATAACTATTCAGTATGGCTTCGCAGGCCAAATATAATTACACTGTGGACTAGATTTGGACCACGGACAAAAGTCTAGACACCGATATTCTGTAGTAACCAAGCCTAACAGGTACAACTGGTAGAATTAGACTTCATTTCCACATGTTTATCATCTGTAGAAGAATTTCTTCAAGTGAGGCTTTTTCATAAAGTTATTTGTGAAAATTGATTTTGAAATTTAGAAGATTGACAAAAAACGATAAAAAAACATCCCTTGCTTGAGCCTTAATTTTTAAGATGGAGAAAATCTTTAGAATTGTGCAGAGTAATGATTTTAGTTGTATTTATTTATGCTCTTCATGCAAAGGAATTGTGTTTATTTGTGTGTGTGTGTGTTTGTGTGTGTGTGTAGAGTGGTGAAGGTGTGAAGGACGCTCGAAAAGGATTATGTGCCAACCACGTGAGCAGAGTGGCCGCATTCTTGAAGGTAAAATGTTACAAAGGATTGTGGGAAAATTGGTAATATTGGAACCAGCACAAATCAAATCACGATAAAATGTTTAAAACCTCAACCAGGAGCACGGAACGTCTGAAAACAAAAATAGTAAAGAATAGAAATGTTTATATCTACCGTATTTTCCGCACTATAAGGCGCACCTAAAAACCTTAAATTTTCTCTAAAGTCCACGGTGCGCCTTATAACCCGGAGCGCCTTATATATGGATTAATATTGAGCTACAACAGGTGTCGCAACTGCGGTAAGCAGTCGCCGACTCCATTTCCCCCGTAGAAGAAGTAGTGCGCGGTGCATGCTGGGAAATATGAAAGGGCGTCTCATTTCCATTTGTGTGTTTGTGTAAAGACCCAGAAATGGCTCCTACCAAAAGACACTGTTACACCGCAGAGTTTAAACTCAAGGCGATCAGTCACGCAGTAGAACACGGGAATAGAGCCGCAGCGAGAGAGTTTAACACCAATGAATCAATGGTGAGGAAGTGGAGGAAGTAAGAGGATGTGCTGTGCCAAGTAAACAAGACTAAACAGAGTTTCCGCGGGAACAAAGCGAGATGGCCACAGTTAGAGGACAAAGTTGAACAGCCTTTACTGTAGCGCCTTATAATGCGGTGCGCCTTCCATATGGAAAAAGTTTTAAAAATAGTCACTTATTGAAGGTGCGCCTTATAGTGCGGAAATTACGGTAACCAAACATATTTATCAATATATTTTGCTAAATTGAATTTTGTCATTCCCAATAATTGAATTAAGAATTGTCAATAATTATCTTAAATAATTTACTATCAAAACTTGTAGTTATTTATTTCAAGATTTTTAAAATATGTGTCTAATTTATAAAGTCGATTTATCGCAATACAGTTTGCTTTAGTAACATTGGATTAAAAACGATTTCACTAAAACAGGGTGGAGAAACGTTTTGATTCGCGGGCCACATTGAGTTCTAATGTTTGACAAAGGGGGCGGAACAGGATCAGACGGATGGCATGCTTTGGTAACCTCATCTCATTGGAGAAAAATCTTGGGATACTGAGAAAACATGTGCTATAATTTCCAATGAAAATGACGAAAAGCACTTCAACCATGCAAAAAACGAAACAGTTACAGGAAGTCAGTCTGCGCGTTATATTTGAGTGGGGAATGAAAAGCCGTAGGGGCCACTACCCACACGTAAACAAGTGCACTAGATGTTACATCAAGTGTGTTAAATTTCAAATCAAGCGCATTAGCGCTTAAAAAATTTGCATCTAGCGCGCTAGGTTTAAAATGTAGGTTTGAAACCTAACTCACTTGTTGACGTACTTATATTGGCCCTGATGGCTTTCCGTAGCTGTGCGCATGGTTGATTTGACAACGTGCGCATCATGGAGACGCACTCATTTTAATAGGAACAGTGTTGTTGTTTTCGCAACAAAGCCAATACATCTAGAGTGCGCCATCTAGTGAGGGAACATCAGAATTGCAGGGGAAACAAAATAATAAGTTTTTTTTCATTTAAATTTTTTTAAGTTTGGCGGGCCAGATTAAAACATTTAACGGACTGCATGTGCCCCGCGGACTCAGATACGACACAGTTCAAACACTAGCCCGTCTTAACCATGGATTTTGTTCTCTGTCACTCCCACATTTTAACAGGAAGTGACATTTTAATGTAAATACATCAAAGCTAGAATATAAAAGTATATTTTAACTTTTTAAATTGATGTGTTTTACTCTGTACGTACGGACTTAGATTTACACTGTATTGTGTACGCGCATAGGAGGCGGGAATAAGCAGAGAGCAAGAGGGGGGAGGAATTTGGAATGTCTAACATGGAAGTGAAACTGATTTAATTTGTTTACAAGCTCTTTTCGACAAATATCACAAACAAAGGGTACCATGTTTATCCTCATTTGCGATAACAGAATGACTATTTGCGCAAGAAAACCCAATTCTGCCTCTTTTACACTTTTTGGTGAAGTCTGACATGTCTGTGATCTTAGGGAGCTCATGTGACAGTAAATGCCCGCACAGAGGACGACGTGGAGCCCGAGGTCATCTTGGAGAAAGTGGCTAAAGCGTCCGGAGCCAACTACAACTTCCACAAACAAGCACAAAACTATTCAGACGCACCCAGAGGACCCGTGGTAAGACCCACCGATCAAAACAAAAATATTTAGTCAAACTCCAATCATCTTTATCCATCAATATAATTTTATCGTATTGAAGATAAAATAAAGATCCCATGAGGTGGACGGAGACATCAAAGACCAGAACTTCAACTGGCTTTAAGAAAAAATTAAACTTCTTTTAGATTTGAAATAATTAGTTGTGACTCATCCCCGTCGTGGGCATCGCCGGGCTGAGGAGTTCCCGTGTTTCCATCAGGATGAAGAACATTTATTGAATTCTTTAGATATTTAGCAGTAGAGTAGAATGAGCTAATATTTAAACAATAATCTTAGACACATTGGATGCTCGTCTCGGGGGAGGGATCTCTCTTTCATGTGGATCCCCACGAGGTTTCTTATTTTTTCCCACTGATGGGTTTTTTAGGAGTTTTTCCTCACCGAGAAGGAGAGTCTGAGGGCATAAATGTGCTAGTCTTGTTTAGTTAGCATTTGTTAGTTATTTTTCTTGCTGTGTATTTGTGTTAATACATTCCTCTTTTTCTTGTGAAGCCCATTGAGACGGAAATTCTGTGATTTTGGGCGATACAAATAAAATTGAATTAAAATATTCAGTCATTGTGTCTCTGAGAACACGGCACAGGCATCCATGCTTCTTTAAAACTTTTGTAAACACGATATCAGCAAAAATCCCGGAAAGAATTTGGATCAAACTACCCATGGTTACTCAGTACTGACTATAGATGAATTGGTTAGGTTCTAAAGTTCATACAACTAAAGGTAAAGGTCAGAAAGGGTGGAGTTACAAATTCTTGCGAACGCGTTGGCGCCCCAACAAGTGAGTGGCTTTAATGAATCTGCTTGTGTTTACTCAGTAACAACTATAGCTGAACTGATATGGTTTTCAGGGTCATGCAACCAAAGGTCAAGTTCGTTAAAGAAGAGTCACAAACCACTTATTTTTAATAAAGTTTGTGATTTCGGGGTCATGTTAATTGATGCTTCGGCGTTTACTTAGTCTTGTCTCGTGTCTCGATTCATGATTCAAAGCCCCTCGTTTGACCGACCGACGGACTCTTTAGTCCACGCCCATTAGAGCCGACGACCAGCTGAAGCATTATGTCTTAAAAGTAATGCCAGAGGAAAAAAAGGATTGAGCAAATGATGGAATTAATGTTGGTCAGTGGCAATGTTCCCTCTAAGCTGCGCGCCTGCGCAATTGCGCACTGCATGCAGATCAATAGCGCACAAGAAGACCTATGCAGCGCACAAAAAAGAAACTCAGTTTAAACTAAAGATGGTAAAACAAGACAGAGCTTCGGAACATACTGTACCTCTTTCTTCTTTCTTTCTGAAACAAATTGCTTCAAACTACTGCTTCGGAATTTGGCGCGTCACTACTGGTGACGTCACAAAAGAGTAAAAGTTTTAGCTCCGCCCCCTTCTGCTCAGGAAGCTTGTCTGTTTGCTCAGACACATAAAAAAAAAAAAAAGACTTCAGTAAAAGTAAAAATACCAATAAAAAAATCTACTTAAGTAAAAGTACAAAAGTAATTGGTGTAAATTTTACTTTTTAAGTAAAAAGTAAAAGTATTCGACCATAATTCAAATGTTATTTTTTGTGCTGTAGGGTCACAAATAAATGTTTTTTTTTATGATGGCTCAACTTTTTTGTTTTAAAGTAAACCCAGTACTGGGGGTGTTGGCCTAGTGTTAGAGATACAGTCTTTCGACCTGGAAAATCTGGTTCGATTCCCGCCAGGCTCAAGCTGTCCATGGGACCACAGAAAAGACACGAAAGAACAGAAAATAAAAGTAAACACAACAATCTTCCGACTCTTTTTCAATTAGTACTATAGTTGATGTTAGTTTTTTTGGTGGTAAATGACTGCAGAAAAAGTTTACTTTCCATTCTGATTGGTCCTCGATTCATTACTTTTTCTCCCTCTTGGAGACCGCAGGTAATCAACTGCTCCCTCTACAGGTTGATTTTGGCGACACGTTTTCAAAATGTGCTAAAAAAGAAAAAACAACTGTATATTTTTTCAAATTTCTGACCAAAAATGTAACGAAAATACAAAACACACTTTTAAAAAGTAGCGGAGTAAAAGTACAGATTTTTGCTGAAAAATGTAGTGAAGTAAAAAGTACAGGTCTTAAATTTTACCTAAGTAAAGTACAGATACACAAGTACAGTAACGACATACCGGAAAATGTACTTCGTTACGTTCCACCACTGATGTTGGTAGATTAGCTGCATTTTTTTTTTAAGGGTTCCGTGTACCAGAAAGTCAACGCAATGGAGGAAATCAAACAAACCAACAAAGACAACTTCTGGGATCAGACTCAGGTTTTAAAACCCCTCATATCCACAATCCCAGTAATCATACCAAACAAAACACTGCATTTCCCCATTTGGTGACATGTTTTTCTTCTTTAGAGGGAGGAAGAGATGCACCGGCAGGAGGAGAGCAAGCGAGCCGAGCAGGAAAGACAAAAACTGGAAAGAGAGCGAAGGGCGACGGAGGAGAAACAGACGAAAGAGAGGGAGATGAGAGAGAAGGAGAGAGCTCGTCAGATTGATCAAGAGAAGTGAGTCCGTCTGAAACAAGCGTGCAGACCAAGAGTTAAAACCAAATGTGTAACTTTTGTTTTTACAGGATGCAGCAAAAGAAAAGGGAAGAAGAAGAAAGAGAAAGAGAGCAGCAGCGATCGGTAAAAGAAGAAAAATGAAATATTATTCATTCAGTAATTTGAGGGTTAACGCTTCCAGCTCCTGTTGTTTATTTCTTTTAAGTTTAACAACGTCTATCTATGGTCTCTTGTGTTGCCGTCGTCATGGATGCTTATTCCGTTCTGTTCCGTCGTCTTCCGCTCATCCGGGGTCGGGTCGCCGGGCCAACAGCCTCAAACAGGAAGCCCAGGTTTCTCTCACCCCAGCTGCATCCTTCAGCTCACCTGGAAGGATCCCAAGTCGTTCCCCGGCCAGATGTGAGACATAGTCTCTCCAGCGGGTCCGGGGTCTGCCTCTTGGTCTCCTCCCGGTGGGACGTGCCCGAAACACCTCACCAACGAGGCGCTCGGGTGGCATCCTGACCAGCTGCTCAAACCGACCCATTTGGCTTCTCTTGACCTGGAGAAGAAGCGGCTCGACACCGAGCTCCTCCCGGATGGTAGAACTCTGAGTGAGAGCCAAGCCACCCTGCGGAGGAAGCTCATTTCGGCCGCTTGTATCCGTGATCTCATTCTTTCGGTCACCACCCACAGCTGGTGACCATAGGTGAGGGTTGGAACATAGATCGACTTGTAAATCGAGAGCTTTGCTTTTCGGCTCAGCTCTCTCTTTACCACGACGGACCGATGCAGCGTCCTAGTTATTGCTGACGCCGCATCGATCCGCCTGTTGATCTCCCGCTCCATCCTTCCCCCACTCGTGAACAAGAGCCCGAGATACTTAAACTCCTCCACTTGGGGCAGGACCCTGTCCCTGACCCGCAGGGGGCATTCCACCCTTTTCCGGGCAAGGAAAATGGTCTCGGATTTGGAGGCACTAATTCCCATCCCGGCCGCTTCACACTCGGCAGCAAATCGATCCAGTGAGAGCTGGAGCCAACAGGACCACATCATCCGCAAAAAGCAAATGCTTATTTTATAAAGATATATTAAAGCAGTCTTTGATGTCATTATTTTTCTGTTTCAGAACCAAGATGAAAACAACACCAGAATGTCTGGAATCAACTCGGCTGCATCCGTGCAGAAAGCCAATGTAAGTGAAAAGAGAACCTCGAAGATGGATTGAGGTCCTACCTCAAGGTCCTACCTCAAGGTCCGACCTAAGAAATACTCCTATTTGCTTGAATGCCTGATATCGGATTATTTGTAGATAAAATTAATCTTTTTCTTCACCAATCCTAAAAGTCGAGCCTCTCTGTGTAAGTTTTCTACACATTTGGACAAGTGTTCCAAGCTACTCGGATGTCTTTACTTTGTTCGACACCTTTTTCATCTCTAAAATAATTTTTAAAGTAAATCCACTACCAAATCTATTTGCTGTTCACTAATTTAGTTGCAATATTCTGTGACTGTCCAATCAGCAGCTCTGAAAATGAAGATGCAGATAGCCTGCTTGAAGGCCAGGTCAAACACCAGGACACCAGTTCAAAATCGTAAAAAAAAGTTTAATTGCTGTTCACTTTGTGTAGAAAGCTTGCAGAGCGTACTGTGAACGTCTTTACAAGCTCTGCTGATTTTCACCAACCCGGCAACAAATGCAGGCTATAATGTGATTGGTCAAATGCTTTGAGGTGAAGATACACATTTAGAAGCAGCCTAACAATCCAAAATACCATCAAAAAAATGGAGCAGACCGAACAATTGGAATTTTTTATCAATAAAAACGGCAAAAATATAAATAACAATAGTTTGGAATTCGGACATTTTTTAGGCCTGCGGTGAAGACTTTTCGAGTGAAAATGTACTTTAACTTGTTCCAAACCAGGCATGGGCAAACTACGGCCCGCGGGCCACATACGGCCTTTTAAACAATTGAATCCGGCCCGCCAAACTAGAAAAATTTAAATAAACAAATCTCTTTAACGTTTTATTTTCCTGTAATTTTGATGTTTTGCCACTAGATGGTGCCAAAAACAACAACAACACTGCTCCCATTAAAATGTGTGTCTTCGTGATGCGCACGCCTTCAAAAAAACAGTGTGCACAGATATGGTAAGCCATCGGACCCAATACACGTACATAAACAAGCGTGTTAGATGTTAAAACAAGCAAAATGTTACATCAAGCGCTTAGAATCCAAACCTCGCAAATGCATGTTTTTAAGCGCTATTGCACTAGATTTCAGACCTAGCGCCGCTAGATACAGGTTTTTAAGCGCTAACCCTTTCAGACCTAACAACGCTAGATTTGAAATTTAATGCTCTTGATGTCGGCGAGTAAAAAAGGGTCGGCAAAATAAGCGTTTGCTTCGGCCGATACCTTTTCGGTCTTTTGGTTAAATATAATTTTTCTTTCTTTAATGTGAAATTATACTGTGACTGAAATAAATAAATAAATAAATTTAGTGCTTAAAGCGCTTGTTTAAAATCTAGCGTGCCATTCTATTGATCGAATCTAGCGGTTACGAAAGCATACCATCCGTCTGCTCCGGTTCACAGGGACGAATCCAGGATTTTTTTTTTTTTATTCCTCCCAGAAAATTTGGAAAAATAAGTAATTTTCTGCATTTTTGGTGCATGTTTTGCCCAAAGATTACAATAATAAAAGTAGTAAGAATACTTTTTTGTGGATCAAGAGGGGGATGTTCGCACCCCTCCCATCTTTGGATCTGGCCCGCTTGTCAAATGCTAGACCTCAATGTGGCCCGCGAGTCAAAAAGTTTGCCCACCCCTGATCTAAACCCTCTGTTTTATTCACAGGAAGCAAAGTCTCTGATTTCTCAGAGATCATTCAATCCTCGAGACGTATTCAAACAGAAAGAGAAAACCTTGGAGCTCAGCAACACGTCATCTCCTGCAACATTCAAACCTGGTAACAAAAAAAAAACCCCAAATGGGACAAAACAACCACCCCAGAAAGCCAAACATTCATGTTCATGTTTTGTCTTTAGGGAAGCTCCGAAGTCCGTTTCTGTCACAAAAAGCGTTTGATAAAGAAGATTTGGTGAAACCTCAAAGGATAGCACCAGAACCTGTGGCTGATGTTCCAGCGCCCAGCAAGACCCCCGTGGTTCCAGTCATACCTGAGGCTGAGGTCCCGACACCCAACAAGATCCCCTTGGTTCCTCTCGTACCAGCCTCACCTGTGCTCCAGGAATCCCCCGCTCCAATTGACTCCCCTTCATCACCTGACACCCCAGATGGTCTTTTTGGTTCTGCAGGTCAGACACTTTACCGTTCGAGATAAACAACAAAGTTATGTCTATGGAAATAGATCTTCATCATAAAAGAAAATGAATCGATAATTCTATTTATATTATTAGAAACAATGATCGGTGCAGCGTCAGCAATAACTAGGACGCTACATCGGTCCGTCGTGGTAAAGAAAGAGCTGAGCTGAAAAGCGTAGCTCTCAATTTACCAGTCGATCTACGTTCCAACCCTCACCTATGGTCACCAGCTGTGGGTGGTGACCAAAAGAATGCGATCGCGGATACAAGCAGCCGAAATGAGCTTCCTCCGCAGGGTGGCTGGGCTCTCACTCAGAGATTGGGTGAGGGACTCTGCCATCCGGGAGGAGCTTGGTGCCGAGCCGCTCTTCCTCCAGGTCGAGAGAAGCCAGATGGGGTGGCTCGGGCATCTGGTCAGGATGTCCCCTGAGAGCCGTGGTGGTGAGGTGTTTCAGGCACGTGTCACCGGGAGGAGACCATGAGGCAGACCCCGGACTATGTCTCACATCTGGCCGGGGAACGACTCGGGATCCTTCCGGGTGATCTGGAGGATGCAGCCGGGGTGAGAAAAGCTTGGGCTTCCCGGCTCTGGGTGTTGCCCCCTCAACCTGGCCCCGGATGAGCAGAAGACGACAAAATAGAACGGAAACAACTTTTTTTTCCCAATCTAGTGAATTAAAGCAAGTATTTTCTGTTTTCTTTGAATCTGAATTCATTTGTGTCATGATGTGGAATGCAGGGGGAGGGAGGAGGACCCCATTGCAGGACAAGAAACATGGTTTATTTAATGAAGGGGTCCAGTAACGAAAAAACACATGAATCAGTGGAATGTCATTGAGTTATTATTCTAAATGTTTATCATGGTCAGGCAGGATGGAATCTAATGACCTGACACCTGAAGGGAAAACAGGCTGCCTATTTAAAGGTAGATGCACAAAGACCTTCAGGTGTCTAAAATCAGGCAAATGAGGGAAGGCCCCGGGTTCTCTCTGGTGGTGGGCGAGGGAATCATGACAATTTGGAACTTTATTGTCAAATAATCCCTGCTCTCTGAATTTGTAAGAGTTGATGAAGAGAAACACAGACGATTATCCAATAATTAAATCTGTGAGTTTAATTCAAGCGAGCGTAATCAAACGATTTTCTTTCTCAGTCACAGAAGCCGTACCGCACACAGACGCTCTTCAACATGATGAAGAATACTCGTCAGATGAGTTTGATGACGATGATGAATTTGATGGAGAAGAAGAAGCAAGATCTGGTAAGTTTGATAAAATTTTTATTTTTGGAAGCACACAATCATCCACCACTGATCGGGGATCTTTAACACTAGAACCGCCACAGCAGTCAATTTGATGCACGTCACTTTATTATGCTAATTAGAATAAATAAAACACGACCTAGGAGGCTGACCTTTTATGACTTTTAATATAAACACGTTTTCTATTTTCTCGTGTATTTTTGTGTTTTAAAAATGAACATTTCAAAATTTATAAGCATTTTATCTTCTCTAACCTGCTGCACCTCGCAGCAGCTGGGAAGAAACGCGCTTTGGAAGTTGTTGCTATGTTGCTATGGCAACAAACACATTGCTATGGCCACACATAAGTATATCTGTTTATATTTGTGGAGAGAGACAAGGAGGACTCTGACGCCATTACAGAAACATTTTAGAAAGGTTGAGTGAGATAATATTGAGGAGAGTAAGAAAATGTTGTCTGAATAAAGTCCGCCATGTTTTCTAGATAAATCTTGAAAGTTCAGGTTAACATATTGGAATATAGACTATAGCCAATTTATAGCGATGACATGTTTGAAGAAGCAGCGCAAAATGCGGAAAAAAAGGCTATTTACGAATTAAATCATCTTACGTTGGTGTTTGCTTTTTATTCTAGGTTTTAAAAATATTTAACATTTTATCATTATTATTACTTCAAAAATTGAGTGGTGTAAAAGTTTATTTATGTAACGTAGCAGCGCAAAACATGAATGATTACATTACCGTCACATTGACGGTCATGGCGCTTGCAGGTAGATTTACAACGCGGCGGTCCTAGTTTTAAAGCAAAAACAGACTAAATTTTGGTCCTACACCTCAAAGTTTGAGCTTTTGCAAAACTTTTACATAAAAACCGGAAGCCACATACACACTAATACGTTTTCCTGGTGGGGCGTAAGTACCCTGCGCCCTCGTTCCAGTTTGCACAGGAAGTAATAAAGTAAAATAAAACGGTGTAAAACATTATTAAAATGCATGTAATCTTCACACTCGTGTATTTCGATGACCGTTTAATGGAGCGAAACAGTTGAAAATCTCGCGTCTTTTTTCTTCTCAGATGGAAATCAAGAAAATGGCGTCCTTACAGAAGCAGAACTGGCAAACGATAGTGAGAATATTTATGAATACCCGACGGTGAGTTAAAACTTTATACATTTATTTATTTGATCAAACCAAAAGTTAATATTGATAAACTTAAAACTTTTACAGATGTTCATCTCTTGTGTCACTTTTTTGGGATTAATGTTGGAAAGTTGGCAAATTTACACAAATGGGACTTTTAAAATATTAACATTAGCAGCGGCCGAAAAAATTCCGTGGCTTTTGTCTTCTTTCTACCTCACATGGAATTTTACTCACATTTTTTTTCCTAAATCTAGGACTCAGATCCGAGGGACATTAAACTGGGATTGTCTGCCAGGGCTCTTTACGACTACCAGGCTGGTAAGTGTGCACATGTTCCAATTTGTTTGCAAAGATAAAGTTAAGATAAACTAAATCCATTGGATTTGGGGGCTGTGCGGAGGTTAGACAGTGGCCTCAGAGCAAGAAGGTTGGGGGTTCGAGTCCCTGGGGGAACAGGCTTGAATCACTGGCCTTTCTGTGTGGAGTTTGCATGTTCTCCCCATGTATGTGTGGATTTTCTCTCGGTAATCCGGTTTCATGCCACAATCCAAAAACATGCATGCTAGGTTGATAGGCCGCTATAAAATTGCCCCGCATCTATTTGATACATTTTATGTTTGACGTTGGACACTAGGTGGCACTGTGGGTAGCACAGTGGCCTCACAGCAAGAAAGTTGTGTGTTCGAGTCCCGGGTGAGGACGGGGCATGGAATACTGGCCTTTCTGTGTGGAGTTTGCATGTTCTCCCTGTGTTTGCGTGGGTTTTCTCCGGGTACTCCGGTTTCCTCCCACTTTCCAAAAACATGGATGCTAGGTTGATTGGCCACTTGATTGCCCCTAAGAATGAATGTGTGTGTGTGTGTGTATGGTTGTATGTTTTTGGCCCTGCAACAGATTGACGACCTGTTCATTTTGTACCCTGCTTCTTGCCTGAAATCAGTGGAGATAAACTCTGGCACCCCCTTAAACCAGATAAAGACAAGTGATTCAAGACATCAAAATTGGATTTGTTTGCTTTTGAAGAAATTTCAGTCCATTAAATCTTCTGAACCGCTTAGCCCGAACAGTGTCACGGAGGGTGTCGGATTCTATCCTGGCTGATTTCAGTCGAGGCGCAGGATACACTCTGAACAGGTCACCAGTCTGTTTCGGGGCCACACCTACAATCATTCCCAGGGCCAAATTTATATCGGCCGATCAATTTAATGTGCACATTTTTAGAGAGTGGGAGGAAACTGGAGTACCCAGATAAAATCCAAGCATACACGGGGAGAACATGCTACGTAGTCGGGTTTTTAAAAAATACCCGGCTACGTGTGAACATGGTCTGAGTTAAACATTAGTGAAATTTTTTAAAAGCCTTTTTGGAAGGACGGCGCTTCAACTTGATACCTTCGACAAACACAAGACATCATTACGTAGAAAAAACCCTGAGAATTCAGACGCAATGAGTTAAATTCCACCCTGTGTTTCTGAAACTTGTAGAACTACTTTTAGTGGGAAGGATGTGGAGGGATTATTTCCTGCATCACATTATTTGTCTCTCACATCACAGTAAAGGAATTTTCTCAAACCACAAAACATTTCCTCATAATTTCACTATTCTCACTACTTCCTTCAGACCAAATAAACCGAGAATTCTTCTTCTTAGAACGTTTAAAACTATCTTGGTTCTAATCTCACGTAACGAAATGATGACCTGAAATGTGACACAATGGCTCAGTGGTTAGCACAGTGGCCTCACGGCAAGAAGGTCGGAGTTCGAGTCTTGGAAAGGATTGTAACACTGGCCTTTCTGTGTGGAGTTTACATGTTCTCCCCATGTATACGTGGGTTTTCTTCGGGTACTCCGGTTTCCTCCTACTCTCCAAAAACAAGCATGCTAGGTTAATTGGCCGCTACATGATTGCCCCTTGGAATGAGCGTGTGTGACTATGGTTGTGAGTGTGTGTGGCCCCGCTACCCTGCCCCTTGCCTTGAATCAGCCGGGATGGGCCCGGCGCACCCTGCGACCACATAAGGAATAGACGGTTAAGAAGGTGACTGACTAACCGAATTCGGTTTATCTTTGTTTACATGTGAAGCAGTGCATGGGTTTAATTAGGGTGACGCGGGCGACATTATTTTAACCTGTAATTCTTTCTGTTTTTCGCAGCTGATGATGGCGAGATTACATTTGATCCCGATGACATCATAACTCAAATAGAGATGATAGATGAAGGTTGGTGGAGAGGGTTTGGACCTGATGGAAGCTACGGCATGTTCCCTGCAAACTTTGTCGAGCTTCTCTAAAAATTTGCGACGCTACTGGAAAGCTCAGGGCCAACCATCCGTCCTGGATACAAGCAACGTCCTTCATCGACTATTTACATTTAATGCTGTAAAACAGTGTTGATCAAGAATAAATAAAACTATTGTGAAAGTCTTGCTTGTTGTGATTTTTTAAAACACACTGTTGTCTACCGAAAAAGAAGTTAGATGTTAGCACCCTCGGGTACACACACACGTTTTGCCTAAAGCTAGATGTCCATATATGGGTGGAGACGGTGGCCGCGTGGTTAGCGCGTTCGCCCGCGGACCGGAAGGACGCGGGTTTGCGTCCCACAGAGAGCACGTCTAGGGTCCTTGGAGAAGACACCTAGCCCCCACTTCTCCCACCATTGGCGCCGTTGAAGGGCAGCCTGCTGCGGTGTAAGGAGTGCAGCAAACAAATTTCCCCGGTGAGGGATGAATAGAGTAATTCAAAATAATCAAAAAAAAAAAAAAATATATGGGTCAATTTCAAATTTCTTTCCGTTTTGTGTCCTAGCCTGAAAGGGCAAAGTTTCAGTTATCTAAAAAATTTTTTTTTTGATTATTTTGAATTAACCTCCACCTAAATGATTGAAAAGTTGATTTCACTGTTAATTCTAAGTCTGCTACTATAATGTTGCATACACATTTATTTAAAACTGTCATAGGATAAATATTTTATTCACTTTGTGATGATCAAAAATCTCTACCCAGCCAAATTTTACACTGTTTATTTTGACGGCGTGCACATCATGGAGACACACACATTTTAATGGGAGCAGCGTTGTTGTTTTATCAACAAAGCCAACATATCTAGAGTGCGCCATCTAGTGAGGTAATATCAGAATTGCAAGGAAAATAAAACTAACAAGGTTTATTCAAGTTTGGCGGGCCAGTTTCAACCATTTAAAGGGCCGCATGTGGCCCGCGGGCCGTAGATTTCCAATGCCTGCTCTATACCATCGCCCTGTGCTTGATCTACCATCCCGTTTCCGTCAGCATGAAACCCATCCATGGATTTCTTTTGCTATGAAGCTATAGAATAGAATAAGCTAAACTTATATTAACAGTCTTAGACACGTTGGATACTCGTTCCGGGGGAGGGATCTTTATTTCATGTGGGTACCCATGAGGTTTCTTCTGTTTTTTTTTTTCCATTGTGTTTTTCTTTTTTTCTTGAAGTTTTTCCTCAACGTGAAGGAGGGTGTAAGGGCTGGAATGTGCTGAAATTGTTTAGCTAGCTTTTGTTAGCTTTAAACCAATTTTTTCTATACAAATATGATTGAATTGAAACAGATGAAATTATAAACATTTATTAAATCGGCATGTATAGCTATGCTTAAGTTTTAAAACGTATGTCTGTGGCCATTTTAATTTAAAACTGTTATAATTGAGGCCTAATTTTTAAACGTTTCTCAGGTCGCCTAATTGTGACGTCATCACCCAGCGACTAGTCGAAGCTAACAACAAGCTAAATCATGGCAGCTACAAATATGGCAGCAAGGTTAATACAACGCTCTATTTTCGCTTCAAGAGCTGTGATAGCATGTCAGGCTGTCCGTGTTCCCGCTCTGACTCGCTGCATGGCTACAGGAGGTGAGCACGGAACCGAGAAAAATAAACAAACATGGCGGTAATGTTTACTAAACATAATAACAAACAGAATTGTTTGCGACTTAAAGAAGTCAGAGGATCGCTTCGCTTTTTCATCAACATTTGACAGTTTTTAGGCTTTTTTAAAAAAGTGTTTTATTTATTTCAAATATTACTATATTTCTATAAAATAATCGGTTTCTGGTGACGTTTAGCTCGCTTCTGCGTCGTCATGGTGATCAGTTGCCATAGCAGTATTAAATTCTTACAAGTGTTAATAATGACGCCGAAATACTCAAAAAAAAGAAAAAAAATCACAAAATTGTTAACCTTAAATTATTACAAGTTGGCTCAAGAGAAGCCAGATGGGGTGGTTTGGGCATCTGGTTAGGATGTTTTGTTTTTTTCCCGTTTCGTAGTCGTCTTCTGCTCATCCGGGGTCGGGTCGCGGTGGCAACAGCCTCAGACGGGAAGCCCAGGCTTCTCTCACCCCAACTGCATTCTCCGGCTCACCCGGAAGGATCCTGAGTCGTTCCCCAGCCAGCTGTGAGACATAGTCTCTCCAGCGGGTCCAAGGTCTGCCCTCACCAGCGAGGGGCTTGGGGGCATCCTGACCAGATGCCCGAACCATCCATCTGGCTCCTCTCAACCTAGAGGAGGAGCGGCTCGACACCGAGCTCCTCCCGGATGGCAGAGTTCCTCACCCGATCTCTGAGTGAGAGCCCAGCCACCCTGTGGAGGAAGCTCATCTCAACCGCTTGTATCCGTGATCTCATTCTTTCGGTCACCACCCACAGCTGGTTACCATGGTGAGGGTTGGAACGTAGATCGACTTGTAAATCGAGAGCTTTGCTTTTCGGCTCAGCTCTCTCTTTACCACGACAAACCGATGCTACGTCCTAGTTATTGCTGACGCCGCACCGATCCGCCTGTCGATCTCTCGCTCCATCTTTCCCCCACTCGTGAACAAGACCGCGAGATACTTAAACTCCTCCACTTGGGGCAGGACTCTGTCCCTGACCCGCAGGGGGCATTCCACCCTTTTCCGGGAGAACACCACGGTCTCGGATTTGGAGGCGTTAATTCCCATCCTGGCCGCTTCACACTTGGCAGTAAATCGATCCAGTGAGAGTTGGAGATCACTATGTGTCTTCATTGTAAATATTCTAAAAACTCATCCGTTTAGCTTCCCACGTTCTCTCAAATTTTTCCATCAGTTTTTCTGCCTTTAATCTTGGCGAGCACGTCACAGCAGAGGTGAGATCGGGCTTAAAAAAAATCCGGCCCGCGGGTATTAGAACCCGGCCTGAGCCCGACCAATTAACTTGATTTGCAGACTCGAAGCAAACCTTTGAAATGTCATATTTTATTTGTGAGGACTCGGTAGGAGGAGGGATAATTATAATTAGGAACATTTTCAGGAACACAATTTTTAAACTTTTTTAGTATACATTTTATAAACAAATATTTATTTTGAAAAAAAGTCAGCGAGAGAGGAGCCCGACCTGACCTGACCCGACCTGTACTCGGGCTCGGTCCTAACATCTTACCTCTACGTCACATTAACCGATGGATGACCCAAACATCCAGCGTCCATGTTTGATTAGAAATGTTTTAATGTTAAAAAAAAAAATCCCTTTTTTATTTTTAGGGATTCCCACTGATGAAGAGCAGGCCACCGGACTGGAGAAGATCATCATGAAGGCCATGAAGGACGGAACGGTCTGTTTATAAATAAACTCCTTAACCCAGTAAAACATGTTCAAATGGGAAATTCAATTTTATTTGTATCGCTCAACACCACAAAACGATTGATCAAGTATGAAAACAAAAAAAATAGATCCACAAATAGGGGTCAATTTCAAATTTCTTTCCGTTTTGTGTCCTAGCCTGAAAGGTCAAAGTTTCAGTTATCTAAATGATTGGTTGATTTCACTGTTGATTCTAAGTCTGCTACTATAATGTTGCATACACATTTATTTAAAACTGTCATAGGATAAATATTTATATCATCACTTTGTGATGATCAAAAATCTCTACCCAGCCAAATTTCAATGTCCCTCAATAAAATGTTTATCTTTCAGTAGCATATCAAGAATCTTTTCTGTAATAAAAATATTAATTTTTTGCCTAAAAAAACAAGGTCATCTAAGGTTATAGACCCTATTAACTGTTTGCATGAAAATGTTACCAAAAAATGACATAATACATGCAAAAAGACCTGTCCCTCAATATGATGTCCACTCTGTTACTTTTACTCTGTTACCATATTGTACATCATAATGTTCATCAAGTTCCAACAACTGCCACCGGGATTCACTGCTGCAGACAGGAAGTAACTTTTGGAGAAGAAGCCATGTGGCTAAAGTATTTTGGCTAAAGTTTATGAAGGTTTCAAATCTTAAAAAGGTTAAGGTTCATTTTGAAATGTCTTCTCTGTTACCAGCATTAGATTATCTAGAATATAAGAGAAATGCCATTTACTGGTGATAATATTTGTGAAATAGTTTTAAATGATGTAATGTGAGTGATAACACATCAGCTTTCCTAGCTGTAGTGAACAGAAGAAACAAAATTTGTCCACTCTGTCACTGAAACAAAGGTAACATAATACATCATACAGATGTAATTAAAAGTACATCTGTAAAAAAAAAAGGGGCCATCGGTAAATTTGGGTCTCTAAATTAATCCTTTATCAAAAACAAAAGAGAGTAGGAACCTATGGATATACTTATATTTTATTTTTTCACTAGCTAAAATGGAAAGAAATTTGAAAATGACCCATAAACGACTAAAAGCTGACTTTACAAAAGTTAGCAAAACAATTTCAGCACATTTCTGCCTTAAATTTGTATCTGAATTCTTGTTTTTCTTTAACCTGTGAGTCACAACTTCAATGAGATTTTTTTTCTTCACTATTAAAGTAAAAATTGTCTTAAATGACTTTTCGTCTTTGCGTTCCTCTTCTCTGCAGGATCCGTACAGCATGCTGAAGCCCAAGGATTACGCTGGTTCCAAAGCCGACCCCCACCTGGTCCCCTCCATCACCAACAAGCGGGTAGTGGGCTGCGTCTGTACGTAAAACGTTTTGTGAAATATAAACCCGTAGCGCCCTCTATTAGAAAATATGTAACATATATTTCAAAGGCTCAGAATAAATATTTTTATTTGTGGGTTCAACAAGGTTAAAGTTTTACAATCAAGGTTTTGATTTAATAGTTTCTGTTTTCAAATTATTTTTGTTTTAAAAGAAGTCATATTTCATAGGGGCCCCTCGCCTAGGACCTGTTTGCATTGGGTGACCCTACCAGGGGCATTAAGCCCCGGACAACAAAGCTCCTGGGATCATTGGGGCACGCAAACCCCTCCACCGCGATAAGGGGGCGGCTCAGGGAGGAGAAAAGGGTGGAATGCCCCCTGCGGGTCAGGAACAGGGTCCTGCCCCAAGTGGAGGAGTTTAATTATCTCAGGGTCTTGTTCACGAGTGGGGGAAGAATGGAGCGGGAGATCGACAGGCGGATCGGTGCGGCATCAGCAATAACTAGGATGCTGCATCGGTCCATCGTGGTAAAGAGAGAGCTGAGCCGAAAAGCAAAGCTCTCGATTTACAAGTCGATCTACGTTCCAACCCTCACCTATGGTCACCAGCTGTGGGTGGTGACCGAAAGAATGAGATCACGGATACAAGCGGCCAAAATGAGCTTCCTCCGCAGGGTGGCTGGGCTTTCACACAGAGATCAGGTGAGGAGCTCTGCCATGCGGGAGGAGCTTAGTGTCGAGCCGCTCCTCCTCCAGGTCGAGATGAGCCAGATGGGGTGGTTCGGGTATCTGGTCAGGATGTCTCCCAAGCACTTCGCTGGTGAGGTGTTTCGGGCACGTCCCACTGGGAGGAGACAAGAGGCAGACCCCTAACTGCTAGAGGGACCATGTCTCACAGCTGGCCAGGGAGCTACTTGGCATCCTTCCAGGTGAGCTGGAGGATGCAGCCGGGGAGAGAGAAGCTTGGGCTTCCCGTCTGAGTCAGACGGGAATAGAGGAATAAGGGATAGACGGTTAAGACGGTGACTGTTTCACATAATGTCAAAGCAAGTTCTTAGTCTGTGAATTTTATCGACAATTGAAATAAACAGTTCTTGATTCCTTGATTAAAGACCCCCTAGACCCTGACCTGCAGGGGGCATTCCACCCTTTTCTGAGCGTCCACTACTCAAAGACCAGGAAGTGTGAAAGGCTGACCGTTGGTCAGCGCCTACCCTGTCCTAAAAAAGCACAGGCTCCATCTCAAATTTTTTTTTGTAGGCCCAAGATAGACCACACCCCTCGCCATTGAATCATTCTATAAAACCCTTTGATGTCAAGTACAAGTCCCGCCCACATCCTATCAGGATGTAGAAAGCTCTGAAAAGTTTGTTTTCAATGAGATTGAACTTTTATATAAAGTCATCGTCACCTACTTTTAACGAATAATTAAATTTCAACACATTACGACTCAGCAGATTAAAAACAGACGATGACTTAAGCCCCGCCCACATGTAGCCAGGTATTTTTTAAAACGCATATATTTTTATCCGTTTTGTCCTGCCGTCCACACGAAAATGGAGTTTTTTTTCACTCAAAACCGGCGTTTTTGAAAGCTCCGGCCAAAGTGGAGATTTTGGAAAACTCCGTTTTTGCATTTGCGTGTGGACGTGCAAAAATGGAGATTTGTGTTTTTATGCGTCACTACCTGTGACAAGTAATGCACATACGTCATTCGTGTGCGTCCTTGTTTACACTAGCAGACAGTCCATGCTGCGGAAATAACGACAGAGGTGCTCTGATTGGATAGCTCAGAACTTACGTTTATATTAATACTGCCCTCTACTGGTCTGGCATGCTCATTACCGCAATCAGAAGTGTATTTATACGGCTCCGTGTGGACGCGGATATTTTGAAAACAGTTACGTGTGTACGAGAGTTTTCCTAAAAACGGAGGACATCGGATATGTGTTTTCAAAAATACCCGACTACGTGTGATTTAGCTAAAAAAAACAAGAAAAAACAAGAGGTTAATTCTAATATTTCTGTGTTGTTGTTTTCTTTTGTTTATCCAGGTGAGGAGGACAACACCGCTGTGGTTTGGTTCTGGCTCCATGAAGGCGAGGCCCAGCGTTGCCCGTCATGCGGTGCCCACTACAAACTGGTTCCCCACGAGCTTCCTCACTAACATGACTGGCAAACATTCTTAAATACTTCAATAAACTTTATGAAATAGAATGTATTCTAATTTTTTTTTTCTTTGAGAAAAATGTATAGTAAATGTTTAAAGGGATGTTTTTTTATTTTTTTTGTGGGGTAATGATTTCATAATTCTGCAAAATATGAAAAAAACAAACAAAAAAAACGGACTTTTGTTTGCGCGGAAATGCGATATTTTGCTGATAAAGTTTACAAATAAGTATATTGATTATTTATCAATAACCATTTGTTTTTAACCTTGTTTGCATCCACAAATGCATCAAGTAAACAAAGCTGGTAAACATTTCTTTGTGATGCCATTTTGTTTGTTTACTTAAAAAAGGGCACAAATTATTAGAAAACGGGTGTGATGGTGAAGAAAAGACACGGCGAAGAACAACCGGGATGATATTTGAATATTGTTCAGAGAGCTCATGAATTAAACATCATAATAAATGAAAAAAAAGGACTTGAAGTTTTTTATTTTGCTTGAACTTTTAGTATATTTTACTTAATTTAATTTCATTTGAATTATTTTAAAATATTTTTAAAATCAACATATATTAGATGTTTACATCAATTTAAAAAGATCTTCATAAGTAACCAGACATTCTGCCTCTCTGTCTCCTCCCGGTGGGACGTGCCCGAAACACCTCACCAGCGAGGCGCTCAGGAGGCATCCTGACCAGATGCCTGAACCACCCTATCTGGCTTCTCTCGACCTGGAGGAGGATCGGCTCGACACAGAGTGCCTCTCGGATGGTAGAGCTCGTCACCCGATCTCTGAGTGAGAGCCCAGCCACCCTGCGGAGGAAGCTCATTTTGGCCGCTTGTATCCGCGATCTCATTCTTTCACTGGGGTCACTGTCATGGTAAAGAGAGAGCTGAGCCGAAAAGCAAAGCTCTCGATTTACAAGTCGATCTACATTCCTACCTTCACCTATGGTCACCAGCTATGGGTGGTGACCGAAAGAATGAGATCATGGATACAAGCGGCTGAAATGAGCTTCCTTTGCACGGTGGCTGGGCTCTCACTCAGAGATCGGGTGAGGAGCTCTGCCATCCGGGAGGAGCTCGGTGTCAAGCCACTCCTCCAGGTCGAGAGGAGCCAGATGAGGTGGTTCGGGCATCTGGTCAGTATGCCCCCCGAGCGGCACGTCCCACTGGGAGGAGACCAAGAGGCAGACTCCAGACCAGCTGGAGAGACTATGTCTCACAGCTGACCGGGGAACGACTTAGGATCCTTCCGGGTGAGCTGGAGGATGCAGCTGGAAAGAGAGAAGCTGGGGCCTCTGCGACCCGGCCCCAGATGACGACGGAACGAACATATATATGGGTCATTTTCAAATTTCTTTCCATTTTAGCTAGTGAAAAAATAAAATATAAGTATATCCATAGGTTCCTACTCTCTTTTGTTCAATTCAATTTTATTTGTATAGCCCAAAATCACAGAATGTCCGTCTCAATGAGCTTCACAAGAAAAAGAGGAATGTATTAACACAAATACACAACAAGAAAAATAACTAACAAATGCTAACTAAACAAGACTAGCACATTAATGCACTTAGACTCTCCTTCACGGTGAGGAAAAACTCCTAAAAAAACCATTAGTGGGGAAAAAATAAGAAACCTCATCCTAGCCTCATCCTTACCTCATCCTTTATCAAAAACTAATGTTTTTGATAAAGTATTGATTTAGAGACCCAAATCTGCCGATGGCCCCTTTTTTTTTTACAGATGTACTTTTAATTACAATTAAATTTAAGTTTGGCCATTCACCTCTTTGTGTCCACTCTGTTACATACCTGATTGGAGTAATTTACAATAACAGTATAATAACTGTTTCAGTAACAGAGTGGACAAATTTTGTTTCTTCTGTTCACTACAGCAAGGAAAGCTGATGTGTTATCACTTACATTACATCATTTAAAACTATTTCACAAATATTATCACCAGTAAATGGCATTTCTCTTATATTCTAGATAATCTAATGCTGGTAACAGAGAAGACATTTCAAAATGAACCTTACCCTTTTTAAGATTTGAAACCTTCATAAACTTTAGCCAAAATACTTTAGCCACATGGCTTCTTCTCCAAAAGTTACTTCCTGTCTGCAGCAGTGAATCCCGGTGGCAGTTGTTGGAACTTGATGAACATTATGATGTACAATATGGTAACAGAGTAAAAGTAACAGAGTGGACATCATATTGAGGGACAGGTCTTTTTGCGTGTATTATGTCATTTTTTGGTAACATTTTCATGGAAACAGTTAATAGGGTCTATAACCTTAGATGACCTTGTTTATTTAAGGCAAAAAATAATATTTTTTATTACAGAAAAGATTCTTGATATGCTACTGAAAGATAAGCATTTTATTGAGGGACATTGAAATTTGGCTGGGTAGAGATTTTTGATCATCACAAAGTGAATAAAATATTTATCCTATGACAGTTTTAAATAAATGTGTATGCAACATTATAGTAGCAGACTTAGAATCAACAATGAAATCAACCAATCATTTAGATAACTGAAACTTTGCCCTTTCAGGTTAGGACACAAAACGGAAAGAAATTTGAAATTGACCCATATATGTATACAATATTTAAAAAAAATATATACTGTATATACATATGTCATATTGTTTGTTGCCCCGCAGCAGACTGGCGACCTGTTCAGGGTGTACCCCGCCTCTCGCCTGGTATTAAGTGTTCTTAATATTGACTTAAGGTCAACATGCCCAGAGGTTTATCTGGTGTGAAGACGAGAGTATGAAGCTAGTCTGACTTATTTGTTTTGCTTGTGTAAAAAAATCGGCATTTTTTTAAACGTTTGTGTTTGTTGTTGATAAATTAAAACAAACAAATAATAATATTTTGTCATTTCTTTTTAGCATATAAAGCGATAGCGAGATTTTACGCTTTTTTTCTGTATGATCATTTGAAAAAAGAAGAAGAAAAAAAATAATTTAATCTTGTTCAAAATCTATTAATTAAGAGAAAAATATATTGGAAAATATAGTTCTTTTTTATGCCGCTAGATGGCGGTAAGTAAAGAGTCCAAATTAAAACGTTCAAAGAAGAACGTAACGCTAGTCAGTAGATGGCGGTAATGCACCCAAGTTGGTGCTTCACGCCGCAAACCAAAGAAGAAGAAGAAGAAGTGACGCTATCACTAAGCGACCCAAGAGTTACACCGAGACGACATCGAAGGAGACATGGCTGCAAGGTTACTGCTCCGTACTGGTTTAAGAGCAGCGGCTAGCTGCCGCGCTGCCAGGGTTCCTGTTCTGAGCCGCTCCATGGCGGCTGGAGGTAAGAACGGACACGAAGGAGGAAAATAAAACTTAAACTACGATCGGAGAAAATGACAAGATCTGGTTGACCGCAGATCGCTTCCGGTTACTGTTATTACAACAATCCGGGAATTATTTTATAAACAAATAAAGACCCGTTTTTTATTGACATCTAATGTTAACAATATTTTTTGCGGTATTTTTTTTTTTGTTCAGATGATCTTGAAGTAAAACGTGAATGAGATCGGTTGAAGTTGAGAAGCTAACCGGCTAGGTTTCAGTTTGAGGTCAAACGATATATCGTTAAAAACAAAATAAAAACACAAACGCTGAAGATTCAAAACAAATCATATGTATTTTCTGTTTTTTTTTCAAATATTTACAACAATTCTTTATTGTTTTTCAGCATCTGATGTATTTTTTAGCTAATTTAAGAGAAACATTTGATATGTTTATGTTTTATTCCCGTTATTATTGTACAAATACATTTGATTGAATGAATTTGCGCTACCCTACGGGGAAATTCTCGAATCTGGTAGCGCCCCAAGTTGAGCAGTGTAAGTATCTCGGGGTCTTGTTCACGAGTGGGGGAAAGATGGAGCGTGAGATCGACAGGCGGATCGGTGCGGCGTCAGCAATAACTAGGACGCTGCATCGGTCCGTCGTGGTAAAGAGAGAGCTGAGCCGAAAAAAAAAAAAAGCAAAGCTCTTGATTTACAAGTCGATCTACGTTCCAACCCTCACCTATGGTCACCAGCTGTGGGTGGTGACCGAAAGAATGAGATCACGGATACAAGCAGCCGAAATGAGCTTCCTCCGCAGGGTGGCTGGGCTCTTACTCAGAGATCGGGTGAGGACCTATGCGATCCGGGAGGAGCTCGGTGTCGAGCCGCTCCTCCTCCAGGTTGAGAGGAGCCAGATGGGGTGGCTCTGGCATCTGGTCAGGATGCCTCCCGAGCGCCTCGCTGGTGAGGTGTTTCGGCCACATCCCACTGGGAGGAAACCAAGGGGCAGACCCCGGACCCACTGGAGAGACTATGTCTCACAGCTGGCTGGGGAGTGACTTGGAATCCTTCCGGGTGAGTTGGAGGATGCAGCTGGGGTGAGAGAACCCTGGGCTTCCCCGTCTGAGGCTGTTGCCCCCGCTACCCTGCCCTGGATGAGTGGAAGACGCCATAACCGAATGGAATGGTAGCGCTCCAGAGTTCAAAAGAGAGCTCCAAAACAGCTTTAGAACAGCTGCGAGGTGGTGTTGAGATGGGTGGGATGGAGCCTAAACAGCTTCTTGTTGGAACAGCAGTTGGTGGAACACAAGACAGTTGGCTCTGTGCTGGGTTGAATGCGGGTAACCGTGGCAACGATGTTTGAAAGCTTCAGTGAGTCATAATGCGGTCTTAACTGTTGCTAAAAGCTCCACAATGTGGTTGGAACAACATTATTTGTTGTTCTCAAAAACCACCAGTCCACAATCTTTAGTGGTGCGCTTTTCCACGTCTCTGTCCGCACACACCATAGTGACCCCCGGTCTGTTTGATGTTGCTCAGCCATGTTTGTAAAACAGACAACGCCGCACTTCCAGAGGATCCGGTCTTCATTTCTACGCCTTCATCCCGACACGTCCGCTCCGACTCGATGTTCCTCACTGCTAAAGTAGCTCATCTCTCAAAACTACATTAAAAAAAACAAAAAAATTCCAACAAAATATGGAACGCTACACGGACCTGCTGCCATCACAAGTAGCGCATTTTCCAAATTTTAAAGCAATACACTTTTCAGCTGCGTTGATCACAACCAAAAAAGGACAAAAAAGAACAGTGTATCCTGTTTAAGTATCTCTGAGTCTTGTTCACGAGTGGGGGATCGACAGACAGATCGGTGCGGCGCCCACAATAATTAGGACGCTGCATCGATCCGTCATGGTGAAGAAAGAACTTACCCGAAAAGCAAAGCTCATGATTTACAAGTCGATCTACGTTCCAACCCTCACCTATGCTCACCAGCTGTGGGTGGTAACCGAAAGAATGAGATCACAGACATAAGCGGCCGAAATGAGCTTCCTCTGCAGGGTGACGGCGCTCTCATTCAGCGATGGGGTGAGGAACTCTGTCATCTGGGAGGAGTTTGGAGTAGAGCCGCTGCTCCTCCGATTTGAGAGAAGCCAGATGGGGTGGTTTGGGCATCTGGTTAGAATACCTCCAGGCACGAAGTTTTTTCAATCACGATATAATGCTTTGTTTGTTTTAAAAAATATGAAACTTTAAGTGTTAATTTAGCAATTAAACCTTAAATAATCGTGTGTTCTGTTTTCCTTAGGGATTCCCACTGATGAGGAGCAGGCCACCGGACTGGAGAAGATTATCATGAAGGCCATGAAGGACGGAACGGTAAGCTGGTTTTGATCACACAAGAGGAGAAACTTTAAACTGCTTTAATATTAAAAAAATTCTTCTAAAAATCCACTTCCTGCTAATTTCAGTTAGATTTATAATGTTCTTTCTGGGGAAAAAAATGGCCTTTGGGAGTCAATTTGAATATTTATACTACCGTAATTTCACGGCCATAAGGCGCACCTCAAATTTTCTTCAAAATGAGCGGTGTGCCTTTTTGTGTGGTGCGCCTTGTGTGTGAGAAAAGGCGGACCTAAAAGAAAACGCCGTGCCCGCGAGGCGGACCTGAAAGAAAACACATGAGAACGTTAAAGAGTGAAGTGTGAGCACCGTGGAAGCGATGGATGACCGAAGGAGACCAGAGTTTCTTGAAAGGTGGAAGGCAGCGCCGGGCGAGTTACGCTACAGTTTGCCAATGGCTTGTAGATGCTTGGACTAACTTGTCTGCTGGTACTGTTATCCGAGCTTTCGCAAAAGCTGGTATCCTTTCTGAGGAGCCGCACAGTACAGACAGTGACTTTGACAGAGTGGACCTGCTCTGTTGGATTTTGCGCAGCTGCTCGATTCCGAAACAGAGGATGAGGACTTTGACGGATTTGAATAAAGACTATTACCGGTAATGTGCTTGTTTAGTATCGTTACTACTTAAATAGTAGTAACAACCAAACTCAGTTTTGCTCCCGATCTATTTTTTAAAACGCACATTTGCATGCTTGCGTGTGTGTTGTTGTAAGGCGGTGTGTGACTGAGACTGCGCCTTTTCGTACGGTGCGCCTAATGGTCGTGAAATTACGGTAGTTACATAACGAGTACACGAGCAACTGTCGTTTATTTTAATTTTTACTCACCGGGGAAATTTGTGTGCTGCACTCCTACACCGCAGCAGGCTGCCACGACGGCGCCAATGGTGGGAGAAACAGGGGGTTAAGTGTCTTCTCCAAGGGCCCTAGATGTGCTCTTAGTGGGATGCAAACCCAGTTGACTTCCAGTCCGCGGGCGAACGCTCTAACCACTGAGCCACTGTCTGCCCCCTAGTTCCACGGGCTAGTTAAAAAAGTGTGTAGATGTCTTTGATGGCAAAAAATGTGACGTCATAAACTAAACACGGACAAGTTTCCTCTTGATATCAAAGAGTCCTCCTTCTCAAACTACCGATGCGGTACCTCCGTGAAGCTGGCCCTAAAAAAATATAAGCAAAAATACTGTAAAAATGTTTGGTTGTGCTATTTTAGTTTTTTTTCTTCTTTTAAATAAGACATTTACAATTCTTTTATAGGTCAATATGACGTCATCCAGCCCCTCATTTTGCTTAAAAATGCGAGAAAACTCCTGAAAACGGTGTCAATCGTTTGTGCTACTGTATGTTTGTGCTATGTTTGTGCTGTTTTAGTTTTTTTTTTATTTTATGAAATACAATTTGGCGTCATCAAAGATGACATAAGATGAAGGTCTCAATGACGTCATCCTCCAAATTGTATTTCGTAAAAAAAAAAAAAAAAAAAAACCTAAAACAGCACAAACAAATTTTTTTACAGCACATAACAGCAAAAACGTAGCACAAACGATCGACACCATTTTTAGGAGTTTTCTCGCATTTTTAAGCAAAATGAGGGGCTTATAAATGATAAAGGAGAACATAAATAAATAAACAATGCGAGAAAATACAACAAACGTCAGATTGATCAATAAAAGAATTGTAAATAGTATCTAAAGTATAGTATATGGGGTGGAGACGGTGGCCGCGTGGTTAGCGCGTTCGCCCGCGGACCGGAAGGTCGCGGGTTCGCGTCCCACGGAGAGCACGTCTAGGGTCCTTGGAGAAGACACCTAGCCCCCACTTCTCCCACCATTGGCGCCGTTGAAGGGCAGCCTGCTGCGGTGTAAGGAGTGCAGCAAACAAATTTCCCCGGTGAGGGATGAATAGAGTAATTCAAAATAATCAAAATAATCAAAATAAAGAACTAAAATAAAAACTAAAATAGCACAAACAAAAATTTTTACATCACAAACAATTGACATATTTTTTGTTTATTTTTATTTATATATTTTTTTTTTAAGAGGGGCCAGCTTCACGAAGGTCGGTGTGGTACTTTAGTCCAAACTACCATTTTGGTAACTGCTATCGACCAACCAGAGCTTAAGGACCCTCCCCTATAGCTAGTCTCTTGTTTGGGAACTCTTAGGCTTCCAGATTAAATCTTGAAGCAGAGAAAAACAGGTGGATAAAATGGAGGTGGTGGGCCGACAATGTTTAGCTGAGGTTAGGTAGCTCCGCGGCAGCACGTCAACGTGCTAATTCGCCTGAAATAACACGAATACTGAGTAAATATTATCGAGACTGCGTTAAAACAAAACTTTACGAACTCAGCTGGTCAGCAACCATTTAGCGTATTTTATTGAACTTATTACCCATTTGCTTTAATAAACAAACGATCCCGCCCCAACTGGAGGAGTTCAAGAATCTTGGGGTCTTGTTCATGAGTGGGGGAAGGATGGAGCAGGACCGGGATCGGTGCGGCGTCAGCAATAACTAGGACGCTGCATCGGTCCGTCGTGGTAAAGAGAGAGCTGAGCCGAAAAGCAAAGCTCTCGATTTACAAGTTGATCTACGTTCCAACCCTCACCTATGGTCACCAGCTGTGGGTGGTGACCGAAAGAATGAGATAATGGATACAAGCGGCCGAAATGAGTTTCCTCTGCAGGGTGACGGGGCTCTCACTCAGCAATGGGGTGAGGAACTCTGCCATCTGGGGGGAGTTTCGAGTAGAGCCGCTGCTCCTCCGAATTGAGAGAAGCCAGATGGGGTGGTTTGGGCATCTGGTTAGGATACCTCCTGAACGCCTCACCGGTGACGTGTTTCAGGCATGAAATTATTTTCAATCACAATATAATGCTTTGTTTGTTTTAAAAAATATGAAACTTTAAGTGTTAATTTAGCAAGATCGGTCATCCATCGCTCGCTCGCCGCTCGCAGCCTTACTTTGAACGACCGGTTCACACTGATGTCCAGCAGATGGAGTTTCTTTGTCAGACCTCCTGGAATCACAGCAAACGTAGCGTTCATTTGCTGCACTTGGTTTTTTTTCATGTTGGCGGTGAGATGAACACGCACGAAGTCATAAATCAAAAGCGATGGTGATCCGTGGAAAAAACCATCCGGTCTCCAAAACACACATAGAGCGCATTGCATGATAGGGGGCGACGCTCATTTAGAAGAAAATCTAAGACTTTTATATGTGCCTTATGGTCGTGAAAATACGGTTGTAAAGAACATGAGGAAAAAGTGTGAGACTGTGATGTCAGTTGAGGAGGACCTCAACTAGCCAGTTGTTGGTGATTGGCTAGGTTCAAATCGTTAAAATCTCTTTAAGCCGTCTGGTTATTTTGTCGTCACATTAAAGTTCTTTAAACCGGTCAACACACTACGGCAGAAACTAGTACATCCTAAAGACAAGATGCCCACAGAAAAACAGAGCGATGTAGTTTATTCGATCCGGTGCAGTGAAGGGAGCTGTAAAGAACACTACATTGGAGAAACGAAGCAACCACTCCACAAAAGACTTTACCAACACAGAAGAGAAGCCTCTAGTGGTCCACAGTCTGCTGTACATCTGCATCTTAAATCCACCAAACACACTTTTGAGGACAGTGAGGTGAAGATTCTAAGTAGAGAGAAAGGATGGTTTGAAAGAGGTGTGAAGGAAGCCATCTTTGTGATGAAAGAAAATCCCTCACTGAATCGGAGTGGAGGCGTTAGATACATTCTGCCCGGGATTTACAGCAGCCTTTTGAAGCCATTGACTAAAGATGACACCTCGTGACTCAGTTTCACGCCTCTCGTTAGCAGGAATTTCTATTCACTAGGCTTTTAGCATTTTTATAATAGGGTCGTTTACTGGTCTGTGGCTACAATAGGAGCCATTCACGGCCATCATAGGTAACACAGGCTCATTGGTCGAGCCCTTCTTACTATTTTTTTACCTTTTTCTCAGGTTAGTATAAATAGATCCAGGTTTCAGTCCATTTCATTCAGACTGAAAATGATTTCCGGATGGAAGTCGAAACGTCTCGTTGAAGAATTAAACTGTCCAGAAGACTTTTTTTGAAACTTTTTCTACTATGGATCACTCTTGGATGAATGAGGGACTACACGGATTAAGGTTCTTTATGTGTATAAGTATCTGTATACATTTAAAATAATATTTATTTTATTAATGAAACTAGCTTTCAATTAAAATATTTATTTATTTTAAATAACGATTACCGTATTTTCCGCACTATAAGGCGCACCGCATTATAAGGCGCTACAGTAAAGGCAGGGGTTACGTTATGCATCCACTAGATGGTGCTGCGCTAAAGGGAATGTAAAAAAACAAAAAACAGTCAGATAGGTCAGTCAAACTTTATTAACAATTACAAAACAGCTTTCTGTTTTACTCCCAAAATGAATAAATAGCTGTTTTATTATTTTCTTAGTATTTTTGTGACACAGTTTATCTTCCATTGGACATAAACTCTGTTTAGTCTTACTTACTTGGCACAGCACATCCTCTTGCTTCCTCCACTTCCTCACCATTGATTCATTGATGTTAAACTCTCTGGCTGCAGCTCTATTCCCGTGTTCTACTGAGTGACCGATCGCCTTGAGTTTAAACTCTGCGGTGTAACAGTGTCTCTTGGTAGGAGCCATTTCCGGGTCTTTACACAAACACACAAATGGAAATGAGACGCCCTTTCATATATCCCAGCATGCTCGGCACACTACTTCTTCTACGGGGGAAATGGAGTCGGCGGCTGCTTACCACAGTTGCGACACCTGTTGTAGCTCAATATTGATCCATATATAAGGCGCTCCGGGTTAAAAGGCACATCGTGGACTTTAGAGAAAATTTAAGGTTTTTAGGTGCGCCTTATAGTGCGGAAAATACGGTAGGTCAAATTGGTGGCATGGTGGCGCAGTGGGTAGCACAGTGCTCTCACATCAAAAAGGTCGTGGGTTCGAGTCCGGGGTGGGGACAAGACTTGGAATACTGGCCTTTCAGTGTGGAGTTTGCATGTTCTCCTTGTGTATGCAGGGGTTTTCTCCGGGTACTCCGGTTTCCTACCACCCTCCAAAAGTTGATTGGCCGCTATGAAATTTACCCTAGGAATGAGTGTGTGTGTGGTTCAGGAACAGATTGGCGACCTGTTCGGTGTGTACCGGTGACTGGGAGGGAAATTTGTGTGCTGCACTCCTTACACCGCAGCAGGCTGCCCTTCGACGGGGGTTAGGTGTCTTCTCGAAGGACCCTAGACGTGCTCTCGGTGGGCCGTGAACCTGCAACCTTCTGGTCCGCGCGCGAACGCGTTAGCCACTGTGCTGCCGTCTCCCCCACCTCTGATTGGCTTTTCTCTCCTGCAGGATCCTTTTAGCATGATGAAGCCAAAGGGTTACGCCGGCTCTAAGGTCGACCCCCACCTCGTCCCTTCCATCACTAACAAGAGGATCGTGGGATGCGTCTGTAAGTCTGAAACAAACTCGAAGTCTGTTGCCATGCAACAAGGCCTAGTAAATACTCGTTTCAGATCTATCAGCACTGACCTGTTTTTTTTTTTATTCAACTACAGGTGAGGAAGACAACACCGCTGTGGTTTGGTTCTGGCTCCATGAAGGCGAGGCCCAGCGCTGCCCGTCCTGCGGCGCCCACTACAAGCTGGTGCCCCATGAGCTTCCTCATTAAATTATCACGTTTGGCTTGCTTTGCAAATGTTAAAATGAGTCCAGTTTCTTCTCCATAGCTTTCCAGAGGGATCTCGTATCTTACTTGATGTATTTCTTCTTATTTTGTTCGTACTTGATCCAACGTCTAACCTCAACCTGCTTATGTTACATTTCCACACCAATAAACCAATTTTGGGACTCAAAATTCAGTTTACATTCTGAAAGCTTCTGTGTAATGTTACACTCGGACCACTTAAACTCCTCTGAAAGAATAAACATGCTGAACTCGTATCATTGTGGTGTCTTTGTTCACTGATTAGAGTACAGGAACACCTCAGGTACCGTATTTTCCACACTTTAAGACGCACCTAAAAACCTTAAATTTTCTCTAAAGTCCACGGTGCGCCTTATAACCCGGAGCGCCTTACAGTGGTGGTCAAAAGTTTACATACACTTGTAAAGAACATAATGTCATGGCTGTCTTGAGTTTCCAGTTATTTCAACAACTCTGATTTTTCTCTGATATAGTGATTGGAACAGATCCTTCTTTGTCACAAAAAACATTCATGAAGTTTGATTCTTTTATGACTTTATTATGGGTAAACTGAAAATGTGACGAAATCAGCTGGGTCAAAAATATACATACAGCAATGCTAATATTTGGTTACATGTCCTTTGGCCATTTTTACTTCAATTAGGCGCTTTTGGTAGCCATCCACAAGCTTCTGGCAAGTTTCTGGTTGAATCTTTGACCACTCCTCTTGACAGAATTGGTGCAGTTCAGTTAAATTTGTTGGCTTTCTGACATGGACTTGTTTCTTCAGCATTATCCACATGTTCTCAATGGGATTTAAGTCAGGACTTTGGGAAGGCCATTCTAAAACCTTAATTCTAGCCTGATTTAGCCATTCCATTACCACTTTTGATGTGTGTTTGGGGTCATTGTCCTGTTGGAACACCCAACTGCGCCCAAGACCCAACCTTCGGGCTGATGACTTCAGGTTTTCTTGAAGAATTTGAAGGTAATCCTCCTTCTTCATTGTCCCATTGACTCTCTGTAAAGCACCAGTTCCATTGGCAGCAAAACAGGCCCACAGCATAATACTACCACCACCGTGTTTGATGGTAGGCATGGTGTTCTTGGGGTTAAAGGCCTCACCTTTTCTCCTCCAAACAAACAGCTCAATTTTTGTTTCATCTGACCACAGAACTTTCCTCCAGAAGGTCTTATCTTTGTCCATGTGATCAGCAGCAAACTTTAGTCGAGCCTTAAGGTGCCGCTTTTGGAGCAAGGGCTTCCTTCTTGCACGGCAACCTCTCAGTCCATGGCGATGCAAAACACGCTTGACTGTGGACACTGACACCTGTGTTCCAGCAGCTTCTAATTCTTGGCAGATCTGCTTTTTGGTGCTCCTGGGTTGACTCTTCACCCTCCTGACCAGTTTTCTCTCAGCAGCAGGTGACAGCTTGCGTTTTCTTCCTAATCGTGGCAGTGACAAAACTTTATACTTACAAACAATTGTTTGCACTGTTGCTCTTGGAACCTGCAGCTGCTTTGAAATGGCTCCAAGTGACTTTCCTGACTTGTTCAAGTCAATGATTCTCTTTTTCAAATCTGTGCTGAGCTCCTTTGACTTTCCCATTGTAGCGTTTGTGGGTGTTTTTATCCAATGAGCCCTTTTTAAATGGCCTCAGAGAAGTCACCAGCTGTAGTCACTCATAATCACTCACAAGAAGTTAAGAGGTCATGCTATGAAGCTCATGTCATTGACACAACTTTCTAAGTCTCCAAAATTGCTCATTCATGTTGCTGTATGTATATTTTTGACCCAGCTGATTTTGTCACATTTTCAGTTTACCCATAATAAAGTCATAAAAGAATCAAACTTCATGAATGTTTTTTGTGACAAAGAAGGATCTGTTCCAATCACTATATCAGAGAAAAATCAGAGTTGTTGAAATAACTGGAAACTCAAGACAGCCATGACATTATGTTCTTTACAAGTGTATGTAAACTTTTGACCACCACTGTATATTTGGATCAGTATTGAGCTACAACAGGTGTCGCAACTGCGGCAAGCAGCCGCTGACTCCATTTCCCCCGTAGAAGAAGTAGTGCGTGTTGTATGCTGGGAAATATGAAAGGGCGTCTCATTTCCATTTGTGTGTTTGTGAAAAGACCCTGAAATGGCTCCTACCAAGAGACACTGTTACATACACCGCAGCGTTTAAACTCAAGGCGATCGGTCACGCAGTAGAACACGGGAATAGAGCCGCAGCGAGAGAGTTTACCATCAATGAATCAATGGTGAGGAAGCAAGAGGATGTGCTGCTCCAAGTAAGTAAGACTAAACAGAGTTTATCTCCAATGGAAGATAAACTGTGTCACGAAAATACTAATACTTTATCTCGGAGAAAATAATAAAACAGCTGTTTATTCATTTTGGGAGTAAAAACAGAAAGCTGTTTTGTAATTGTTAATAAAGTTTGACTGACCTATCTGACTGTTTTTTTTTTTTTTTTACATTCCGTTTAGCGCAGCACCATCTAGTGGATGCATAACGTAATCCCAGCCTTTACTGTAGTGCCTTATAATGCGGTGCACCTTATATATGGAAAAGTTTTAAAAAATGTCATTTATTGAAGGTGCGCCTTAAAATGCAGAAAATACGGTAATTAGCCGGAACGTTTTGTTTTCAGTTTAATAGGTAAACTTTTAGTTAAAAGGGGTGGAGTTTAAGTTTTCTGCCGATATGAATGCCGCCATGTTGAATCTACGACAGGAAGCATGTTGTATTTGGTACTCTATTTGCTCGCATGGCAACCTTCTTGTCGACCAGTAGTGAGCTTTTTAAAGGTACACGTCACTGGAGGGCGGTGTTCTGTCGAGATAAACGACCGTCCAGAGTTGCAACTCTGCGCATGCCCAGAATGCGTCATCTACCTCCCCCTCTCTTCCAGAATATCTAAACATAGAGGGCTGCGACCAGCATGATGCAACCAAACCCCGCCCCCATGACGTAGCCTAGGACGCTGACGTTACCCCCCCCCTTCCAATAAAGTTTTCATAAAACTTATTTAATGTAATCATTTTTTAAGTGGAATAAAGTTTAAACAAAGTTGTTTCCACTCTTTATAATCTATTGCTTTTACTGTTGAGAGTAATCTCTAAAATCTCGCGATGGGTCGCAGTTTCAGACGAAACCTCACTTTTCTGAACACCGATCTGTCGACAACTGCGACCGGTTTGAGATCTCGACAGAACAACGGCAAACTGTAAATCCGTCTGACCCACGGCTTTGCTTCCTGCTGTCATTGAATAAGTAAAAATTTGTCAATCGAATGTCTGAGGAATGAACAACTTTTACAGTTTTTAATCGGGGCTTTTTTTTTGGCCAGTTATTGAATAATTTACTGGAAGGGTCAGAGCAGGCTCTACCTCCTGAGGAGACTGCGGCCCTTTGGAGTGAACGGGGCTCTCCTCAAGACCTTCTACGACTCTGTGGTGGCATCAGTCACCCTGTACGGTGTGGTCTGCTGGAACAATAGCATCACAGAAAGGGAGAGAAAGAAGCTGGACAGAATCATCAAGAAGTCCAGCTCTGTCCTGGGCTGCTCCCTGGACTCAGTGCGGGAGGTGGGTGACAGAAGGGTCCTGAAGAGAATGACATCCATGCTGGACAACAAGTCCCACCCCCTGCAGGACACTGTCTGCACTAAAAAGCAGCTTCAGTGGCAGGCTGGTCTACCCTTGCTGAGTGAAGGAGAGATTCAGGAGGTCTTTCCTTCCTTCTGCTGTGAGACTCCACAATGAGCAATTTTAACCCTGTGCTCTTTTGCTGTTTCTCACCAGAGCTGTGCTCACACTCACTTTGAATGCATGTTTTTGTCCTTAGTCTATTTTGCCTTTTTTGTTTTTTTTTTGTTTGTGCATACTTGTCGTGACCTTTTTTTCCTTCCTGTGCCTATTCTGTTGCATACTGCAATTTCCCCATTATGGAACAAATAAAGGTATTCTTCATCTTTTTTATCTTTTATATGTATACGGGGGCGCACCCTCCTTTTGGTCCACAAAAAAAAAAATAAAGAAGAAGAAGAAAGGAAAGGGGACTAGTCAAGCTATCCCCTTGAAGGGCCAGCGAATGGGCCACCAAAATGGAGGGAAATGACTTATTTTTCAAAAAGTTCAAAGCCGTCCTGCCCCCCTCACACTGGTTTTGTCAATGACCTCACGCCCCCCCTCCCTCCCTCTCTCTTTCACAAAGTCCTGGATCCGCCCCTTTTACAACCAGGATATCGGATAATATAAAATAACTAAGAACGTAACGCGAAAACTTGTTAGCTTGTTCCTATAAGTTCTGATTTCCGGTAAAGTTTAATTTGCGAACGTCTTTTCGCCACAGTTGTTTTGAAAATGATTTTTCAGGAGGAAGAATTTTAAATAACAAAAACCCTCCACAGATTTGTGAGTCATTTGATCATCAATTATTAGAAACATTTAGAAATTTAGCGTTTGAATTATTCTTGTCGTAATTTATCCTAATTATAATTATCCTCGCGTTTCAGTAGAATTACGTTCTGAAACAGCAATGGCAACATTGCCGTGTTTATACCCGGAAAAATAACGTTCACGAAATTCAGAGAGTTGCTGGAATTTTGAGAAAGTTTCGAGAAAACAATTTGCGACAAAAAAAATTTGAGAACCAAAAACAAATCAAGAAATTAGTGAGACGCTTAAAGAAGTAAATAGGATGCAAAATACTTTAATTCAGAGCAAATATAGACTTCTTTATATTTGTGGAAACCTTTGTTTTGTGTACCCTTTAAATCCCTCATGTAGAAAATTACTGTGCTGCCACAACGCGCCAATGGAGGGAGTAACTAGGAGTCTGCTCAGTGGGATTTGAACCAGCTTCTTCCAATCCAAGGACAAATATTCCAGCACTGACCCAACGGCTACTCAAAATTTAGTTCCCTGACCGGGAATCGAACCCGGGCCACGGCGGTGAGAGCGCCGTATCCTAACCACTAGACCACCGGGGAGTGTGTAGATAACCCAGTGACGTGTGGTGAGGTCTATGTTAGTGGGACACTGACTCTTCAAGAGTTAGATTTATAATCTTAAGAACTGAAAAACTACATCTTATTTCAGCGTTCATCCAACAGCATCCAACCACTGATGATGCTTCATATCCAATCAGCATTCCTCTTTTAATTACACTCACAAACATAAACACAGGATCAGATCTGTCTCTTTTATAGCTATGGATAGAGTTTTACGAAATTCATCAATACTATAAACAAATTAAAATACAAAGGTTTCATTTTGACCAACAGAAAAAATTCTGTTATTTTTCAAATTTTGAATTCTGGTGTTTTAATAAAGTTTGCTTTTTAAAATGATTTTTAATATGATTTTTTTTTTTTTAAAGCAAAGCTCTCGATTTACAAGTCGATCTACGTTCCAACCCTCACCTATGGTCACCAGCTGTGGGTGGTGACCGAAAGAATGAGATCGCGGATACAAGCGGCCAAAATGAGCTTCCTCTGCAGGGTGGCTGGGCTCTCACTCAGAGATCGGGTGAGGAGCTCTGCCATCTGGGAGGAGCTCGGTGTCAAGCCGCTCCTCCTCCTCCAGGTCGAGAGGAGCCAGATGGGGTGGTTCGGGCATCCGGTTAGGATGCCCCCCGAGCGCCTCGCAGGCGAGGTGTTTCGGGCACGTCCCACCGGGAGGAGACCAAGGGGCAGACCCCGGACCCGCTGGAGAGACTATGTCTCACATCTGTCCGGGGAACGACTTGGGATCCTTCCGGGTGAGCTGGAGGATGCAGCTGGGTAGAGAGAGAGGCCTGGGCTGCCCGCTTGAGGCTGTTGCCCCCGCGACCCGAGCCCGGAACAAGCGGAAGATGACGGAACGAACGGAACGAAAATGATTTTTAAAAGGATTTTTAAAAAGCAAACATCTTCAAGGACAAACATGTATTTACATATATTTTTTTCATTATTATTACTATTTTAAAAAAAAAAAAAACCCAGACACAATCAGTTGTGTTCTTACTTTTACTTATAAATTAGTTCCACTCCCTCAGCCATTGCTACAGACTCCCAAAGACCAGGGACTGAAACTCTCCGCTGTGATCTGGAACCTATCTGCTGACCTCAGGTGAGAGTTGGACCATAGATCGATCAAACTCTCCTGCATCTTCTTGATTGCTGCTGATGCTGCTCTCAATCCCCTCATTTTAGACCCAGAAATGTGAGGACACCTCTACATTAGCCCGATTACGTGATGAATCCGTGTAATCCCTCATTCATTCAGGAGTGATCCATAGTAGAAAAAGTTTCAAAAAAGTCTTCTGTACAGTTTAATTCTTGATCGAGACGTTTCGACTTCCATCTGGAAATCATTTTCAATCTGAATGAAATGGACTGAAAACTGGATCTATTTATACTAACCTGAGTAAAAGGTAAAAAAAATAGTAAGGACGGGCTCAACCAATGAGCCTGTGTTATCTATGATGGCCGTGAATGGCTCCTTTTGTAACATCAGACCAATAGACGATCCCTATTGTAATAGTGCTAAAAGCCTAGTGAATAGAAATTCCTGCTAACGAGAGGCGTGAATCTGGGTCACGAGGTGTCCTCTTTGGTCCAGGGCTTCAGAATGCTGCTGTAAATACCGGGCAGAATGTATCTAACGCCTCCACTCCGATTCAGTGAGGGATTCTCTTTCTTCACAAAGATGGCTTCCTTCACACCTCTTTCAAACCATTCTTTCTCTCTACTTAGAAATACTTTAACCTCAACTGAGATTTTAAAACTTATCCCGCCAAAAAACTGAATGTGAAATTCCAGCTAAAGAAAAATAGAACGTGTCCTGTAATGCAGCTGGATGGCCTCTAGGGGCCTCCAATCATTCAAACACAAGAGATGATCTGAAGATTTCATTTAAATAAGAGGGAAGGGGGGAAGATGAGAGGGAGGGGGTGAGGTGGGGACATTTGATCTGTTATGCTGAAAAGTGGTGAACACACTTTCAAAGTGTTCGCATATATTGAAAGTGGCTATACACTAACCTACGTAAAAGGTAAAAAAATAGTAAGGACGGGTTCGACCAATGAGCCTCTGTTACCTATGATGGCCGTGAATGGCTCCTTTTGTAACATCAGACCAATAGACGATCCCTATTGTAATAGTGCTAAAAGCCTAGTGAATAGAAATTCCTGCTAACGAGAGGCGTGAATCTGGGTCACGAGGTGTCCTCTTTGGTCCAGGGCTTCAGAATGCTGCTGTAAATACCGGGCAGAATGTATCTAACGCCTCCACTCCGATTCAGTGAGGGATTCTCTTTCTTCACAAAGATGGCTTCCTTCACACCTCTTTCAAACCATTCTTTCTCTCTACTTAGAAATACTTTAACCTCAACTGAGATTTTAAAACTTATCCCGCCAAAAAACTGAATGTGAAATTCCAGCTAAAGAAAAATAGAACGTGTCCTGTAATGCAGCTGGATGGCCTCTAGGGGCCTCCAATCATTCAAACACAAGAGATGATCTGAAGATTTCATTTAAATAAGAGGGAAGGGGGGAAGATGAGAGGGAGGGGGTGAGGTGGGGACATTTGATCTGTTATGCTGAAAAGTGGTGAACACACTTTCAAAGTGTTCGCATATATTGAAAGTGGCTATACACTAACCTACGTAAAAGGTAAAAAAATAGTAAGGACGGGTTCGACCAATGAGCCTGTGTTACCTATGATGGCCGTGAATGGCTCCTATTGTAACATCAGACCAGTAGACGATCCCTATTGTAATAGTGCTAAAAGCCTAGTGAATAGAAATTCCTGCTAACGAGAGGCGTGAATCTGGGTCACGAGGTGTCCTCTTTGTTCCAGGGCTTCAGAATGCTGCTGTAAATCCTGGGCAGAATGTATCTAATGCCTCCACTCCGATTCAGTGAGGGATTCTCTTTCATCGCAAAGATGGCTTCCTTCACACCTCTTTCAAACCATCCTTTCTCTCTAATTAGAAATACTTTAACCTCAACTGAGATTTTAAAACGTATCCCGCCAAAAACTGAATGTGAAATTCCAGCTAAAGAAAAGAACCATCGTAGAAAAAGTTTAAAAAAAAGTCTTCTGTACAGTTTAATTCTTGAACGAGACGTTTCGACTTCCATCTGGAAATCATTTTCAATCTGAATGAAATGAACAGAAAACTGGATCTATTTATACTAACCTGAGTAAAAGGTAAAAAAATAATGAGGGCTCGACCAATGAGCCTGTGTTACCTATGATGGCCGTGAATGGCTCCTATTGTAACATCAGACCAATAAACGATCCCTATTGTAATAATGCTAAAAGCCTAGTGGATAGAAATTCCTGTTAACGAGAGGCGTGAATCTGGGTCACGAGGTGTCATCTTTAGTCCATGGCTTCAGAATGCTGCTGTAAATACCGGGCAGAATGTATCTAACGCCTCCACTCCGATTCAGTGAGGGATTCTCTTCCTTCACACCTCTTTCAAACCATCCTTTCTCTCTACTTAGAAATACTTTAACCTCAACTGAGATTTTAAAACTTACCCCGCCAAAAACTGAATGTGAAATTCCAGCTAAAGAAAAGAAGAACCTGTAATGCAGCTGGATGGCCTCTAGGGGCCTCCAATGATTGAAACACAAGATGAGATGATCTGAAAATTTAATTTAAATAAGAGGGAAGGGGGGAAGACTGTATAAGAGGGAGGGGCGGGGTGAGGTGGGGACATTTGATCTGTTGTGCTGTAAAATGGTGAACACACTTTCAAAGTGTTCGCATATATTGAAAGTGGCTGAAGACAAAATCTCATCGTTCTACTTGAAATAAAAGTGTCTATGTGTTACATCCTGCTGTGCGAAGTTTCTGCAACCGTTTCATCATGATGTCTCTCCGACTCTGAAATGCGTCAAAAAACTGTCGTTTCAGATTTTTTTGCCTCCTCGTAAAGCCTTCAGGGATTAGATGGTCTGTCTGAAAGAGGAGGGTCTCATGCTGTTCTATTACATAATTAAAAAGCCCGGTCAGAGAAGTTTCTTTGTTCTCTTTAGTTTTTCTTTCACCACCACTCAATATTCAGCAGTCTGATGACACATTCTCTACTGGGAGGGATAACCTTTCATCCTGTCGTCCTCTGATGTCAGCAGGTTTATGGGGTTTTTGTTCCCACACAGTAGAAATTAGAACAAGAAGTTTGGAGGTTTCCTTCCAGCCCTCACGAACACTGTTTTTGATTTTTTTTCATGTTTCTAAATATAATCTGTAAAACGTTCAAATCTTAGACCAGGCATGGGCAAACTACGGCCCGCAGGCCACATGTGGCCCGCTGAACGTATCAATCCGGCCCGCCGAACTTGAAAAACTTAAATAAATAAACCTTGTTAATGTTTTATTTTTCTGTAATTTTAATGTTTTGCCACTAGATGGCTCCATAGATACAACAACACTGCTCCCATTAAAATGTGTGTGTCTCTGTGATGCGCACGCTGTCAAAATAAACAGTGTGCATAGACATGAAAAGCCATCGGGGCCAATACACGCACGTAAACAAGCGTGCTAGATGTTACATTGAGTGCTTGGATTTCAAACCTAGCGCCGCTAAATGCACGTTTTTAAGCGCTATCGCATTAGATTTCTGACCTAGCACCGCTAGATTTGAAACTTAACGCTCTTGATGTAACATTTAGCACTTGTTTAAAATCTAGCGCGACATTCTATTGGTCGCACTAGATTGGTCGCGCTGGTTAGTGGTTACCAAAGCATGCCATCCATCTGCTCCTGTGCCGGCCCCTTGGTCAAATGTTAGAACTCAATGTGGCCCACAAACCAAAAAGTTTGCCCACCCCTGTCTTAGACTACTTCATTTTTTTATTCTCTGCTTTAAAGCTTCTTTAGGAAGCTTTAAATTGTTCTGCTCGACAATTTAAAACACAGGCTTCTATTTTTTTTACAATTTAGATAAACTGACAAATCAAAAAAAAAAAAAAAAAGACACTCAAGGATGTACCAGACCAGTAAACTCAAATTTGGACAATTTGTACATTCTAAAGCTGATCAATGTGTGGTTTGCACCCCCTTTTGGTCCACAAAAAAAAAAAAAAAAAAAGAAGAAGAAATGAAAGGGGACTAGTCAAGCTATCCCCCTTTGAAGGGCCAGCGAATAGGCCACCAAAATGCAGGGCAATGACTCTTGTTTTTCAAAATGTTCTGGAGGTGGGAATGCCCCCAGCACCCTCATAACCGGCTTTGTTAATAACCTCAGGCACCCCCTCCCCCGCCTCCCCCCCTTCCTTTAGAAAATCCCAGATTCGCCACTGGTTTGTGTCTAAAAACGCTATTAATTTGATACATTGGCGTCACAAAAAGACAGGTTCGAGGGGTTCAAGTCTCGGAGTGGGGCAAAGCTTGAAACACCTGTCTTTCTGTGTGAAGTTTGCATGTTCTCCCAGTGTGTGGGTTTTCTCCGGGTGTTCCAGATTCATCCCACCCTCCATTTTACATTGACTGGCCGCTATGAAATTGCCCCTAGGAATGAATGTGTGTGGATGGTTGTGTGATTGTGTGGCCCCCGCAACAGACTGGCGACCTGTTCAGGGTGTATCCTGCCTCTAGCCTGAAATCAGCCAGGATAGGCTCCGGCACCCCCCGCAGCCTCACTAGAGATAATCTTTTCCGAAGATGAAACGAAATAATCTATTGGCTAAAGTTTTTTTTTTGTAAGTCACTATGCCTCGTTTTCAAATCATCTTTATTTCTTACGAACGTTCAGAGTTTAATCATTTTGTGACTTTTATGGCAGAATAAAAAAACATATTATCAGAAGTCTCAATCCCATCCAATCTTTGTTTTTTTTTTCTGCTCCTTTGAGATTTTCACTCATATCTTTGAGAAAACGAGTCTTCTTTTGTCCATCTTTGTTCCTCAGAGACTCAGACCGTTAAATGGCCGCTGCTTTTCACACCAAATCATAATGATGATTGGTTTCATGAAGAAAAAAAAAACACATTTTCTCGGCTTTCTTCAAGTATCTTAGTTTTTTACTCATCATCTTACCGCGTCAATTTTTCTGAAGGCTCCTTTTTTTTTTTTTCTAACGGCAGGTAGAAGAAGTGCTTCTATTGTAAACCTGACTGAACGTGTGAAGTAATCAAGCACAATTTGTGCTTTTTATAAATGAACAGAATGAGACACACAAACGTAGACGCTGGCAGCAGGGTGTGGGCGATACGAGTAATTGAGCATCACTGTCATTTCGGTTGTCATAGAAACAATATCTCATAAGGAAGCTGTTTGAAAAAGCTCTTAAGTTCCAGCAGCATCAGCGGAGATGCTGCAGAGGCGATGATGTCAGGAAGCCAGAAATAGACTGCATGTGTCGGCTCGGTAACACCTCTGTCGGAGTTTCTTCTCCGTGTAGTAAAACGAGCTTTTTGTGTGAAGGAGGATCTCTGAAGTCGGTCTTCTGGAAACCTTCAAGAAGCAGGAGGAAAGAGTCACTGAATCGTTTTTTTTTGGCCATGAGCGACCTAACAAGCAAGCTGTTGCTCAGATAAACACTGATTCATTTCTCTGCTGCGTTGAAAGGATGAAGAAAAACACTGAATTTGAAGCTGAGGAAGCTTTTCATTCTGAAGAGAAGACGTTTTTCAACAATTCACCCAAACTTCACCTCGTTCCCTCCCAGGTTACCGGGAGTCAGTGTTGGTTTGTTGTTGTGTGGAAAGCAGTGGTGGATGAAGTACTCACTTTTTGTACTTAAGTAAAAGTACAAATAATTAGGCAAAGAATTTACTTAAGTAAAAGTAAAAGTATCAATAAAAAAAATCTACTTAAGTAAAAGTACAAAAGTAGTTGGTGTAAATTGTACTTTTTAAGTAAAAAGTAAAAGTATTCGATCATAATTCAAGTGTTATTTGTTGTGCTATAGGGTGTCACCATGGTAACCAGGATAAATACCCTGCAGGGGTGTGACCCCCCCCTCTCCCACCTCTTTTGGTCCACAAAAAAAAAAATAAATAAAAGAAAAGGGGACAAGTCAAGCTATATCCTAGAAGGGCCAGTGAATGGGCACCAAAATGGAGGAAAATGACACTTATTTTTTAAAATGTTTTGGGGGGGAGGCCCCCAGTCACTATATATTGGCTTTGTCAAAGCCCCACCCCTCTTTGGAAAATTCTAGATCCGCCCCTGCTCTGTGTAACGATGGCTCACCTTATTTTTAGAAGTAAACACAACGAACAACGATCTTCTGACTCTTTTTAATTTGTACTAGATTTGATGTTAGGTTTTTGAATGAATGCGGAAAATGTTTCTCGATTCATTACTTCTTCTCCTGATCAACAGCTTCTTTTGATTTTGGCGATGCGGCTTCAAGATGCGCTAAAAAAAAAAAACCTGTGTTTTTTTTCAAATTCCTGAACGAAAATGTAACGAAAAATGTAAAACACACTTTTTAAAAGTAGCGAAGTAAAAGTACAGATTTTTGCTCTAAAAATGTAGTGAAGTAAAAGTAAAAGTACCGGTCTTAAATTTTACTTAAGTAAAGTAAAGATACACATTTTTTTTACTTAAGTACAGTAACGAAGTACATTTACTTCGTTACATTCCACCACTGGTGGAAAGATGGCAGACTGTTTACTGAAGGCCCTGAGGCGGTTACAGCCTATTGGAGCATGTCAAGGTGCAGCATCCATCACAGAGAAACTGATAAATCAAAACCTGGCTTTTGATAAAGTTATAAATTACATTTCTGCTGAAATAAAAACATTGAGCAAAAGAAACAAAAGAAAATTGAAGAAAATTTGACCCAAACCCTGCTCAAAGTGATGCTGTTATTTATTTGGTTGTTTATTTGAGCAAATGAACAAAAACATAACAAGACTTGCGTGATCACAACAACAAATAAACAAAAACATTAACAGTCACCATCTTAACCGTCCATCCCTTACAGCAGGTATGGTCAAATTACGGCCTGCGGGCTGCATATGGCCCGGTAAACGTTTTAATCCGGTCGGCCAAACTTGAAAAAAATAAAATAAACCTTGTTAATTTTTTATTTTCCCTGCAATTCTGATGTTTCGTCACTAGATGGCGCACTCTGGAAATATCGGCTTTGTTGAGAAAACAACAACACTGCTTCCATTAAAATGTGTGTGTCTCCGTGAAGTGCACGCTGTAAAAAAACAGTGTGTACAGATATGGAAAGCCATCGGGGCCAATACACGTACGTAAACAAACGTGTTAGATGTTAAAACAAGCAAAATGTTACATCAAGCGCTTGGATTTCAGACCTAGCGCCGCTAAATGCATGTTTTTAAGCGCAATCGCATTAGATTTCAGACCTAGCGCCGCTAGATTTGAAATTTAACGCTCTTGATGTAATATTTAGCGCACTTGTTTAAAATCTAGCGCACCATTCTATCGGTCTAATCTAGTGGTTACCAAAGCATACCATCCATCTGCTCCTGTTCCAGCCCTTTTGTCAAACTTTAGAACTCAATGTGGCCCGCGAACCAAAAACCCAGGGTTGCAACACTCGGGTTGCAGGGGGTGCCGAAGCCCATCCCGGCTGATTCGAGATGAGGGGCAAGGCACACCCCAAACAGGTCGCTAGTCTGCTGCAGGGCCGCACGCATACTCATTCCTAGGGGTAATCACGTAGCGGCCAATCAACCAAGCACCCATGTTTTTAGAGGGTGGGAGGAAACTGGAGTATCTAGTGAAAACCCACACATACACAGGGACTCCACACAGAAAGCCTCATCCCCACTTGGGACTCAAACCTATGACTTTCTTACTGTGAGGCCACTGTGCTACCCACTGCGCCACCATGCCGCCCCAGCAAACTATTTTTTTTATTTATCAAGAAAACATAATAAAATCCACTCCTAACATCAAACAAATTTTAAAAGTAATACTAAACCTATGTTTGATAAATAATAATAAATAACGCTAATAAATTTTTCCAAAAACACAAAGAGTTAGAACAACGATCGCAGGTACACAATACCAACGTGTATTGTTATGAAACTAATGATGTTTATCAACAAACAATGACTGCAATAATAAACATGTTTCGTAATTTCACGACCATTAGGCGCACCGTACGAAAAGGCGCAGTCTCAGTCACACACCGCCTTACAACAACACACACGCAATCATGCAAATGTGCGTATTAAAAAATAGATCGGGAGCAAAACTGAGCTTGGTTGTACTTTATTTAAGTAGTATAAACAAGCACATTACCGGTAATAGTCTTTAGTAAAATCCATCAAAGTCCTCATCCTCTGTTTCAGAATCGAACAGCTGCGCAAAATCCAACAGAGCAGGTCCACTTCGCTCCTCGCTGTCAAAGTCACTGTCTGTACTGTGCGGCTCCTCAGAAAGGATACCAGCTTTTGAGAAAGCTCGGATAACAGTACCAGCAGACACGTTAGTCCAAGCATCTACAATCCATTGGCAAACTGTAGCGTAACTCGCCCGGCGCTGCCTTCCACGGCTCGATTCCCATGTTCCTCCGCGTAGCTGATTAACTTCAGCTTAAACTGAGCGTGATAAACGTGTCTCTTTGCCATTTTCAGGGTTAAAACAGCAATGTTGTGCATACAGCACATACCTTTTTTATACACAATCCACGCCCACACTTCACTCTTTAACGTTCTCATGCCTTTTCTTTCAGGTCCGCCTCGCCTCACGGGCACCGCTTTTTCTTTCAAGTCCGCCTTTTCTCACACACAAGGCGCACCGCTCATTTTGAAGAAAATCTAAGACGTTTATATGAGCCTTATAGTCGTGAAATTACGGTAAACATGAGGGAGATGTTTTCAAGAAAACTAGGTTATTTAAAAAAAATAAAATAATATAACAACTATTTACTTTCACTGTGATCCAGAAACAGGAACACGGGCCTTTGTTCACGTTGTCTGTAAAATATGTTTAAATAAATCAAATTTTCGTGTTTATAATGGACACATAAGCACGCTACATCCAGAAAACTGAGCTTCTGTGTCTATTTAAGATCACAAGATTATGTCTTCTTGCTGTTCAGAGGACACAGACTCCGCCTGTGGGAGGAGAACCTATCTGCAACTATGTTGCAGATAGGTTCTCTTCTCACCAGCTGTATGATGGAGACTTTATGGGTCTCCATCATACAGCTGGTCTGCTGTCACACACGACCAGCAGTGAACAGTAGATGGTGCTGACAGCTGAGGTCTGAACATCACAGTCCAGTGTTAGCTCTGATTTACTTCTTCTGAGATCTCCGTCTAAAGGTGCTTCTCATTAGCATGGGGCTTTGTAGTACAGATGCTCGTGTAAACCAGCACAAATAAATAAAATTCAGTACGTCACGGTGGCTCAGTGGATAGCACTGTGGCCTCACAGCAAGAAGGTCATGGGTTCAAGTCCCGGTTCACGAGGGTTCAAGCTTGGAACACTGTCCTTTCTGTATGGAGTGTAGGTCGGTTTTCTCTGGGTACTCCGGCTTCGTCCCACCCTCTAAAAATGTGCATTTTAGGTTGATTGGTTGGTGCCAAATTACCCCGTGGAATGAATGTGTCTATGTGTTTGTATGTCTGTGGCCTTACGACAGACTGGCGATCTGTTTGGGGCGTACCCTGCCCCTTGCTTGGAATCAGCCGGGATGGGCTCCGGTATCCCCTGCAGCCCCATAAGAGACAGAAGGTTAAGAAGGTGACTAATGTTGAACCTTGTGTATGATGCTCCCTTCGTGTGATCTGAGAAAGATGAAAATTTGCACTTGTAAATAAAAATTACAAGTTGTTGCGAGTAGCGCCATTTGCTCCTCCAAGTCGAGTGAAGCCAGATGGGGTGGTTTGGGAATCTGGTTATGATGCCTCCCGAGCACCTTGCTTATGAGGTGTTTCGTGCACGTCCCACCGGTAGGAAACTCAGAGGCAGGCCCCCGACAGGTCACCAGTCTGTTGGCGGACAGTTGGAGAGACAGACAACTATTCACACACACACACACACACACACACACACACACACACACACACACACACTCATTTCTAGGGGCAGTTCACCGACGGGCAATTTTTCTAACATACGAGTCTTTGGAGGATGGGAGGAAACCTGCGTAAATTCATTTACACAGGAGCAAACATGCAAACTCCACACAGAAAGACACAGAAAGGTTACCAAAACATGCCATCCATCTGCTCCTGTTCCGGCCTCTTTGTCATGTATTAGAACTCCATGTGGCCCGCGAATCAAAAAGTTTGGCCACCCCTGGTCTAGAACCACCAGTTCCAAAGAGGGAAAATAATTTTTTGCCTTCTTCTGGATTGAGGAGGGAAGAAGTGGAGGTTTTCACTAGAAAGAAGAGGAATGAAGATTCGTCAGAGTAAAACAGAGTACATGTGTGTGAATGAGAGGGATCCAAATGGAAAAGTGAGGTTACAGGGAGAAGAAATAAAGAAGGTGGAAGATTTTAAGTATCTAGGATCAACAGTCCAGAGCAATGGAGAGTGTGGAAAAGAGGTGAAGAAGTGTGTGCAGGCAGGCTGGAACGGGTGGAGAAAAGTATCAGGTGTGATGTGTGACAGAAGAGTTTCAGCTAGAATGAAAGAGAAAGTGTACAAATCCGTGGTGAGACCGGCCATGCTGTTTAGTCTAGAAACAATAGCACTGAAGAAAAGACAGGAAGCAGAAATGGAGGTAGCAGAGATGAAGATGCTGAGGATCTCTCTGGGAGTGACCAGGATGGACAGGATCAGAAATGAGTACATCAGAGGAACAGCACATGTTAGATATTTTGGAGATAAAGTCCGAGAGGACAGACTGAGATGGTTTGGACATGTGCAGAGGCGAGAGAGTACATAGGAAGAAGGATGCTGGATTTGGAACCACTAGGAAAGAGGACTAGAGGAAGACCAAAGAGGAGGTTCATGGATACAGTGAAGGAAGACATGAAGATAGTTGGTGTGACCAAAGAAGATGGAGCAGATAGGGTTAGATGGAAGAAACTGACTTGCTGTGGCGCCCCCTGAAGGGAAATGCTGAAAGGAGAAGAAGATCACGGCTCCAGTTTTTGTTAGCTCTTCCAAAAAGTCTTTTTTTTTTGGTGAACTTCTGTTTCCATTCTTATAAGTTCTACTTTTTGGCATGGCTCCGTATCTTCCTGAATAGATAAGCCATAGATGGGCGAATAGATGCGGCTAACAGCTCTATTTACTCCTGATTCTTTTCAGTTGCATCATTTGATGTATTTTTCATTTCAAACCCTAATGTGTCGGCCATTTTCTCAAAAGCATTTGTGCAGTTTAATAAGTTCCTTTTCTATTCTGTTTTGTACTGAGCTTAAAAAGGAGGATTTATTTATCCAAATGGGAAATTGGACCCATCAGACCTGCATTGTTAAAAGGAACAAGTTGTTCCAAGTAGAAATAAGCAGTTTGACATTCCCTGCAGAATTGACTCTACGCTCAGGCTGAACAGTGTGCCTCAATATTCTGCTGCTGCAATCGTGGACACGTTCCTCCCGAGTCTCTATACTTTACCGGATTTTAAAGTGAGGCCACAAACTGAGTAAAGGGTACGCATAAAAGATCATCGTCCAGTTTAGGTTGAGAAGGTTGGGGGTTAAACAAGAACAAAGCTAAAAATATTCAGGGTACAATGCACTTCTCTAAATCTTTTTCTGTTCCACCTCGTCTCCTTTGACCTTCTTTTCCTTCCGTTTCTTTAATGGACTGCGAGTTATCCTGGCCGCAGGCTGATGAAACTGACACAAATTACCGTCTGGAGATCCAGCCGTTGAGTTGTGGGGTCACACCAGAGTCTCTTTTGGGTCAGGGCACTATCCAGCTTCGGGGGCTGACGCACAAAGTCTGACGGTGGCCTCCTGTCGTTACCACACTTTCAGAGGTCTGTCTTTCACAAATACCCACTTTACATTCAGGAGAGTAACAAACGGTCGACGTGTATGTGATCAGTCAGTCGGTGAGTCATCTTCTTATCCGTCTGTCCCTTTCTGGGTTGCGGGGGGTGCCAGAGCCCGGGATCCCGGCTGTTTGAAGGCGAAGGGCAGGGTACATCCCGAACAGGTCGCCAGTCTGTCAACCATCCACACACATACCGTAATTTCACGGCCATTAGGCGCACGGTACGAAAAGGCACAGTCTCAGTCACATGACGCCTTACAACAACACACACGCAAGCATGCAAATGTGCGTATTAAAAAATAGATCGGGAGCAAAACTGAGTTTGGTTGTGCTTTATTTAAGTAGTAACGATACTAAACAAGCACATTACCGGTAATAGTCTTTATTCAAATCCGTCAAAGTCCTCATCCTCTGTTTCGGAATCGAACAGCTGCGCAAAATCCAACAGAGCAGGTCCACTTGGCTCCTCGCTGTCAAAGTCACTGTCTGTACTGTGCGGCTCCTCAGAAAGGATACCAGCTTTTGCGAAAGCTCGGATAACAGTACCAGCAGACACGTTAGTCCAAGCATCTACAAGCCATTGGCAAACTGTTGTGGAACTCGCCCGGCGCTGCCTTCCATCCTTTGTGAAACTGTGGTCTCCTTCGGTCATCCATCGCTCCCACGCCGCTCACACTTCACTCTTTAACGTTCTCATGTGTTTTCTTTCAGGTCCGCCTCGCGGGGACGGCGTTTTCTTTTAGGTTCGCTTTTTCTCAGACACAAGGCGCACCGCTCATTTTGAAGAAAATTTGAGACTTTTAGGTGCGCCTTATGGCCGTGAAATTACAGTACTCATTCCAATTTTGGCACCGGCCAGCCAACCTAACATGCATGTCTTTGGAGGGTGGGAAGAAACCGGAGTACCCGGAGGAAACCCACGCAAACACGAGGAGAACATGCAAACTCTACACAGAAAGGACAGTGTTCCAAGCCTTGTCACCACCCGAGACTCAAACCCACAACCTTCTTGCTGTGAGGCCACTGTGCTACCCATTGCGCCACCGTGCTGCATATCAAATGCAATAGACAATAAACAATTTGCAGTAGGAGTTTTTCTGAATCTAACCAAAGCTGTATGTAATCAGTGAGATCATAAGATCTTCGTAGAACGGTTGAAAGGTGGACGAACGGAACGACAATCTGGGACATTGCAGCCGGTTTGAACTCCGAGATCAGACAGACAAGACTGACACGTCAAAGGTTACACATTCGATTGGTTGTGTGGAAATTAACAAGCAGAAGGAGTACAGATACAAACGTGTATGTGATTGGTACCACGGTGACGTGGCAGCCCAGTAGGAGTCGATGAATGAGTTCATCTTTTGTGCTCTGAGAAAAATCTTTAATGTGTCAAACTGTTTCCCATGGTCCCACCGGCCCTGCTTTCATCTCAATGCATAAAAAAAAAAACAAGTTAAAAGACAACGATGACCTCGAGGTAAGCAAAAACAGAAAGGTGACGAAAAAAGAGAATGTAAAGTGGTGACTGCTGGCGTAAAATAGGCATTACCGTACTACGAGAACACGCAGGAAATTTAGATTTAGAAGAGCAACAAAAAACTGTGGGATCTACATAGAAATTTTTTGAGCCAGATGATCATTTGTTTGATTGGATGTTTCATTTTTTAGGGGTTGGTGTTTAAAAGAGGTAGACGTCACAGAGATAGAAGAGGGTAACAGATGTTTGGCTGCAGTAGACTGAGGTGAGGTTACGTGAAGCCTAGGCTTCTCTCTCACCTCACCTCGCTTCCGGGTGAGCTGGAAGTACCCCGAGTCGTTCCCCATCCAGCTGTGAGACATGGTCTTTTCAGTGGGCCTGGGGTCTGCCTCTTGGTCTCCTCCTGGTGGGACGTCCCCAAAACACCTCACTAGTGAGGCGCTCAGGAGGCATCTTGACCAGATACCCGAACCACCCCATCTGGCTTCTCTCGACCTGGAGGAGGGGAAGCTCAACACCGAGCTCCTCCCATATGGCAGAACTCCTCACTCGATCTCTGAGTGAGAGCCCAGCCACCCTGCAGAGGAAGCTCATTTCAGCCGCTTGTATCCGCGATGTTATTCTTTCGGTCACCACCCACAGCTGGTTACCAGGGTGAGGATAGGAATGTAGATCGACTTGTAAATCGAGAGCTTTGCTTTTCGGCTCTGCTCTCTCTTTACCACGATGGACCGATGCAGCGTCCTAGTTATTGCTGACGCTGCACTGATTCGTCTGTTGATCTCCCGCTCCATCCTTCCCCCACTCGTGAACAAGACCCTGAGATACTTAAACTCCTCCACTTGGGGCAGGACTATCACAATTACTGAAGATATTTTAATGAAACCACTCAGAACTAGGCGGCATGGTGGCGCAGTAGTTAGCACAGTGGCCTCACAGCAAGAGGGTCAGGGTTTGAGTCTCGGTTGGGACGAGGCTTGAAACACTTGTCTTTCTGTGTAGAGTTTGCATGTTCTCTCTACGTATACATGCGTTTTCTCTGGGTACTCCGGTTTCCTCCCACCCTCCAAAAACACGTGTGCTAGGTTAATTGGCTGCTATGTAAAATTGCACACAAAATGAGTCTGTGTGTAGATGGTTGTGTGTGAAGCCTCGCGACAGACCGGCGACATGTTCAGAGTGTACTCTACCTTTCACCTTATAGGCTCTGCCACCCCCCGCAACCCTAAGCGGTTCAGAAGACAGAACAAAACGGGACTCAGTACCAACTATAGCTGTACTAAATTGGGTTTCAGGGTCATAAAACTAAACCAAATCAAACTTTATTTGTAAAGCACTTTAGAAAGATAAAATTACACAAAGTTCCGAACCAACACCCTCCATCCGCTCCCCCCCCCCACCACTCAAACAGAATTAAAATCCAGATATTTAAACAATAACAAATTAAAAGCAAACACTTATCTAAAAATCAGACTTACACCCCTCATTTTTCTTGAACCGCTAGCTGCTGTCTCTTTAACTGATGGTAAATAAAACAAACTCCTGGCCTGATGCTGCTGTGAGGAAATAATCACTGGGGATCAATCGCCCAAAGGTTAAGATCACATAACGCGTGGTCTCAAGCATTGTTGTTTTTGGCAGCCATCTTCGTTTTAGTCTTCGTCTTTGGACGAAAATTAATTTAAGTTTTAGTCATGTTTTAGTCACGAAAACCCAAAAGAGTTTTTGTCTAGTTTTCATCCGGGTAGACTTAGAACGTTTTTAGTCTAGTTACAAAAAAATTGTAACTTTAACAATCGTGTCTTTATTTCCGAGAATGATGCAAGTTATTTGTTTAAAAAAAAAAAAGCCGACAAGCTGACAAGCTAGCATTAGCTTGAAGTTAGCATGCTGTTTGCGCAAAATGTGTGGAAAACTTTAAGTTTCTGACCACCAAGCCTCTTTGTTGCTGTTTTCACCATGTTTTGTGACATTCTCGTGGCTGGAGGTGTGTTGTGTAGACGGTGTGAACGTGCAGCATTGTGGGAGGCGTGCCGCCGTGAAAGACAGATGCAGCCGTTGTGTTTTTTTTTTTTTTTCACAGACAGAAATATGAAAGTCTGACGCCTATTTCGTTACATTTTCATCTCGTCAACAGAAACTTGCAAACGTCTCGTCACATTTTTGTCACCAAAATGTTGCATGTATTTTGTTATCGTTACGTCATCATCATGAAAAAATGCTTCGAAAACAACACTGCTCTCAAGTTCTCATGAATGTAATATTTTCCAAACCACAGAATGGATTTTAGTGAATTTGCCCACAATACTTTAGTGCCCCCCCCCTCTCTTCTCGGATCCGCCCTTGACAAAGGTCGAAGTCACAAAATTGGAAAACCGTCCACATTTGACTGCTTCAACCTAAATATCACACACACCTCAAACATTCACTATTAAGAACGGTTGTGAACTCGGACAGACGGAGGCATTTTGTCCGACGACAGTGTGACAATACGATATTTTGTTTTTTGAATGAACACTGAATAAAAAATAAAATTCTCTAAACTCAGGACCAACCTGAGCTTTTTTAGAAAAACGTTTCTTTGAAGAAAAACACAACGACCACATGGAAGCATGAAATGAACCTGAACGTTCTGAAGCAACATGCATTTAAACTCCATCTGTTAATTGTTCACCACCTGTGTGGAGCCCGGACCATAAGGGCAGCAACTCAAACGAAAAAAAAAAAAAAGTCCTTTTTTTACACTTTGCTTTTCACAGCGTGCTGTAAAGGAATGAAAAACGACAAAAAAGACTTAGACATGCACTTTGTGATAAATCAATTTATTGAATAAAAAAAAGTTCCGCATCGGTCCGTCTTGGTAAAGAGAGAGCTGAGCCGAAAAGCAAAGCTCTGGATTTACAAGTCGATCTACGTTCCAACCCTCACCTATGGTCACCAGCTGTGGGTGGTGACCGAAAGAATGAGATCGTGGATACAAGCGGCCGAAATGAACTTCTTCCGCAGGGTGGCTGAGCTCTCACTCAGAGATCGGGTGAGGAGCTCTGCCATCAGGGAGGAGCTCGGTGTCGAGCCGCTCCTCCTCCAGGTCGAGAAGAGCCAGATGGGGTGGTTCGGGCATCTGGTCAAGATGCCCCCCGAGCATCTTGTGGCCGAGGTGTTTCAGGCACGTCCCACCTGGAGGAGACCAAGGGGCAAACCCCTGACCCGCTGGAGAGACTATGTCTCACAGCTGGCCAGGGAACGACTTGGGATCCTTCCGGGTGAGCTAGAGGATGCAGCCCGGGTGAGAGAGGCCTGGGCTGCCCGTTTGAGGCTGTTGCCCCCGCGACCTGGCCCCGGATAAGCGGAAGATGACGGAACGGAAAAAAAAGGTTCAAACTTCCAAAAAAAATTGTACAGCAGAGCAAAGTAAAACTGAAACATGAAAGGAATCGAAAATGAATGAAGACAAAAAGACAAATTAAAAAGTCTAAACAAACAGCAAATAATTCCCACGAAGAAAAGAAGAAACTGACCTCAAACAGGTCGATAATCACGTATTTCAATGTCTTTTCCTTTAGTTTTTTTCCCCCCAACATTATCTTTTGAATGTTGACGCACATAAAGGGTGAAGTTTTTCATTTTGTAAATATTTATTGATGTTTTATTGTTGTCTAAGAAACTCAAGGACTTTGCTGTTAGGAAAAGAAAAAACACACACACACACACAAAAAAAAAAAAAAAAAAAAAAAACAGAAAAGGTAATCGAGGCAGAAAGTAAGTTGTGCAAATTTCATTTGCAAAAAAAAACTTTAACACATTAACACTTAAACACACATCCGTACATGTGTGTGAATGAGAGGGATCCAAATGGAAAAGTGAGGTTACAGGGAGAAGAGATAAAGAAGGTGGAAGATTTTAAGTATCTAGGATCAACAGTCCAGAGCAATGGAGAGTGTGGAAAAGAGGTGAAGAAGCGTGTGCAGACAGGCTGGAACAGGTGGAGAAAAGTATCAGGTGTGATGTGTGATAGAAGAGTTTCAGCTAAAATGAAAGGGAAAGTGTACAAAACCGTGGTGAGACCGGCCATGCTGATTGGTCTAGAGACAGTGGCACTGAGAAAAAGACAGGAAGCAGAGATGGAGGTAGCAGAGATGAAGATGCTGAGGATCTCTCTGGGAGTGACCAGGATGGACAGGATCAGAGGAACAGCCCATGTTAGAGGTTTTAGAGATAAAGTCCGAGAGGCCAGACTGAGATGGTTTGGACATGTGCAGAGGAGAGAGAACGAGTACATCGGCAGAAGGATGCTGGGTTTGGAACCGCCAGGAAAGAGGACTAGAGGAAGACCAAAGAGGAGGTTCATGGATACAGTGAAGGAAGACATGAAGATAGTTGGTGTGACCGAAGAGGATGCAGCAGATAGGGTTAGATGGAAGAAACTGACTTGCTGTGGCGACCCCTAAAGGGAAATGCCGAAAGGAGAAGAAGAAGGATCTTTGTCATCCTCTGCTTGGCTTGGATCAGGTAATACGGTAGCAGCTGAAGTTGTCTGCCAATTCAATGTCACCTCGATGTTTTCACAGTTTCTCCAAGATGTCCCCTGCATTCTAGCTAGATGCCTGAATCACCCCGTCTGGCTCTACTCAATATGAAAATGTTGTTACATTCAAACATCCTTTTGATTTGACACGTCCCTCGTCCTCTTTCCAAGTTAGAGGGCTCATTGCCTGATGATTTATATCAGGCATGGGCAAACTACGGCCCGCGGGCCACATGCAGACCGTTAATCATTTTAATCCGGCCCACCGAACATAAAAAATTGAAATAAATTAACGTTGGCAATGTTTTATTTCCCCTGCGATTGTGATGTTTTATCACCAGATGGCAGACTCTGGATATATTGGCTTTGTTGATAAAACAACAACACTGCTCCCAATAAAATGTGTGTGTCTTCAGTATGTGCACCCTGTCAAAATAAACAGTGTGCACAAATATGGAAAGCCATCGGGCCCAATACACGCACGTAAACAAGTGTGTTAGATGTTAAAACAAGCAAAATGTTACATCAAGTGCTTAGATTTCAAACCTAGCGCCGCTAGATTTGAAATTTAACGCTCTTGATGTAACATTTAGCGCTTGTTTAAAATCTAGTGCGCCATTCTATTGGTCTAATCTAGCAGTTACCAAAGTATGCCATTCATGTGCGCCTGTTCCGGCCTCTTGTCAAATGTTAGAACTCAAATAGGCCCGAGAACCAAAAAGTTTGCCCACCCCTGGTTTAGACTCTTTCTTTCACTCGGTGGAAACAGTATGACCTTGAACCACCGGGATTCTTTCGTTCAGGACCAAATGTGACATAAGCTAGGTGCCCAAACAGTCAGGTCATTCCCGTACACACAGATAGCATTACAAACAATGTTCCCTCCAAGCTGCGCGCCTGCGCTATCGCGCACTGCTCGCAGATTAATAGCACACAAGAAAACCTATGCAGCGCACAAAATAAAACTCAATTTAAACTAAAGATGGTAAAATGAGACAGAGCTCCGGATCAAATCTCTTTCTCTTTCTTTCTGAAACAAACACCGTAATTTCACGGCTATAAGGCACATATAAAAGTTGTAGATTTTCTTCAAAATGAGCGGTGCGCCTTTTCGTGCAGTGCGCCTTGTGTGTGAGAAAAGAAAACGCGGTGCTCGTGAGAAAAGGCGGACCTAAAAGAAAACGCGGTGCCCGCGAGGCGGACCTGAAAGAAAAGGCATGAGAACGTTAAAGAGTGAAGTGTGAGCGGCATGGGAGCGATAGATGACCGAAGCAGACCACAGTTTCACGAAGGGTGGAAGGCAGCGCCGGGCGAGTTACGCTACAGTTTGCCAATGAATTGTAGATGCTTGGACTAACCTGTCTGCGCTTGTACTGTTATCCGAGCTTTCGCAAAAGCTGGTATCCTTTCTGAGGAGCCGCACAGTACAGACAGTGACTTTGACAGCGAGGAGCCAAGTGGACCTGCTCTGTTGGATTTTGCGCAGCTGTTCGATTCCGAAACAGAGGATGAGGACTTTGACGGATTTGAATAAAGACTATTACTGGTAATGTGCTTGTTTATACTACTTAAATAAAGCACAACCAAACTCAGTTTTGCTCCCGATCTATTTTTTAATACGCACATTTGCATGCTTGCGTGTGTGTTGTTGTAAGGTGGTGTGTGACTGAGACTGTGCCTTTTTGTACGGTGCGCCTAATGGTCGTGAAATTACGGTAGCTTCATAGCTACAATATTCAACAATATTTCCATTAAATAACTCTATAAAACACTGTTCAAATAGAAACAAAATATTCACATAGGGACCCATTATCACTCGAAGAGAGAAAAATAAACTGTTGTTTTTAGGAAGAATGCTGTTTTTTGTACTTTTGTACTTTGTGTCTCACAGAGCTGCATGTGATACTGTGGAGGAAGTAAATGTATGCACGATATAATCTCTTTGACATATCATAGATGTTTATACGCAACACCAGTCTGTGGCAATCGTCCTGAGAGGAAAGAGACGTCTGCACGTGTTTCTGAAATCTACATGAAAATCCTCCTCTATTGTGGAAGGCGGTAACATACAGATGCAACGATTCTCGTAGGAATGCCCACGATAAAGGGATTGGCGAAACCAGACAGCCGCCCGCCAAATAATTTCTCTTCTGAAAAGCTCACAACACACTTTCACTGACAGAAAAAAAAACGGGATTCATTCAACTTAATGTCCTTTCTATTTTTTTCTGACTAAGTCAAAATGTCTTCAGAAGAACAAAATGTCACCATCTGCAGGAGTTTTCAATCCATTCACTCTTTTCATTAAATTTTAACTGAACTTTTATTAACTTCTGTACTCCAAACGCCATGTGAAGTTCGCTGCGTTCACCACAGTCTTGCAATTAAAGCTGAGATAAATTTCCCAGAGGTGCCATGAACTGTATTTGATCTTGCACGAATGAGCTACGTGGGATGAAAAAGAGCATTTTTAAGGCAAGTTTTTTTTTTTTTTTTTGCGTTTTTATGCTATCTGACACAACAGACAAATTTTGCAGTGATAACGAACATTTCCATTTGTGCCCGACGCAACCCGATGCTAAAAAGAAAGAAGTAACTAGATTATTCAAATTTTAGCAAAAGTTCATTGTCGATCTGAGCAGAGTCAACAATCGAAGCTAAATGATCAAACATCAACCCTACGTGTTTAACCTCTACTGACAACTAAAAAGTCCTTTTAGATCAGATTAGATTTACTTTATTGATCCCACTCTTGGGAAATTTGCGTGTCACAGCAGCAACAAGAAAGAAAGAAATAGACAGTGCATATACAAGAGGGACAATAAAAAATAATAAAACATTAAAACAATAAAATAAAAGGAACAATGCAATGGAGCGTGTGGAAAAGAGGTGAAGAAGCGTGTTCAAGCAGGCTGGAACGGGTGGAGAAAAGTATCAGGTGTGATGTGTGACAGAAGAGTTTCAGCTAAAATGAAAGGAAAAGTGTACAAAACCGTGGTGAGACCGGCCATGCTGATTGGTCTAGAGACAGTGGCACTGAAGAAAAGACAGGAAGCAGAGATGGAGGTAGCAGAGATGAAGATGCTGAGAATCTCTCTGGGAGTGACCAGGATGGACATGATCAGAAATGAATATATCAGAGGAACAGCACATGTTAGAGGTTTTGGGGATAAAATCCGAGAGGCCAGAATGAGATGGTTTGGACATGTGCAGAGAAGACAGAGAGAGTACATAGGAAGAAGGATGCTGGGTTTGGAACCACCAGGAAAGAGGCCTAGAGGAAGACCAAAGAGGAGGTTCATGGATACAGTGAAGGAAGACATGAAGATAGTTGGCGTGACCGAAGAGGATACAGCAGATAGGGTTAGATGGAAGAAACTGACTTGCTGTGGCGCCCCCTGAAGGGAAATGCCGTAAGGAGAAGAAGAAGAAACAATGCGACATAACATTGAGGTCAATACGGACTGAAAGCCCACAAGGAGGCAAAAAAAGTAACACAAGAAGCATAAAGTGACAAACAGTGATGAACCACATGAACATGAACCAGTTATTTGTTATTCTGTGATTTATTAAAAAGTGTTATTGTGTTGGGAATAAAAGATTTCCGGTACCGGGCGGTTTTTGAGTGGAGCTGTCTGAGCCTTTTGGAGAAGGAGCTCTGCTGCTCGTCCAGAAGTGGGTAGAGAGGATGGTCATGATTGTCCATGATGGATAAAAGTTTATTCAGTGACCTCCTCTCCACCACTGCTTCAAGTGTGTCCGGTTGGCAGCCAATGACAGAGCCAGCCTTTCTTATCAGTTTATTAAGTCTGCTGGCGTCACTGGCTGTGATGCTGCTCCCCCAGCAGATGACGGAGAAGAACAAGGTGCTGGCCACCACAGACTGGTAGAAGGTCTCCAGGATCTTGCTGCACACATTGAAGGACCTCAGCTTCCTTAGAAAGTAAAGTCGGCTCCAAGTCTTCTTGTTCACAGCAGTAGTGTTGCTCCTCCAGTTCAGTCTACTGTCGATGGTCACTCCCAGGTATTTGTACTCCACCACCACCTCCACATCTCTACCCAGAATGTAGAGCGGCCTCTAGGCAGTCCTCTTTTTTTCGGCACATGAAGGAGTTGTGTCTTCTTTTTACTTCAGTTCTAAAAAAAGACAAGAAGTAGGGTCTAAGAGCAAGAATGTGTTGAAATTGTTTTGCTAGCTTTTGCTTAGTTAGCTTTGAACTGTGTATTTGTTTTTCTACTTTTGCCTCTTCTTTGTTTGTTTTTGTAATGAAGTGGTGTGCAGGTTGAAGGAGGAAGACCCAATTGCAGGACAGAAAACATGGTTTATTTGAGAATGGCAGTCCAGTAATTCTGTGGAAAATAAAACAAAATTTCCGTGGCATGGCAAGAGGTTTTTGTTCAGAATGAGTTTCATGGTCAGGGAACCAGGGAGACCTGGCTGGAAGGGATGGTATGACCCGGCATGGCGGTCCATGGTGATTGCCCTTAAGTAGGCAGCAGGGTCCACAGGTGTGTGGCATCAGAATAATCATCCTCAGATGTCTCAATCAGGAAGATGAAGGAAGGTCCAGGGCTCCCTCTGGTGGCAGGTGAGGGGATCATGACAGTTTTTGTACTTTTTTCAATCTCAACGGCCTTCACATTCCGTTGAGATGATTGTTTTGGGATATTGGACTGTACAAATAGAACTGAATTTAAAAACATCCGTCCTGGTCCCGGAGGTCTCATGGACTGAGGACTACCTGACTGGTCGATCACAGTTTATGAGGCTGAAAAACGAGTACAGGGGCCTGATGGTGAACTTTGTCAGGTGGTGTGGTGGGAACCACCAGCACCTAAATATGGCCAAAACAAAGGAGACAGTGTTGGACTTCAGCAGGAGGGGGTCCTTACCGTCTCCGGTCTGTATCGATGGATATGATGTGGAGACGGTCTCATCATATAGATTTTTGGGCGTTCACATAAACAATAAACTGAACTGGTCCACCAACATAGATGTTTTTTGAAAGATGGTTCTGAGTAGATTGTACTACTGGAGAAAGCTCAAGTCCTTCAACGTCTGCAACAAGATGGTCTCCATGTTCCACCTCTCAACAATGGCGAGGGTCCTGTCTGTTCTTTGCTGTGGTCTGCTGGGGAGCTGGTATCAAAAATAAAGATACTGACAGACTCAACAAAGTCATTAAAAAAGGTGGATCCTGTCGTAATCCCCTCGCCTGCCCCCAGAGGGAGCCCTGGACCTTCCTCATCACCCTGAATAAAGACACCTGAGGGTGATTAGTCGGATGACCCTCAAATGGCGGGTCATTGTCATCCTTCCCAGCCAGGTCCGCCTGGTCACCTCCGCCTGACCACAAGTTTGATCTCTGAACTCTGTAAATCATTTGATCTTTGTGATCCTGAGTTAATCCTGTACCCTTTGCTTTACAGACTTATCCGACTTCTGTTAATAAATCCTGTGTTTGTCCTACATTTGGGTCCTCCTCCTTCCACACCACAACAGATCTGTGTTCGGCTTACCCCTCGCCTGGATAGAGGAGGCGGCAAGGGACAGTATGATTGCCAAACTGCTTAAACCCCTTCCATTTAAGCAGTCTGTCCATGTTAATTAAAATTGCTTTGCTTTTACTAAAAGTCTTTTATACTCTTTACAAGAATTGTTACATATTTAAATATTTCTTACTGTTGTTGCTTATTTGCTCATTTTTTTTTGGTTTAACTTGTTCCAAAGCAGAACTTTGTACTCGTTTTATTAAATTAAACATTGTGTAACATTAAATATTTGGTTTAATATTCAACGGGGAAATGGTTTTGCATTTTTGTTCAAATACGCATTGAAAATGTACCCAATCATAATTTTTGTGAACCATCACAAGCCTAAAATTCAGGCGTAGCTGATTGGTCAGAGTTCAGAGGAACAATGTTGTGGCAGAAGCAATTAACAGAAGTGCCAATGACAAATGTGTACTGTTTTTTATTCAGTGCTTCCAGTTTGTCTTCATCTGCCTCATTGGAGGAGAACCAACAAAGATGGATGTCTGTGCAGAGAGGAAGCTGGGGGCACAGACTGAAGCTCTAACGGGTCCTTTGTTTCTAATAAGATCAGTGTGTGTGGAGATACTGAATTGAGATGGATGGCTGCGTGTGTTTATTTCTGTTTTTGATACAAAAGAAATCCACGGACAGTTTTATTCAAATATAAAGTCTCGGAAAATGTTTATCATTTTTACGTGTCTTAGTCCAACGACAGACCACTTACGAGTGTCCCACATTAACCTCGCTCACACCAGATCAGAGGTAAGATCTTAAGCCAGAGCCCGACCCGAATTTCGGGTTGGGTCGGGCCTAAAATGCCAATCATTACTTCGGGTCAGGCTTCTCTCTTGCTGACTTTTTTTTTTCTTTTCAAATAAATACATGTTTATAAAATGTAAACTAAAACCATGTGTGGGTACTAAACTAAGGAATACTTGTTATAAAATTAATAATTTGGAAAAAACAAAGAAGTAATGTTTAACTACTAAACAGGATCCGCATAGCCAGAGTATGCTCTGTGCACGTGAACGCCCCCTCTTAATTTGATGATCTTCCCCTGCGCAAGTCTGTATTTATTTTGAACTGGTATCTCCGATATGAAGGAGAAGGAGTTAAGGATAAACTAAAGGCAGGAGAACTGAAAAGACAAACATGCACCGGTAAGAGTGAGGTGTGGAAAAGATTCAAATTTATTGTTCAAAATGCTACAGAAACTTGCGTTGGCTTCGCTGAATGTAGTCAATGTGGCGCTTTGCTTTCATATGAGAGCAAAAAGACTGGCACCTCGACGCTGAGCGGGCATTTAAACAGCTGGACTGGCAAAGTGATGATCGTCAAAGATTTATTTTATCACTTGTTTCAAAGAACGTCCCTCCTCTTCGCGCTAAGCAAGACAAGGGCGTTACGGGTCTGATAGTGTGATTTTATTTTTAAATTAAAAAAGCGTGCTTCTGAAAATGTTCCTATTTATAAATAACCCTCCCCCTCCCGAGTCCTCACAAATAAAATATGACATTTCGGGCTTGTTTCGGGCTCGGGCCCGCAAATCAAGTTAATTGGTCGGGCTCGGGCCGGGTTTTAATACACGATAATGCACAAGATGCATATGTGTTGAACTCTATTGAGTTCTCCCAGCGCATCCACCCATTGTGCACTAAACGCTCACAATTGTTACCAGTCCAGATTAAGCATGTTGTTTTGGTTGCCCACTAACTATACACCCACATTTTTCCGCACACTATTTGGAGAAATGAGGGCAAATGACTGCTCATATGATAAGTCTATGATTGGTCCAACATCCTTTTATGTCATAATTTCAGACCTTTATAAAAGGGACTATGAAAAAAATAGTACAAGTTAAAAAAAAAAAAAAGATGACCTTATCTGTCTATCATCATTAACCGGATGGTAGTCTGGCTGCCGGCAGGATGATGACATCAGTTTTACGGTGCACTGGAACAGGGATTCATGCAAAGAGATTTTATACAATGTATTGGATACTACTAACGTTTTGGGGAAAAAAAGCATAGTGATAGATTTGTTGTGATCTTTTTTTTTTTTTCAATTATTGCATAAAAACTGAAAATTATGATTTCTTTGAAGTTTTTTTTTTTTTTCAATTCCATTATCGTAGGTTTTACAAATTTTGATTTTCCCAAATCAAAATTTGTAAAAACGAACAAACATTTAGAATAATTCAAAATTGTTGGCCGGAATTCATAATTTACTAAGGGTTACGCTTGTTTTGGACAGGGAAAAAAACCTGCAACACGACTGTTTGATAACAACTTTCTTTTGGTTCACTGTGCATTTCAGGATTGACTTTAAGGCTCTTTTAATGGTTTTTAAAAATCTTAATGATCTTGGGCCTTCTTAATTATCTGACCTCCTTGTGAGGTACGATCCCTTAAGGACCCCGAGGTCCTCTGGTAACTGCCTTTTGGTAATATCAAATATCAGAACAGAAACCCGTGGTGAGGCATCATTCCAGCGTATGGTCCTCGCATGTGGAACAGCCTACCAGAGGAACTCAGGGCTGCGTAGTCTGTTAATGTTTTTAAGAAGTGGCTGAACACCCACCTTTTTTACATGACTTTTACTTGATTTTTATTTTTGTTTAAAATGATTTAATGTATTTATTGATGTCTATTTGTTTTATTTACCTATTTTTTGCAGTTTGATTCTTCGGATTTACTTTTAAGAATCCTTTCTAAAACAATTTTAATTTGTTTTCTGGTTTAACAGGTTGCAGGCTGGAAAAGACCATGAGGCAAGCCCTGTATCTGATGGCTCAACCGAAGTGTGGGCGACCTCCAACAACTCAGAGTCACGATCGAGGAAGCAGAACAGCTGTCCCAAGATCACTGGCACTGGAAAAACTTGGTCCATCTGGTCGGCCAAACGCTCGGGAACGAGACAAACACCTCTTTCTGGAGCCCCTAACTAAATTAACTAACAGTCTTAGAGAAATACTTAGTATGGTGACTGCCACCCAATCCACTGTCTTTAGTTTGTGGGCAATCCCACCCCAGCTGCTCAATAGCAACACCTTGCTGATGTGCCAGTAATGACAGGTGGCACTAACTTAATTTGAGAACCATTGTATTTTTGAGCAGGCTCACAAATGGGATTTGTTGCAGGTGTGGTTTATAAATTGCATAAAGAGAGCCAGGGTGTTTTTAAAAAACAAATCCTTTCACCCCAGGTGACAGTTTTTCACCATAAAAACTGTCACACAAACCTCTCCATCTCCCCGATGAGCGCTGTGATGACATCGAAAGCTGGATGGATGAAGCCTGCAACCCTGAAACACACCGGGAACACACCGTGGCTGTCCTCACTGCATCAACCAGCGAATTCCAGCATCTCAGGAAACTCTACCGCTACCTCATCGAGCAGCATGGGGATCTACCGACATCTCCGTCTGCCACAATATCCCTATAAACCGGATTATTTGCACAATATTTGGATTTACCCTGGCAGTTTTCATCCCGCCACCAAACCAAACTTCTACTACCGCTTACGTCATCAGAGCCCACAAACCAGCTGGATAAATACCAATCTGCGTCATCACGGGAGAATTCAAAAACGTGGAGTGGATTTTCGGGTCCTCTGCTCTTTACCAAGACACAAAGCCACCCCCAAAATAAAAATTGAACTGTTCAATGCTCAATCACTTTCAAACAAAAGTTCCTTTATTTTTGAACACATCATTGACAAAAATATTGACATAATGTGCCTCACTGAAACCTGGCATAAATCATACCTGGCACTAAATGAAGCCTGCCCCCCAGGATACACCTACCTTGAAAAAGCTAGAAACACCGGTCGTGGGGGAGGCCTAGCTGTGATACATCACAGAAACCTGCAACTGACACCAATTTCATTACCTGTAACATCTGCATTTGAATGCCTTGGTTTCAAATGTAAAACAGAAAAGACAACAATAACAATAATTCTTATTTACCGGCCACCCAAAGTACACCCTAACTTCTTCACTGAACTCCAAGATCTGCTGACCACATTATGTGCAACGTCACCTAGTACACTCATACTAGGTGACTTCAACCTGCACGTTGACACTCGCACAAACCGTTCTGCTTCCGAATTTCTGGAACTGCTTGACACTTTGCATCTTACACAGCATGTACATGTTCCAACACACTCCAAAGGACACACCCTCGACCTGGTAATCACGGATACTGCCCCTATCACCAACATGGATGTCTATGATTTGGGCGTATCCGACCACATGGCTGTTTTTCTCGAAGTAACCTTAAATCACCATCATCAAGACACAAAACGGGAAATACATTTCAGGAACCTTAGAAACATCGATCACGCTGCCTTAACAAAAGACTTACAAAATATTCCTCTGCCAAGACCCTCCACCTCAATTCAGGACTCTGTCGACTACTATAACACTGCACTCCAGGGCATTCTGGACTCTCATGCACCCCTGAAATCAAAAACAGTCTCTTTTACAAAATCTGCTCCATGGTTCACAAACGAACTCCGTATTCTCAAAAGGGCTGGGCGAGCCTTGGAACGGAAATTTACAAAAAGCAACCTCACAGTACATAAAGAAGCCTACCGTGACCACCAAAAACATTACTGCAGAGCCCTTGCCACAGCCAGGTCCACTTACTACTCTCAAAAAATCACTAGTAATGCTGGAAATTCAAAACACCTGTTTTCAACCATACATTCTCTGCTCAAGCCCCACACTTCGACCCACCAGGATACCAGTGTCAACAACTGCAACAGGTTCATGGACTTTTTCACCAGCAAAGTATCTGCTCTACAATCAAACTTCCTGCCTACAAACTTCACCCAGTCTACAAACCTGCCCATACAGACAACCCCAAGCAGTTTTTCCGAATTTGCACCCACAACACAGAAAGAGGTTGAGGCCATCTTAAAAACCATAAAATCCTCAACCTGCTCACTTGACCCCCTACCAACACCCCTCATCAAAGCTAACATCACAAGCATCAGTTCAATTATTGCAGCAATAATCAACCGCTCACTGCAAACTGGCCAAGTCCCCCCGGCTCTCAAAACTGCCATTATTAGACCTCACCTAAAGAAACCATCACTGGATCCAAATAATCTGACAAACTTCAGACCCATCTCCAACCTACCGTTTCTTTCTAAGGTTCTTGAAAAAGTTGTGGCAGCTCAGCTCAATCATCACCTTTCTACAAACAACCTACATGAAAAATTTCAGTCTGGTTTCCGGTCAGCTCACAGTACAGAAACGGCCCTGGTCCGAGTGATGAATGACTTACTTGTAACTGCGGACCAGGGCTCTCCATCCTTGCTCCTCCTTCTGGACCTGTCAGCTGCCTTTGACACTGTGGATCACACCATTCTCCTTCACCGTCTTCAGACTACTACTGGACTCTCAGGAAATATTTTCAACTGGTTTCATTCATACATCACAAACAGAACAGAATATGTGGCTCTGGGGACTGCTAAATCCCAGCCACACCAAGTCACCTGCGGAGTGCCTCAAGGCTCTGTCCTTGGCCCCACACTTTTCACCATATACATATCTCCACTTGGACAAATAATCCGGAAACACAACATTTCATTTCATTGCTATGCTGATGACACACAACTGTATTTGAAAATGGACACTAAGCCCACCCAAGCTCTTTCTGCCCTTCATGCCTGTCTGGAGGAGATAGGGACGTGGATGACCAACAACTTTCTCCAGCTCAACACCAGCAAGACGGAAGCCATATTAATCGGTACACCTCACCAGATCAAGACATCCTCCATTTCAAGCATTCTGGTTTCTGGTCACAACATTCCACTCTCCTCCTCTGTAACAAACCTTGGCGTAAAAATCGACTGCAATCTCACATTTGACCAGCATGTACGTCACCTCTGCAAAGTTTCTTTCCTACACCTCAGAAACATTGCCAAGCTCCGCCCCTCACTCACCCACGCCGCAGCTGAAAAACTGATCCATGCCTTCATCTCCTCCAGACTCGACTACTGCAATGCCCTCCTCGTTGGCACACCTGGCAGGAGCCTTGAGAAGCTCCAGCACATCCAAAACTGCGCTGCCAGGGTCCTGACGAGGAGGCGAAAATTTGACCACATCACACCTGTTCTTAAATCACTTCACTGGCTTCCCATCCGTTTCAGAATTCACTACAAAATCTGCCTCCTCACCTACCAATGTGTCCATGGAAATGCCCCAACTTACCTCACTGAGCTCCTCTCCCCACTCATCAACCCAAGACACCTTCGCTCAAATTCCACCCACTGCCTCCACCAGCCCAGGACCAGGCTAACCACAATGGGGGACAGAGCCTTCCAGGCCGTTGCCCCACGACTGTGGAATGAGCTCCCGGAACTCCTCAGGGCCCCACAAAGTGTCGACACTTTTAAAAAAGGTCTAAAGACATTCATTTTTAATAAGGCTTTTAATCTTTGATTTTATGATTCTTTGTTTTCAGAATGTAGATTTTAGTTTTTAAAATGTTTTTATTGTTTTTACCTTTCTATGTAGCGCTTTGGGATTTTCTCTGAAAGTGTAAAGCGCACTACAAATAAAATGTATTATTATTATTATTATAAGCAAATACTTCATTTTTGTTTATTTTTTTATTGCAAAATTAGATTTTTTTGGGGTATGAACTAGGGCTGAAACAACTAATTGGATTAATTGATTAAAATAGATAATTGAAATAGTTGTCAACTAATTTGGTCATCGATTAATCGTCTAAAAAGTTTTTACTGTCAACTGCACTTAAATTGGTCTTCGAGTGTGGCAGTAGAGAGCAAATTGATGTTCCGGGCTACCAAAATAGGAGGAGAAGTAGAAAGCAGCCAATCATTGGCCTTCATTTCACCCCGCCTCACGTGATCTGGCAGATTCAACAAGATGGCGGAAAGAAAAACAAACAAAATCATCCAATGTTTGGGATCATTTTCCGCTAAATGTGAAAAAGACTCGCGTTAATATGTAACGTTTCCAAAACGGACACGTTTTGGGACGGAAGCATAACGTCGCTACACAAACATCTGAAAAAAAAAATGTCGGACTCAAAGCGGGAGACGGCAAACCGGAGCGATACATGACGTTATTTCTGATAAAAACAATGTCACAGGTCGCTAAATACACTTTTTATTGTCTGCAAAAAACAAACCAACATGAACTATTTTCTGTGGAAAAACGTGTGCACTCCGCAGCAGAGCGCTTCACTTGCGGACTCTTATTTTGGAAATGATCATGTCCGGATGGTGGAAGGCAAGGGGTTTAAAAAAAAAAAAGATTGCTCAATTCAATCCAGGATACAAGATTCCGTCCTCTTCACTGCAATGCACATTTTTTTCCCACAACAAATGAGTGTTGTTAGTTAGGCACACCTTTAGCGAACAGCAGATGTGTAAACACTGTAAATAATCTGTAAACACTGATGTGTTTGTTATATTATAAGTGGTAAAGATGGACTCATGTCATTTTATTTGTTAAAGTTAATATTTTTACAGTTGGTGGTGTTTTTAAAAAAATCCGATTAATCGAGTAATCTGTCCAATAATCGACAGATTAATCGATTATCAAAATAATCGTTAGTTGCAGCCCTGGTGAGAACTGACCAAAAAGAGACATTTATTAGAAAAGTAAGAATGTGGCTTCAAACAGAATGCATTAAACAATAGAATGATTGGAATTATCAGCATTAGTCTGCTTAAAAGAGATTTTCATTTGCGTAATTATTCAAGTGCACTTATCGTTGAGCACAGTTTTGAGGTTTAGTTCAAATGTATTCCATTTATTTATTTATATTCATTCATTATTATACAAAAAATACATAAATTATATTTATATGTTAAATTATAAACAATGAAAAAAATTCTGTATATGTATGGTAGTGAGCAGCAGAGCATTAGTTTTGCCTTACATTTTATTTACAAGAACACAATCTTTTTCTGTATTGATTCCAAACATTGTCTCTGTTACCATATCTGGGTAAAACGCAGAATTTACTTAAGGCTAAGAAATTGAAAACCTTTCTTTATCATTAAAATTGGCTGAAAAGAAGCAGTGATGAAGTGTGAAGGATTGGATAACTATAACGTTCAGAGATCGATCACCAGATGATGACTATGGAACTGTGGTCCGGTGAACATTTAATGAAACACAGAAAGCTGAGCGAGGGTCGATGCCAGTTAAAGAACCAGAGCCGTAAATACACAAGTGAACACTTGACACTTGCCATCTTTTTTTCTGGCCCATTTGTGCACATTCTGGGGTCATTTTAGAAGGTGGTGGAATTTTTAGACACATTGAATCTTTTCCTCAGAATAGCCATGGTTTATTAACACAATTGCAAAGAATAAAAATGATCTGGATCTTAATCTGATTTCAAATTTAATGAGGTCCATTTTAGGGCTTCAGTCTGCAGTGTTGAACTATCAACTGCTCTGGGAAAAAGTTGGAACTTGATTAATAACTAACAAGGGTTTTCAATAATGGACTTCTCAAAAATTCTCAAAAAAAAAAAAGAAAAAGATGGAGAAACTGAAACGTTGTTACTTGGATTTAAGTTTTTGACTAATCAATTTTCATTTCTTGCTCATTACAGAAAAATACTTCTCTCCTACAATCGAAAAAAAGTACTTGAAAAGGCAAGACCTTCATAAACCAAGAATTTGAGCTCTTGTAGTAAATAGGTTGTTTATCTACTTTAAGGTATTTAAAGTCAAACAGATGTACAGCATTTTCTATTGAGGACGTTGGTCGTTGCATTGAAACGAAAGACGTGTTAAATCTGGCATCGATGAAAAGTTCAATTTAAGAGAATGTGTAAAGATTTTATGAAATTATAATAGTCCTATTGCTCATTGTGTTATTTTTGTCACTGTTTGTACAGCACGTCTGGATTCAGCAATGAATCTTTCATGGGACAAAAACAATACACCAGGAAAAATTATGGTCTTTCTGAGATGCAATGATCCTCATGCGTTGCAAAAAAATTGGTTATTAAATCAAATTGAACATACGATCGGATAAAAATATTCATAGCCATTGCAGACTGGAGCTCATGCAACTCAAACTATCCCTAACAAACCAAACTTGTGTGGAGGGGTTGGATTCAAATGCAAAGATTTAAATCCAATTTGAGGAGAGAAGTGGTAAGGAAAGCGGGTCAGTCAGGTGTAGCCTAGTAATGGTCCAAGGCATGCTTGGATTCAAGCAGTGTCACTTGGTAAGAAATGTGGAAATATTGTACCGACGACATAAAACGGCCATATTTTGAAGGTAATTATTATATATCCATCATAAACAAACAAACAACCTATGGCTATTATATTATATCACAAGGATTTACCGGTAATAGCAGGAAAAATATACTGGAAGTTAACAGGAGTGAGAAATTGAGAAATTTTCACAAGGAATTTTTTGCGTCTGGCAATCTTAAGGATGCTACTTTGAGATGTTGCACATTTGAAGACTTTAGTCTGTTCCAACATCCATCAGCCATTATTTGTACATTTTCAAACTTTTGAAGAAACAGAACATTGTTAATCTGCTTGCTATTAAACTAACAAGTAGATCTTGCAGGAGATGGCTCGGTGGGTAGGGCGACCGCTCCGTAACTGGAAGGTTGCAGGTTCGATCCCCCGCCCAGAGTCCATGCCGAGGTGTCCTTGAGCAAGACACCGAACCCCCAGTTGCTTCTGATGATAGTGGTCTGCACCTTGCATGATAGCTCCCATCATCAGGAATGAATGTTGTGTGTGTGAATGATTGTATGGAGTGAATGAATAATGCATATACATACATATAGATGTAAAGCGTCTTTGAGTGTCTAGAAAAGCGCTATATAAGTTCAATGCGTTATTATTATCTTTCCTTTTAGTATAAACACAGTGCCATGAAAAAGTCATTTACAAGACTATGTCAAATCCTTGTTTCCATTACACTGATTTCTTTAACGGCACTGGGCATCAAAAGAACACATTGACATGCCAAGAACACAGAAATCAGAAAAGAAGCTAATACTTTTTCAAATGTTTATTAACACAAAAGTTTCAGACCATCGAAACAAGGGGTAACAAAATATTTGCCCCTCAAAAAACTCCATACCTGTTTTGTTCTACGTAGAAAGGTAATTGCTCCTGAAACTTAACACAGGTTGTGCCACAAACCATGGCTTCTCAACATACTTTTATAGACATCGAAAGCAGGACTTGCTGCTGTGTTTCTAATTATTGAACTCTCGAAGGATCCAAGATTTTCCAGAATGCAGAATTCAGTTTTTCAACGGTGCCAAGTTTTCCTGGTCCGAAAGCACCAAAGTACTCCCAGATCATCACACTGCCACCATTGTGCTTCCATGTTGGCAGACTTCTTTTTATCAAATGCTGTGCTAGAGTGTATAAAGATCAACTTTAGTAGAAAACTGATGCCTTTCAAGCAGTTTCTCCAGTCAGAGTCCTTTTGATTTGTTATGCTTTTGATCGTTTTTATCATATGCTGAGAAATTAAAAACCTTTCAGTATCATTAAAGCTGGCGTAAAGAAAGTAAGTGCTTCCATTTTTTTTAAATAAATAAAAAAAAAGGCTAAAGATTGAGTAAAAAATGCAATAATTTTAAAGTAATAGCTCACAGTTGTATCTAATTTGTCCTTGACTAAAATATTTTATAGCTTATAGTAGCAATTACTTAAAACTTTTGCATGCCATCAAAAAAGGTCATGAATGGCTCACAGCTGTTTTAAACAGCATAAAATGAGGCTTTTACGCAACAAAATAATTATTTTCAAATTATCCACACCGCACTTGCCTTTTCTCCTTAGGCTATTTGCAATATTTTAAACAAGATTATGTGTTTAATGAATGAGGAATGTTTTCTCCAGGTCTATTCAATGTTAGGTCAATGGAAATGATCAGTAAACAAACTCCGTGTTGTGTAGGAGAGGGAATGAGGAGGATCCAAATGCAGGTTTAACAGTTTATTAAGTGTTGAACAAAGGAATCCACAGCAGAGAGATAACGGCTTCAGGCAGTGCTGGATGGCCAAGAGGAAGGGCTGAAGGTTCCTGTGAGGAGAATAAGAAAATTAGTCTGATATCAAAATTTGACTCAGCTTAGAGGTTGTCAGTTTACCACTAGAATCGTTGAAGACCTGACAGAGACTGTGGGTGACACCAGGTCTTTTATAGCCACCGGTAAGTCTGTGCAGCTGGGAGCAATCAGCCAATCCTCCCGTTAGAAGCCATCCAGCACCTGTGAGTTTTGGGGAGAAAAAAAAAACAAACAAGCAGGCCTAAAAGGCCTCACACCACACTCCGTCCTACAAAATGTGACCGTCGTCCATTGTGGTAACTGGAAGTAAAACTTTTTGACTTGATTAAAAAACAAATCGGATGTACCGTAATTCCACGACTATAAGGTGCATATAAACGTCTTAGATTTTCTTCAAAATGAGCGGTGCGCCCTTTCGTGTGGTGCGCCTTGTGTGTGAGAAAAGGTGGACCTAAAAGAAAAAGCGGTGCCCGTGAGGCGAGGCGGACCTGAAAGAAAAGGCATGAGAACGTTAAAGAGTGAAGTGTGGGCGTGGATTGTGTATAAAAAAGGTATGTGCTGTATGCACAACATTGCTGTTTTAACCCTGAAAATGGCAAAGAGACACGTTTATGACGCTCTGTTTAAGCCGAAGGCAATCAGCTACCCGGAGGAACATGGGAATCGAGCCGCCGCGAGAAATTTCAGCATCAACGAGTCGATTGTTCGTAAGTGCAGCACAGACAGTCACTTTGACAGCGAGGAGCGAAGTGGACCTGCTCTGTTGGATTTTGCGCAGCTGTTCGATTCCGAAACAGAGGATGAGGACTTTGACGGATTTGAATAAAGACTATTACCGGTAATGTGTTTGTTTAGTATTGTTACTACTTAAATAAAGCACAACCAAACTCAGTTTTACTCCCGATCTATTTTTTAATACGCACATTTGCATGTGTGTGTATGGATATGTGTGCTTGCGTGTGTTGTTGTAAGGTGGTGTGTGACTGAGACTGCGCCTTTTCGTACGGTGCGCCTAATGGTCGTGAAATTACGGTATTAAAGGATCACACACAGCTTGCTGAAGGTTTATAAAAAGACTATGTTAAATGACAGCGTATAATCATTTCTGCTTGATTCTGCCAGACGAGGATTATTGATTTTTTTGTATGTAATTTTTAGGGGTTATTGATGTGAATCAAATCTTCGACCTGTGTGGAAAAGAGACGAGTGAAAGAATTTCCAAAGAACAGACTAGATTAGAACAGACAGAAGATGAAAGATAACATGTCAAATCCTCAACGGCAGCAGGAGGGTTGTGTGGCACCTCCTGCTTGTTTCACAGCTCACTGAACAGAACAGAATCACTTTATTTGGAATATCAAATATCTTCAGACTACGTTTTCCACAGTGATGCTTGGTGATCCCTTCATTTACAGTGTTTCTTAAAAATCTCTTAGCTCAGTTCACGCTAACTCTGAAAAGTAATTCTATTTAACACTAGAAGCGGCCGGGATGGGAATTAGCGCCTCCAAATTCGAGACCATGGTCCTCGCCCGGAAAAGGGTGGATGCCCCCTGCGGGTTAGGGACAGGTTCCTGCCCCAAGTGGAGGAGTTTAAGTATCTCGGGGTCTTGTTCATGAGTGGTGGAAGGATGGAGCGGGAGATCGACAGGCGGGTCGGTGCGGCGTCAGCAATAACTAGGACGGTGCATCGGTGCGTCGTGGTAAAGTAAGAGCTGAGCCGAAAAGCAAAGCTCTCGATTTACAAGTCGATCTACGTTCCTACCCTCACCTATGGTCACCAGCTGTGGGTGGTGACCGAAAGAATGAGATCATGGATACAAGCGGCCGAAATGAGCTTCCTTTGCAGGGTGGCTGGGCTCTCACTCAGACATCGGGTGAGGAGCTCTGCCATCCGGGAAGAGCTCGGTGTCGAGCCGCTCCAGGTCGAGAGGAGCCAGATGGGGTGGTTCGGGCATCTGGTCATGATGCGCCTCGCGGGCGAGGTGTTTTGGGCACGTCACACCGGGAGGAGACCAAGGGGCAGACCGCGGACCCGCTGGAGAGACTATGTCTCACAGCTGGCCGGTGAACGACTTGGGATCCTTCCAGGTGAGCTGGAGGATGCAGCCGAATGAGAGAGGCATGGGCAGCCCGTTTGAGGCTGTTGCCCCCGCGACCCGACCCTGGAACAAGCGCAAGATGATGGAACGGAACTTTTACACAACTCAATTTTTAAAGTAATAATAATGATAAAATAATAATAATAAAATGTTAAATATTTTTAAAACCTAGAATAAAATATTTTTATTAATGTTTTTATTAATCTAGAACAAAAACGCAAACACCATAAAATGATCTAATTCATCAATAGCCTACTTTTTTCCCACATTTTGTGCTGCTGCTTCAAAAATGTCCTCTTTAAAAATTGGCTATCGGCTATAATACAATATGTTAACCTAAACTTTTAAGACTTATCTAGAAAACATGGCTGACTTTATTTAGTGATGTATACTTTGCGATCGATGCCTGGAGCGCGTTTAGACCTTGTGCGCGTATAGGTCACAGAGTGTGGTGGCTTTAGGCCTTATTCGATTAAGCCTTTAGTTAATTTTCTATTTGGTTATTTTCTACAATGAAAGAGTTGTATTTATTTAGGCCTATTATAAATAGAACTGCCCCATAGGCAGATCTACAATCAAGCTACGAGGCGGCACGCGTCTCTTCCGTGCAGGAGCAGCTGGGCTTGGATGCGGCTCCAAGTCCATGTCCTCCCACTCCAGTCCTCCTCAAAATCTGAAATCTCACCCCATCAGATTCTTTCTCAGCAATATTTTGAAATAAAGCGAGGGCTTCCTCTGCAGATAACAATTTTCTTACTCTCTTCATGGTGTCTCTTCAATATTATCTCACACAACCTTTCTAAAATGTTTCTGTAATGGCGTCAGTGTAATCCTTGTCTCTCTCTATAAATGTTAACACACACACAGGGTGAAGAGATAAAGAAGGTGGATGAATTTAAGTACTTAGGATCAACAGTCCAGAGCAATGGAGAGTGTGGAAAAGAGGTGAAGAAGCGTGTTCAAGCAAGCTGGAACGGGTGGAGAAAAGTATCAGGTGTGATGTGTGATAGAAGAGTTTCAGCTAAAGTGAAAAGGACAATGTACAAAATCGTGGTGAGACCGGCCATGCTGTTTGGTCTAGAGAAAGTGGCACAGAGGAAAAGACAGGAAGCAGAGATGGAGGTAGCAGAGATGAAGATGCTGAGGATCTCTCTGGGAGTGACCAGGATGGACAGGATTCGAAATGAGTACATCAGGGGAACAGCATCGGAAGAAAGATGCTGGGTTTGGAACCACCAGGAAAGAGGACTAGAGGAAGACCAAAGAGGAGGTTCATGGATACAGTGAAGGAAGACATGAAGATAGTTGGTGTGACCGAAGAGGATGCAGCAGATAGGAGACTTGATGGGAGAATAAAGTTAAGTTTGATACACTTTGGTACATTTTGTACACCAGGCCCTGAGGGTACGACAATAAGTTAAGGAACCACACACTAACTGTACTTGTCAGTTGAACTACTACCTGCCGAAAACAGTAATCCAGAAATAAGCAAGTCAATAAAACTGATTACGGCTGCATTGTATCAATTTTTTTTAATTATTTGTTGTTGGCATCAGTATCTGGATTTCAGACTTTTAATGATGTTCCAGAAGTTTTTACATGTTCAGTATGCGGTCAGGGCTTCTCAAGTTTCTTGGTTGGTGGGATTTAATTTTAAGAAGGAAGGCATGAAGAAGTTCAGAAGGGTAGAGGAAGTACAGCCCAGTTAGTGTTACCTGATTTGGGAGAAAATCAAAATGATTGCAAAAGGAAAGTGAAATGGGAAAAGTTATTCAAGCTGCTTGTCAAATGCAGAGCTCTTCCTCCCAGTGCTGGTACCACCAGTAATACGTTTGGTTGGTTTAATTCTGTGTTTTTGGAGCACTCAGTATTTCTTAGGTCTGTGGTTCGGTCACAGTTTCCACTACACTGGCCTTCTGGTGCATGTCTCTACCATGCAGCACTGAGCAGGCTAACTTTCAAGTTTACACCAACTGAAATAAAACAAGTTACGAAAAGGAAACATTAAATGAATTTTGCTTTGTTTTTGTGAGATTACAAGATATCATTTTTTTAATCATTGTGCATTACATCCATAATTATCTGACTACCATACGTGAACCTGAAAAAGCTAGGTTTCCCGCCAAAAAAATAAGAAACAAAATGCTAAGAAATTAGCCATTCTTAGCTTTCTTTGGAAAAACTTTAGTTTCCTTAAGAAACCCATTTGCATCTAGCTGTACTCATCTTTCATCTCCTTCTCCTTTCAATGCCATGAAAAGCAAAAGAAACTCGCATCTGTGCAGTTAATCTTTAGTCCTCCAGGTTCTCGGGGAGGAGTTGTTACAAAACAGGATGAACGTTCAGAGAATTGATTCACAGCCATTATCACCACTTATGTTGAGACTCCGGGGAGGAAGAGAAGCTGAGGAAGCATATTTTATGCCACTTCTCCAACACCTCATTATTTGCACTTTATCTTGTGCTGCTGTGTTGCAGCAGGACGTCCGCTTATTTATCATCATTATTGTATGGACTGTCTGAGTGAGACATAATTCAGCGAGGAGGCTGAGCAGAAGTTTTCCCCCAGGACGTGATTTACAGACTCACAGAAAAAAAAAACCACGGCAGTACATATACAGTAGTTTAAACTTGTGGCTTCGATATCACCACACACAGAAATTTGAATTGCATGCAGCGCTCAGAGCTGGAAAGCACCGTGGTGAGCCGTAATCTTTCATTCAGTTTGAGCTGGTAGAAATGCCCCTGGCTATAAAGGATCAGCGGCAGACATTGAAAAAGTGCTTTTTTCCTCTTTCTGCACTTTCACTCCACACATCCTGCTTCAAGGACTTTCTGAAAGTTTTAACTCCACCTGGACTCTGGCCTTCAGAAAGCTGCCACTGACAGTGAGGCTTTTTGCCGGTTCCACATGGTTGATCGGAGGTTGTACTCAGAACTCCAGCGTTTTACCGAGCCTACAACAGTCCTAAATGTCCAAACCGATCTTTGTCAATCTTGAATTATTAACAAGTGTTCCCGAATAAATAGCCGCAGGGCTAATAAACTGACATTTGTCAAAAACATCTTGCTGTCTGATTTGCGCCCATGCCGCCGCACATGTAAAATCTTGTCACAAAACGGTCAGTTTAGAGAGGAATATTAGACACAAAATTACATCAAATCTTATGTTCTGTTTCATCATCTTCCACTTGTTCCGGGGTCGGGTCGCGGGGGCAACAGCTCCAAACGGGCAACAACAGCCCCAAACGGGCAGCCCAGGCCTCTCTCTCCCCGGCTGCATCCTCTAGCTCACCTGGAAGGATCCCAAGTCTGTGAGACATAGTCTCTCCAGCGGGTCCGCGGTCTACCCCTTGGTCTCCTCCCGGTGGGACGTGCCCGAAACACCTCGCCCGCGAGGCGCTCGGGGGCATCCTGACCAGATGCCCGAACCACCCCATCTCTTCTCTTCACCCCATCACCCTATCTCATCTCTTCTTCTTCTCATCATCCCATTTCTCCCCAAATCTTATGTTGTTATTATTAAAAGTATCATAACCTATGAGAGATTAAATTCTAACATCCCACCTGATCCTAAACCATCTCTGTTTCTTCTTTAAATTTAACCACATTTTGAATAAAAAATAGAATATTACCAGAAATAACAAATCTTTATTGTACAATAAGAAGAAAAATAAAAGTAGCCTGATTGAGGGAATAAAGAAATAATTTCTCTGCCTGAAATATGAAGACATCTTAAAGATGGTAAAATAGTTTGACTTGTGAGGCTTAACTCTCCCAAAGAAGATGCAAGTTAATTTAGAAATGTCCTTTGACTCGAAGGTACCAATGCTTATTTTGACTGTCACTCTGAATAAAGCCATTCGCCCACTCATAAAAACATAAAAATAATTAGATAAAAATAGATGCAGTCCTTTAAAATACGACGTCTCACAAAACAATAAAGATCTACAGAGCCCTTTGCTGTTTGCTATGGTGATGGACCGGCTGACAGACGAGGTTAGACAGGAATCTCCATGGACAATGATGTTTGCAGATGACATTGTGATCTGTAGTGAGAGTAGGGAAGAGGTGGAGGAAAAGCTGGAGAGGTGGAGGTTTGCACTAGAAAGAAGAGGAATGAAGATTAGTCAGAGTAAGACAGAGTACGTGTGTGAATGAGAGGGATCCAAATGGAAAAGTGAGGTTACAGGGAGAAGAGATAAAGAAAGTGGAAGATTTTAAGTATCTAGGATCAACAGTCTAGAGCAATGGAGAGTGTGGAAAAGAGGTGAAGAAGTGTGTGCAGGCAGGCTGGAACGGGTGGAGAAAAGTATCAGGCGTGATGTGTGACAGAAGAGTTTCAGATAAAATGAAAGAAAAAGTGTACAAAACCGTGGTGAGACCAGCCATGCTGTTTGGTCTAGAGAGAGTGGAACTGAGAAAAAGACAGGAAGCAGAGATGGAGGTAGCAGAGACGAAGATGCTGAGGATCTCTCTGGGAGTGACCAGGATGGACAGGATTAGAAATGAGTATATCAGGGGAACAGCACATGTTAGAGGTTTTGGGGATAAAGTCAGAAAGGTCAGACTGAGATGGTTTGGACATGTACAGAGAAGAGAGACAGAGTACATCAGAAGAAGGATGCTGGATTTGGAACCACCAGGAAAGAGGACTAGAGGAAGACCAAAGAGGAGGTTCATGGATACAGTGAAGGAAGACATGAAGATAGTTGGTGTGACCGAAGAGGATGCAGCAGATAGGGTTAGATGGAAGAAACTGACTTGATGTGGCGCCCCCTGAAGGGAAATAGCGAAAGGAGAAGAAGACAAAACAATAAAGATCTACAGTTAATCAAATGTCTGCTGCCCATTTTTCACTTTACGTTGAGAAATATGAAAGAATTTCTTTGTCCAAAAGGGTGTTTCTGTTCATTTTTCTTTCAACCTTTGAACCATCGTCCACTTGACATTGGAGTAAACTTTAGACTAGTGTCCGAAATCCTCACTTGAATGAACTTGAGTAAATTTTTTTTAATTTTCAAAACCTCAAACCTCTAGCTTTTCCAGCTCATCTACATTCCTACCCTCACCTATGACCACCAGGTTTTGGTGGTGACCAAAACATCAATATCACAGGTACAAGCGGACAAATGAGCTTCCTCCAGAGGGTGGCTGGGCTATGCAGGAGGAGCTCGCAGTACAACCGTTTGTCCTCCGGCTTGAGAGAAGCCAGATGGGGTGGTTTGCGCAACTGGTTAGGATGCGTCCCGACTGGTACACTGGTGAGGTATTTCGGGCACGTCCCACTGGGAGGAGATCCAAGGTAATTTCTGGAGTCCATAGTCTGGAGAGACTCTGTCTCATAGCTAGCCGGGGAACACCTTAGGATTCTTCCGGGTGAGCTGGGGATGCGGCTGCAGTGATAGAAGCCTGAGAGGCAGTTGTTCCTGCGACCCGGCCCTGGATAAGCGGAAGACAACGAAATGGAACGAAAACCTCAATGTGACTTTTGGTCACAAAATTTTCAAAGTTAAACCATACAAAAATGTTGCATCCCAACATGCTATTCTGAAAAAATAAAAAAAACAGGCGGTTAATAAATTTATTGAATAGTTTGTTCATGTGGGGCGGTAACCCCTTCATGCAGTGGAAAGCCAAATACCGTAATTTCACGGCTATAAGGTGCATATAAACGTCTTAGATTTTCTTCAAAATGAGCGGCGCACCCTTTCGTGCGGTGCGCCTTGTGTGTGCGAAAAGCTGGACCTAAAAGAAAAAGCGGTGCCCGTGAGGCGAGGCGGACCTGAAAGAAAAGGCATGAGAACGTTAAAGAGTGAAGTGTGGGCGTGGATTGTGTATAAAAAAGGTATGTGTGGGTGGAGACGGTGGCCGCGTGGTTAGAGCGTTCGCCCGCGGACCGGAAGGTCGCAGGTTCGCGTCCCACGGAGAGCACGTCTAGGGTCCTTGGAGAAGACACCTAACCCCCACTTCTCCCACCATTGGCGCCGTTGAAGGGCAGCCTGCTGCGGTGTAAGGAGTGCAGCAAACAAATTTCCCCGGTGAGGGATGAATAGTTATTTATTTATTTATTTTATTTATTTATGTGCTGTATGCACAACATTGCTGTTTTAACCCTGAAAATGTCAAAGAGACACGTTTATGACGCTCAGTTTAAGCTGAAGGCAATCAGCTACGCGGAGGAACATGGGAATGGAGCTGTGGAAGGGTAGAAGGCAGCGCCGGGCGAGTTACGCTACAGTTTGCCAATAGATTGTAGATGCTTGGACTAACGTGTCTGCTGGTACTGTTATCCGAGCTTTCGCAAAAGCTGGTATCCTTTCTGAGGAGCCGCACAGTACAGACAGTGACTTTGACAGCGAGGAGCGAAGTTGACCTGCTCTGTTGGATTTTGCGCAGCTGTTCGATTCCGAAACAGAGGATGAGGACTTTGACGGATTTGAATAAAGACTATTACCGGTAATGTGCTTGTTTCATATCGTTACTGCGCCTCTTCTTACGGTGCGCCTAATGGTCGTGAAATTACGGTATCTGTTACTTAACCGTTCTCATGATGCCCTGGTGGGGCTCATTCGCTAGTTGGAGTTTTGGGGATTAAAATAGATCTTTTCTTTTAACTCGAGGCGCCTTCATCGAAACCTCATTTACAATTGAAATTAAGGTTTGTTTTTTGTTTGTCTTTTTTTTGTCTATCGGCAATTAGATACTTAAAAAATAATCTTGATAACGTTTGAATAGATCAAATCAAATGCCTTCTTCATTTCTCTCAGTGTCCACCCAGACCTTTAATAGTTTGGTTATATTTTTTTAAAATATAATTTTATTGTACAGCATTTACTTCTACTAGCGAAATCAAAAGTCAGCTAATGTTAGCTTCATGTTTACTGCCGGGGTTTTACCTGTCGATGAAGGTTAACTGACATTATAAATCATAAACAGCTGTCACGAGAATGCTGCAGTAGAAATAAAACTATATCAGAATAAACACTCCATCATGCTTCAAATGTACCCCCAAAACTACAGACATTCCTACAGACAAGAGAACACTTGATGGTGGAATTGTTTGCAAAGTTTGATGTGTTTATGCCTGTGGTTAGAAACACGTTTGTGTGTGTGTGTGTGTGTGTGTGTGTCCGCTTTCATTGACAATTTAGGCAGTATAACAATATATACCAAAGTGTCCTGAATAGAAACGTAATCTACATTTTCTTTTTCTTTCGGCATTTCCCTTCAAGGGGCGCCACAGCAAGTCAGTTCCTTCTATCTAACCCTATCTGCTGCATCCTCTTCGGTCACACCAACTATCTTCATGTCTTCCTTCACTGTATCCATGAACCTCCTCTTTTGGTCTTCCTCAAGGCCTCTTTCCTGGTGGTTCCAAATCCAGCATCCTTCTTCCGATGTACTCGCTCTCTGTCCTCTGTACATGTCCAAACCATCTCAGTCTGACCCGAAACTGAGCTCCTCCCGGATGGCAGAGCTCTTCACCCGATCTCTGAGTGAGAGCCCAGCCACCCTGCAGAGGAAGCTCATTTTGGCTGCTTGTATCCGCAATCTCATTCTTTCGGTCACCACCCACAGCTGGTGACCATAGGTGAGGGTAGGAACGTAGATCAACTTGTAAATAAAGAGCTTTGTTTTTCGGCTCAGCTCTTTCTTCACCACCACGGATCGATGCAACGTCCGAGTTAATCCTGACTCGGCACCGATCTGTCTGTCGATCTCCCGCTCCAACCTTCCTCCACCAGTGAACAAAACCCAGAGATAAAGAACATGTTTCTTGATCATAACAATGGTTTTCTTGCAGAGGAAAATGGTGTTTTTGTTTACCAGTGAGAATCCTATCAAAATCCGCACCTTTTCATTTGCAGGTCTATAAGTCGTTTGTGGAACCGCCATCTTTTCAATGCTAACTCATCACATCCAGTTAAACATTTTTTTTATCTTTCTAGCCCCCTTTCCTCATGCAAATGCACAGATTGATACATAAAACAAACCGCCATAAGAAACTATCAACTCCCTAACGTTTTGAGGAAGCACAACATGACGTGTTTACTTGTAGTGCCTCCAAGCCAAGGAATGTAAAATGAGAGTCACAGCAGGAGCTCGGCACATGTTTCCTCTGACAGCGAGAAATACTCGCCTGTTTTCAAAACCGAAGCTCATCCTGAGTTCTGTCGACTGAAGGTGTGTCACGGAAGTTTGGATGACATGTGACGCAATTAGAAATTGATGTTTTGTACACAGGCACACAGACTTGTGTTGAATATTTTTTCGTTCTTATTGAGAAGGTACGAGTGTCATCAAAATCCATTCTTGAAAAAAAATGATCCTCCGTCTGTATTTTTCTTCTCATGGTTGAGATGTAGTGTGCGACTACACATCAACATAAATGAAGATGAGGTGGGAAGATGTGACAAAGTTAGAGACAGGAAGGTAAAAAGAGAGCAGGAAAGCAGGAGATGGCGAGAAAGTGCAAAGCACTTATGTAAATAAAGAGCGTACACACTCCAAGCATCTCTAGTATGGTAAACAGGAAAGAAAAATACAGTCAGTCACCTTCTTAATCATCTATCCCTTGCGTAGTTGCGGGGGATGCCGGAGCCCATCCCGGCTGATTCGAGGCGAGGGAAAGAGTACACTCCGAAAAGGCCGCCAGTCTGTTGCGGGGCCACACACTTACAAATGCAATCATACAAACACACACACTCATTCCTAGGGGCAATAATGTTGTGGCCAGGCAGTCACCTTCTTAACCGTATTTCCCTTTCGGTGTTGTGAACCATACACACCCACAGAGACACTCATTCCTAGGGGGAATCATGTAGTGACCAATCAACCTAGCATGCATGTTTTTGGAGGGTGGGAGAAAACCGGAGTACCCGGAGAAAACCCACAAATACACGGGGAGAACTTGCCAACTCCACATAGAAAGGCCAGTGTTTCGAGTCTCGTCCCTACCCCGGACTCAAACTCACGACCTTCTTGCTGGGAGGCCACCGTGCCACCCACTGCGCCATCAGGCCGTCTAGAAAAATGCAGGAAACAGAATATTATATTGATTTAGATACTGATGGTTGTGACCCAGTCATGTCAACAACAATAATAAATCCATTTTCAAAAATGAACCTTGCTCTATTGCAGGGGTGTCCGAACTTTTTCACTCGCGGGCCACATTGAATTCTAACGTTTGACAAGCGGGCCGGATCCGAGGGGGGGTCATGCTTTGGTAACCACTAGTTTAGACTGGTTAAATGGCGTGCTAGATTCTTTTTTTCCTACTTTTATTAGTTGCCGCCATTTTAGAAAATTGAGGGGCTCACATACTAATTTGCTGTTCCTATTTTAGCCTCTAGATGGCAGCATTTAGAACACGCAAGTAACAGCGCTGCTGCCCAATGTATTGCGTAATTCTACACGCGGGCCAGACGCTATTGATTTTATGACGAAGGCTGCGGCCGGATGGAAATTGACAAAGGCCGCATTTGGCCCCCGGGCCGGACTTTGGACATGTCTGCTCTATTGTGTTTTCTTTGTTAATTTTTTTCAAAGATGCACACTTTTTTTTTCTCGCTAATTTGGTGTGTGTGTACATGCTGACGTGACGGCGGCAGCAGCAGCGTTTCATAGAATTCTTTCTAAAATTTTAACAATCCTTTTGATTTCTTATCTCAAAATTTTATTCCAGACAAAACCCTAATCTACTGTTTGAGCATCTGTCGCCATGGCGAACCAGTCAGAAAAAGCCAAGTCAACTTCATAACTGAACTTCCAGATTTGAACCTTAACGTAGCTCACTAAGCTGTTAATCCCGCTTTGCACAACAAGCCCGGGGTTAAAATTTACCTCCCTCACATCAGCTCCAGCAGGGAAGGAATTTACTTACGTGATTTTAATTCAAAACTTTCAAGTTGACAAGAAAAATAAAAAGTTCTGTAATGAAAATCGTGATCATTTTGGCTCAAATGAAACGGCTCTTGTGGCTGACAAATGAACGAAATGATCACATCTGACAAGCCTCAAAATTTCACCACAACAGTGTAACCTTCAGCAGGGCCTCTTACATAATTTTTCAGAATAATTTATTTTCATACACTTCCAAACTCAGAGTGTCCAACAACATTCAGTTGAAATGTAATTATAATTCAAAAGCTATTCTTGACACATTTTTATTTACCCCTTCCTACAAGGGCTCTTAAAAACAGATTTGTTTTAGAATCAAGAGGAGCTAGTTTTTCTCACCACAGTACCGTAATTTCACGACCATTAGGCGCACCGTACGAAAAGACGCAGTCTCAGTCACACACCGCCTTACAACAACACACACGCAAGCATGCAAATGTGAAATAGATCGGGAGCAAAACTGAATTTGGTTGTGCTTTATTTAAGTAGTAATGATACTAAACAAGCACATTACCAGTAAGAGTCTTTATTCAAATCCGTCAAAGTCCTCATCCTCTGTTTCGGAATCGAACAGCTGCGCAAAATCCAACAGTGCAGGTCCACTTCGCTCCTCGCTGTCAAAGTCACTGTCTGTACTGTGCGGCTCCTCAGAAAGGATACCAGCTTTTGTGAAAGCTCGGATAACAGTACCAGCAGACACGTTAGTCCAAGCATCTACAATCCACTGGCAAACTGTAGCGTAACTTGCCCAGCGCTGCCTTCTACCCTTCCACGGCTCGATTCCCATGTTCCTCCGCGTAGCTGATTGCTTTCAGCTTAAACTGAGCGTCATAAGCGTGTCTCTTTGCCATTTTCAGGGTTAAAACAGCAATGTTGTGCATACAGCACATACCTTTTTTATATACAATCCATACCCACACTTCACTCTTTAACGTTCTCATGCCTTTTCTTTCAGGTCCGCCTCGCCTCACGGGCACCGCTTTTTCTTTTAGGTCCGCCTTTTCTCACACATAAGGCGCACTGCATGAAAGGGCGCACCGCTCATTTTGAAGAAAATCTAAGACGTTTATATACGCCTTATAGCCGTGAAATTACGGTAGTTATCTATTCTATAGGTTCTGTGATGCTAACGAACTTTTCCAGTTATGAGGATAAATTTATAATGTGAAAAAACTATAAATGTTTTGTGATGTGGAAGGAGGACCCAGCTAACAATTTAACGTTCCCAGAACATTCTGGGAAGATTTTTCAAAGGTTGGCAGAAAGTTCTCTAAAGGTTCAAACATTATTTTTGGTTTTCAGAACCTTCCTCTAACCTTAATTTTAACCATTACATTTAGAATTTGGTTCTCTCAACATTCTTGGAAGGTTAGGTTCTAACATAACCACCAACTAACGTTTAGGGAATGTTATTTTGGTTTGGTAAAAATAAACCTTTAGAGAACCTTAGGCGAACGTTCCCTGGAGGTTCTCTGTTTGTTGGGGAGGACCCAAATGCAGGACAAAAACAGGATTCATCAATAGAAGTCAGGTATGTCTGTAAGGCAAAGGGTCCAGGATTAACTCAGGATCCAAATGTTCAAATGATATAACAGAGTTCAAAGATAACTTATGGTCAGGCAGCCGGGAGGACCTGGCTGGGGAGGATGACAATGACCCGACATGGAATTCCGGGGTGATTGCCCTTAAAAAGGCAGCAGGTTCCACAGGCTTGTGGCATCAGAAATCAACCTCAGGTGTACCTAATTAGGGTGATGAGGAAGGTCCAGGGCTCCGTCTGGCTGCAGGCGAGGGGATTATGATAAAATGTGGCCTTTGATGGAGTTCACTGGAAGGAAAAAGTGAGCTAACTTGAATTTTCCTTTGAACGTTTTGTAGTTGTTGTGGTAGGTGTGGCAATACAAAGTTTTGCTCTACTATGTTTGCAGTCCAGAGAATCCCCCAAACATCTTGAAAGACTACATCGGAACACTTTTTTTTCCACCACGAACAAAATCCCAAAGTCTAAGACATATACAACTCTGTCATGTTCAATTTTCAATTAAAAATTGACACAATCTAACATTCCTTCACTCCCGCTATGGCCCCTCCTCCTGAAACCATGGCCTCTTCATCCACTCAACAACTCTCTAAATTCTCTCCAGTCTCCGTTGTGGAACTCAGTAAACTGCTATTAAGCATTAAACGTCCCCCTGCACACCAGACCCTTTCTAATCTGCCCTTTTTAAAGGTTGCTTTCCCGTCATCTCTCACTTCAATCTAACAATAATAAACTCTTCACTCTCCGTTGGTACTGTGCCTCAAGCTGGCAGCTATCACCCCCATTCTGAAAAAATATGAACTTGACCCTGACAATATTGCAAATTTCTGCCCCATCTCCAACCTGCCATTTCTGTCCAAAATACTTGAACGAGTTGTTGCTTCCCAGCTCAAATTCTATGTGAACTCAAATAATCTGTTTGAACCCTTTCAATCTGATTTTCGTCACCTACACAGCACTGAAACAGCTCTTCTTGAAGTCTCCAATGACATCCTCCTCTCCTCTGACTCTGGACAGTATGTCATTCTCCTGGATCTCACTACAGCGTATGACACCTTCAGTCACCCCATCGTGCTCTCCAAGAACTGTCTCAACTTCATTGGCTCTGCTCTCTCTTGGCTTCAGTCCTAGTTCTCTAACCGTCAACACTACATCAAGGGAAACAACTGCTCATGCCCCACTGCTCCTATGCTGCAAGGAGCCAGGCTACGTCCATGTCTTTCCAAACCGGACGCTGAGAGGTTGATTCACGCTTTCATCTCCTCCAGGCTGGATTACTGCAATGCCCTCCTTGGGCTTACAAAAGCTCCAGCATATCCAGAACTGTGCTGCCCGGATCCTGATAAGGAGGCGCAAATATGACCATATCACTCCCATCCTCAAATCCCTCCACTGGCTACCCGTTAAATACAGAATTCAGTACAAGCTCTGCCTCCTCACCCATCAGTGCATACACGGCACTGTACCTGTTTATCTCCAAGAACTCCTAACCCTCCACACCACTGTCCAAGACCTGCGCTCCTCCTCCTCCTCCTACTGCCTGCATCAACCAAGGACCAAACTCTCCACTATGGTGGACAGGGCCTTCCAGGCAGCTGCTCCACGGCTCTGGAACGCTCTTCTCGAGAGCTTGAGGGCTCCACAGAGCGTTAAGGTTTTTAAGAAAAGACTGAAGACATTTTTATTTCTAAAGGCTTTTCAGCAAAGTTTTTAGAGTTTTTTTTTTTGTGTTGTGGTTTTATTTAATTTTGCTGGTTGTTGTTCCTTTTGGTCATTGTAGCACTTTGAGATCTCCACTGGAAATATAAAGTGCGTTACAAATAAATTTTTTTTAATTACTATTATTATTCTCCAAGGTTAGGTTTGGTCCCCTCCTGTTTGTTCTCTATTTCCTCCATCATCTGTCAGCATGGCCTGAATTTCCTTCTATGCTGATGACATGCAACTGTACGTTTCCACTAAATCAATTACTTGCACAACTCACTCCACGTTCACCTGCTGTCTAACAGTTGGACAACACTGCTTATAAAGTTGCAAATGAAGACAAAGTTGATTAATGTTTATTTTTATTATTATTTTATTATCAGGTATGAATGCGTGAGAATATGCACTTCTTTTTTTTTTTTGCACCATGGGGGAATCTACAACAGCGTTTTTCAACCACTGGGATGCGGCACACTGCCGTAAGAGACGGACAGCGTACTTTGGGAAATTATTCAATTTCACAAAATTATTTTTAAAACAAATAAGTGGTTATTTCAGGTCCAGCCCTCACAGTCAGTTGGTTTAGTCCGCTGGCGTCTTTTGGTCTCCACACCAGCTCCCGAACAGATCCATGATGGACTTGCAGAACACGGACACCATAACATATACCGGTAACATGTAAACGAGGACATGATTTTTGGTTCAACTGTGGTTCAAATAAGGTTGCAACTGCGTATTATGACCCAACACAAGTCCTGCCCACTTACGATTTGAGAAACAGCAAGGATACTACACAGAACATTTTATCTTCTTGGTGTAATTATTGATTTTCAACTAGAGAAAAAGAGTCATCTTTTCATTCCAAACATAGCATGGCCTCCCATTGTGCTTTTCAAGCCTTCCATAAACACCCACAGTTCAGTGTGTGGGGGTGACTAATTTCAAATAACATTGAACAAGTTTTAGTGACAGATTTTTTTTATCTGCTCTAGTCATCTTCAATCCTGAAAGAAACGTCCTCTCACCAGCTCAAACATTTTCTTTTATCATGCTGTTCGAGATTAGAGTCTGAACTCCAACTTTCTTCTCGTGTGAGACAAAGACCAATCCCTGAATCAGTTTTTAAAATTCTTTTTGTTTATTTCCAAAGAGATTTCCAGGATTGTGAACAAAGGCCGACTTTTCAGAGGAGCTGACACCCTGACGCCAGCACCTATAGAAAGAGACTGAAATCTTATGTAACTTCTTTGGCGCAGAGCCAAAAAACCTGTGAGTTTGAGACAAAGCGTACAAACACTTTTCATCCCAGTCAAATGAAAAACCCAAACTAAATTCTCACTGATAAGCATGCTTATCTACAATTTCGTCTTGGTCTCTATGGCAACAGCCACTCTACAGCAGGTCTCACCTTTGATCCTTTCATGATTGGGACTGCCTGAGCTTGGCAGCTAACAAGACTCCAGTTTACATTTTTAAATTTGTGCATGTGTTTGTGGGAAAGTAGGAAGAAGAAGAAGAAAAAAGTTGCTTTTGACTGTCGACAATATTTTGTCTCATTATCTACACTTGACATCTTTGACAACATCCACACTGCTATTTTCCAGGAGAAAGAAGTGAGCTTTAACAAAGGTGACACATAAAGTGAGCAGAGTTTTTTTTCTTCAGCAAACTGAGAATAGGGGTGAAACTAAGGTATTATGGGTACCAGTGATAAAAAAAAACCCCACAGTAACAATTAGGGGTTTAACAATACATGAAATTACTACAATGTAACTACAATGTATTTGTGGTGAACCATTTTGGTACGGAATGTTTGGTTCGATGCAGGGCTGTGCATAAATGAACAAATTTTGTTCTATTATTGTACTGAAATGAATCAAACCGTGACCTATAAACCAAGGTGATTTTTGTGTATCGTTACAGCTATAGTCATCATTAATTCAATTGAATTTTATTTGTATAGCCCAAAATCACAGAATTTCTGTCTCAATGGGTTCACATGAAAGATTCAGAAAGAAGAAAACAAGAAAAAGAGGAACGTACAAACACTAACACAAAGCAAGAAAACTAACTAATAAATGCTAGCTAGACAATATTAGCACATTCCTGCCCTTAGACTCTCCTTCACGGTGAGTTAAAATTCCTAAAAAACCCATCAGTGGGAAAAAAATAAGAAACCTCGTGGGGATCCACACGAAAGAGAGATCCCTCCCCCGGGATGAGCATTCAATGTGTCAAAGATTATTGTTTAAATATTAGCTTATTCTACTCTACAGCTAAATCTCTTGCGAAGTCAATAGATTTGAAGTCAATAGATTCTTTTGGGTGGTGACCGAAATATATGAGAATAAGATCGCGGATACAAGGGCTTCTGAGCTTCCTCCTTAGCAGGGTGCCTTGGCTCTCACTTAGAGATCGGGTGAGAAGCTCTGCCATCCGGGAGGAGCTCGATGTCGAGCTGCTCCTCCTCCAGGCCAAGAGGAGCCAGATGGGGTTGTTTTGGCATCTGGTCAGGATGCCCCCCAAGCCCCGTCGCTGGTGAGGTGTTTCAGGCACGTCCCACCGGGAGGAGACCAAGAGGCAGACCCTGGACCCGCTGGAGAGACTATGTCTCACAGCTGGCCGGGGAACGACTCGGGATCCTTGCGAGTGAGCTGGAGGATGCGGCCAGGTTGAGAGAAGCCTGGGCTTCCCGTCTGAGGCTGTTGCCCCGCGATCCGGCCCCGGATGAGTGGAAGACGGCGGAACCAACGGAATGGAATGTCAATAGATGTTCTTCATCCTGATGGAAACACAAGTGACTACTCAGCCCAGCGATACCCAGGACGGGGATGAGTAGATGGCTATCATCCTGATGGAGCGGGGATGATGAAGCGCGGAGGTGTCCTCGGTCTGGCCATACCCAGGACAGGGACATAGAGTGTATTGGTTTTTTCTTCAGTGATCTATACATTTGGTCCGGAATATATTAAGTAAAAATAATCTGATGATGTATATTCTTAACGACACATGAAAAATTTCAATTTAATCTCAGTTATGAGTTAATTCATACTTGGAATTTCTACAATCGCCAAATTCAATGAGTAGAATAACACGTGCACAGATTTAGTTCCATAAAAAGTCTCGGAAACGAACAAAAATCCCAGTGAGAAAAAAGAGAATTGCAGTGTAGAAACTGCACCTCACTTTTTATGTTGGACCATATTTCACATAAAAAACAACACAGCAGCAAAAATATGAAAACAGCTGCTTTAGTCGATGTGTTCATTTACATTTTAATGATAGTGCTCAGTGTGGGTAAGTACTTTTGTCTCGTCTTTTGAACCGTTTATGCCTAATGGGGCCGCGGAGGATGCTGTAGCCTATCTCAGCTAATTTTAGGTGAGAAGCAGGGTACACCCCTAACAGGTGTGTTAAGGGCCACACACACAACCCTCCACTTGCACACTCACTCTTAAAGGCAATTCTGCAGTGGGCAATCAACTTAACATGCATAGTAGGAGGAAACCGGAGTACCCAGAGAAAACCCACGCATACACGGAGAAAACAAGTAAATTCCAGACAGAAAGGCCATCTTACTGTGAAGCCATTGCATCAATTTGCAGCCCAGAGTAAGTACTAAATACTGTAATCATTTGTCACTTGTACGTAAGGCATAATTCTTAAGTCTACACTCATTTCAAGAGTAATGGGTGTAATGGCATAAAGTAGACTATATGGTCAAATAGTTAGTGGACTTCAGGAAAGTCACAGCCCCCTTACTGTCAGACTCCCCCATCACCACTGTAGACTCTTTCCGCTTCCTCGGTACTACCATCACACAGGACCTAAAGTGGGGGCCGTCCATCAGCTCCCTGATCAAAAAGGCCCAGAAGAGGATGTACTTTATGCAGCACTTGAAGAAAGCCAAGCTGCCCGCCCAGATGTGGGTGCAGGTTTACACAGCCATCATCAAGTCCATCCTCACCTCCTTCATCACTGTGCGGTATGCTGGAGCCACAGCCAGGGACAAACACAGACTGTAGCACATTGTACGCTCTGCCGAGAAGGTGATTGGCTGCAGCCTTCCATCTCTCCATTACCTGTACATCTTCAGGACTTGGGGGCGTGCAGATCAGATTGCAGCTGACCCTTCCTACCCCGGACATGGACTTTTTGAGCCACTTCCCTCGGTGGGAGGCTCCAGTTCATTTGGACCAGAACCTCCAACCATAAAAAAGCTTCTTTCCTTCTGCCGTTGGACTTATGAATACTTCATAATCTGGATCCGCTCATCACTTGATCAATTTACTCTCTTTATGTTTTATTTTCTATGCCACTGCACTACAGTTTACATTTTTGTTCTGAGCAGTTTAGTTTTAGTTTTGTTGAAATGGGTTTTGTTCATTTTTATTTTTTTTTACCATTGTTTCGTATCCTATTTTTTTTTTAAATTATTTTTATTACTATGTTTATTATTGCACATTTGTACCTCTGCAAGTTCCTAGTTTCTGAATCTTGTTCACTGACCATGGCAATAAAAATCTTTCTGATTCTGATATAGAGGAGATGTCCCTCAGCCTGAAAGCTGGAAGGCAGGAAGGAGGCAGTGGGAATTTGTGGAGTTCATCAGAACAAGTCACTCCCAAAGATACATCAGGTTCTATCTCAGGATTCCCCTGCGGGTAGACTGATGAACCGCAATGTCTACAAACTAAATAAAACTCTTCCCACATACCATCAGTTACTTGTGCCATCAGAGGGGATAAATTAATCTACCTAGGTTATAGCAATTTAAAGGGTGCATCCAAAGCACAAGAAAAATCAGCCACTGAGTACGACGTATCTGTAGATGTGGCAGATGATCGCAACAGCTTTTACTGCAGGTTTGATCAGACTGACCTCACTAATGAGATGGATGAGCTCTCAGCAGAACTTTATATCCTGATCCAGACTACTGCTAACCTGCACCTGCAGCCAGAGGATGTGGAGTGCAGCTTACGAGCAGATTAATAGTTAATAAGGCTAAAGGACCAGATCAGGTCTGTGGACAGTTGTTGAAGGTCTGCAGCATTCAGCTGGCCGGTGTCCTTTGTGCATTTTTCAATCCCTCCCTGACCGAACCTTCAATCCCGTCAGTATGGAAATTCCTCCCCTTATATCCAGCGGCAAAGAAGAGTAACCCCTCCAGCAGTAACTACCACCAACTTGTAGGCTTGACTTCACTGATCCTGAAAGGCTTTTAACGGCTTGTCATGGCCCAGCTACATATGAATATTCATCTGAAATTCGATCCACCGGAGTTCACTGAACAGAAATGTTGATGCTAAATCAAGAAAAAAAACAATATCAGCTCTGTTTTTGTGGACCTCCACCTCATCAACTAGGTCAGGGGTTTTCAGCCTTCTTTGCCCCAAGAGCTGCTTTTCAAGTATCAAACTGAGATTTACCGGTCCAGTGTCAACATCCCAAACACACATGAATCGTTTCCATTCTTATTCCAGCCTAACAATCCCACCATGACTGAACCACACACATAAACACTGGCGGTCGACTTGGAATCAGTCTACAGGCTACTGTAGAAAATAAAAATAAATACATTTTTACAAATAATCACAAATTAGCATAATTTAAAAAAACGACTTCTATTTCTAGGCTACCAGTAGATCGCGATTGACTGGTTGGGCTCCGTCATCTCCCCACTTCTCTTCACATTGTACACAAATGACTGCAAAAGCTCTGCTCCTGGAATAGCATGGATTGGGGGTGCCCAACTAGTCGATCGTGGTCTACTGGTACCCCACGAACTGATTCCAACTTGACCCCTAGGTGTGTAGGGGAGAAAAAAGAATTGAAATGAAGTGAGTGTTTTCAACTCAGCGACTTTGACGCTACATTTAGCAAATATTCAGACAGTCCAGTTGCTTGACTCTAAAATTTCACTACTTTTTGTTTAAAAAAGCGTCAATCGAACGGCTTTCTTAAGCGCCCTTTTCTAAGCAGCACCTGGTGCCTGCCACCTACCAAACTGCTGCATGTGCGCAGAAAATATGAGTGTGTGTATGTGTTAGAGAGAGAAAAAGAGAGCAAGCAAGAGAGAGGAACGTGTCGTGCCCTCAGTGGAATGCGAATCCACAAGCTTCCAGTTGACTTCCGATCTACGAGCGAACGCTCTAACCACTGAGCCACCGCCTCTGTCTCCCCATCTTTCAATGATGTTCAGTAAAGGAAATGTTCTAAATCTGTAAAATGAATGAGGGAATGTCTTGTAACTGTGTGTCTTGGAGTGTACAGTTAACGGTCAAGGATGTGTATAGAACGCACCTCATGAAAAAAAAAAATCGAGAAAAACAACAACTTTATTTTGATCACTTGCCCAAATGCCCTGCTGCCAACCATGCCAATAAAAGCTTCAAACTTTTTGTGTAAGTGATTTCAGTCATTTTTCACAACAGTAAAAAGAGAACAAAACAATTTTTCTTCATTTTATGGTGTTTTTACGCAATAAAAATTATCTTAGGAAGTACTCGTAGACATTGGTGTTTTGAAACACAATTTTGCATCATCTTCTGTAACAAAACTAGTGTCAAGAGGTGCCTTTTCTATTTGAAATGATACTTTGTTACTTTGTTGTAACAGTAAACATAAATGTCACATTCTTTTGCACAAAAACAGATGTGCCTGAAAGGAACTGAGTCCAATGGGATAACTTTTTACATGCAATTGTTCCGTTCCATTGTCTGCGGCTTATCCGGCGTTGGGTTGCGGGGGCAACAGCCTCTGACAGGAAGCCCGGGCTTCTCTCACCCGAGCTGCATCCTCCAGCTCACCCGGATGGATCCCGAGTCGTTCCCAGCAAGCTGTGCATCTCCAGCAGGTCCGGGGTCGTGGATTGCCATACCAGCCTGTCAATACCTGATCCTGTCAAACCTCAGAAGCTAAGCAGGCTGGGCCTGGGCTGTACTTGGATGGGAGCCCGCTGGAACCCCAAGTGCCACAGTAGGACGGCCGTTGAGATTAAAATTGCCGTTGTGTCCCTGGGCAAGACACTTCCCCACATTGCCTAGTCTAAATGGTGTTCGTGCAATTGGTTGGTGATGGTCAGAAGGGCCAATGGCGCAAAATGGCAGCCTCGCTTCTGTCAGATTGCCCCAGGGCAGCTGTGGCTACAACAGTAGCTTACCATTACCTGGTATGGAGTGAATGAATAATGAACATGTGTAGTGTCTTTGTGAGTCCTGAAAAGTGCTATATAAATACAATGCATTATTACAGTATTATTACTTGGGATTGTAATTTTTATTATTAATTCATTCCTTCCTTCATCTGCCTTCTGTTGTGTGTGTGTGTGTGGGGGGGGGGGTAGGAGGGCTGATTAGAGGTGAGAGGCCAGGTACACCATGAACACGTTGCCAGTCTGTCATGTGTAACTGTGTGTAATTGAGCTGCTGACTCTTTAACAAAAAAAAAACAAAAAACAAAAACACTCATCCGCGGGAGCAATCATGTAGTGGCCAATCAACCTGACATGCATGATTTTGGAGAGTGGGAGGAAACCGGAGTACTCGGAGAAAACCCACGCATACATGGGGAGAACATGCAAACTCCACACAGAAAGGCCAGTGGTCCAAGCCTCGCCCCACCCGGGGCTATAACCCCCGACCTTCATGCTGTGAGGCCACTGCACTGCTGTGCTAACCACCGTGCTACCGTGCCGCCCACTTTTACTATTGTATTTTGTCACCAGCGATACCTCTTTAACAGTTATTTTAATGTCAGAAGAAAAAGGTGGAGGATGAGGGGAAACGACAAGAGATTCTGGCACCGGTTCGAAAGAAAACCGGGATAATTTTTCAAATTTATTTAAGAATAGAATTGCCTTTGAGATACAACATCTCATTATCAAGACGGTGCAAAACATGAAACAATTAAACATAAAATATTCAGACTAAACAAACTTGCTGTCACACATCTCTCCTCTCTCCCGACTATGTATCGAAGCAGAGAAACTAAGGATTTCACTGTCGTTATAGAAAATTTGCACAACAAGCTGTTATCCAGACATCAAATTCTCAGTGTGTTTTGTTGAACATGCGGAAACAGTTATTTGACACAATCCACGTAGAGTTAATTAGAAACACTGACCAAGGGTAATTAGAAACACCAACAAGATAAGAAAATAAAGAGGACTTAAATAAACCAAAAGATGTTAAGGATTTTGTTTATATGGGTAGTTTTTTGCAGTCAGAGGGCACTTTATATCGAAATGACCTCCGTCCAACCTCTTTATGGATTTGTGAAGATAAATTGTGAAGATAAAGAGTGAGTGCTTTGAAGCAAATACGAGGACGTTGCTTGAAATAAAAATTGTTTGAGGTTCTGTGGACGGAAAAAATAAATGCATTTATACATTAGTCAGTCCAGTGAAAATTCTGTGCCAAAGATGGGAGCGATCATTTGAAATTATCAAGGAAAACACAATGGTGACTTCAGTTAGTCAGTCAGTCACCTTTTTAACCGTCTATCCTTTACAGGCTTACAGGGGGTGCCGGAGCCCTCGAAGCAAGGGGCAGGGTACACCCCAAACAGGTTGACAGTCTGGCAACACACATACAACCAAACACTCATTACTGGGAGCAATCATGTAGTGGGCAATCAACCTCACATGCATGTTTTTGGTGGGTGGGAGGAAACCGGAGTACCTGGAGAAAACCAACACAGAAATTGGGAGAACATGCAAACTCCACACAAAAAGGCCAGTGTTTCAAGCCTCGTGCTCACCTGGGACTCGAAACCACGTTCTTCTTGCTGTGAGGCCACTATGCTATGGTGACTTTGATATGGATATTTATGTTAAAGTTAGGAAAACATAACACAGCGGAATTACATGAGGGCAATAACAAGCATGGAAATATGAGGAACTGGCCAATCACATGAAGGATGGTATTCCGCCAAGGGTAATAGTGCAAAAAAAAAAAGATTCAAAAGAAGAACCAACGGAAGAAGAAACCAACAATCGAAAACCTGTTTACATATGTACATGGAAAAATTATTGTGAAAATACACAGTGGTCACAGACTGGAGGATGAACGGTTAAAGAGCTCGATGGAGGATGGCAGAAATTATTTTTTGTACCGTTCCTCTGAGTAGCGGGGTTGCAGGAGTCTGTTATTGAAGTGGCTCCTCAGGTGGTAATGAACACCAAAAGTACAGGTCAGACTCATGTTCTCAGAGGTGAGAAGAACTACTGTAAGTTTTCTAGAAGAAAAAAGATTGTTTTCTGTCATTTTTTCCAAACACAAAATCTCAAAACAGTTTGTACTTATCTTCGTTTTGTGTTTCCAGTTTTATATATAAAAAAAAAGACAATAGTGGGAAAATTGATTACCGTATTTTCATGACCAAAAGCGCACCATATTAAAAGGTGCAGCCCCAGTTTCGTCTGCTCTGTAAATGGCACACCTGATGATAGGGCGCGGGTTTTATATACATATCCTCTACTACGTACGTCCGCCTTACAACAACACACACACAAGCAGACAAGTGTGTGGATTTAGAAATAGATTGGGAGTAAAACTGAGTTTGGTTGGCTTTATTTAAATATTAGTTACAGTTGTCATAAAGTCATTTATTAAATCCATCCAAGTCCTCATCCTCTGTTTTGGAATCTAACAGGTGCGCCAAATCCAACATAGCAGGTTCAGTTCCTCGCTGTCAGAGTCACTTTCTGTACCGTGCACCTCCTCGGAAATGATGCCTGCTTTTGTGAACGCTCGGACAACAGTGCCAGCAGACACATTAGCCCAAGCATCTACAATCCACTGACAAACTGTGGCATAACTCGCCCGGTGCTGTCTTTCAGCCTTTGTGAAGCTGTGGTCTCCTCTGGTCATCCATCGCTCCCACGCCACTCGCAGCCTTACTTTGAACGGCCGGTTCACGCCGATGTCCAGCAGTTGGAGTTTCTTTGTCAAACCTCCCGGAATCACAGCAAGCGTAATGTTCACGTCGGCGGTAAGATGGACACGCACAGTCAAAAATCAGAAGCGATTATGATGAATGGAAAAAAAACATCCGGTCTCCACAACACACAACACACACAGTAGCGCGCGCCCCTCATTTTGAAGAAAATCTAAGACTTTTAAATGCGCCTTCTAGTCGTGAAAATACGGTATTCAATTGATTTCAATTTTATTTGTGTACATTAACATCACAGCACCGTTTTCTGAAGAGGCATCAAACAGTAAAATGAATGAAAAGACACAGAAAAAATTAGTTTAAGACAAACATTAGCGAATCGTTAATAACAGCGAAATGCAAAATGGAGAAACTATTTTTCACAATATCACTGAAGGTTTGTTATCAAAAAAAAAAAAAAGAGCAACTTTAATTACCTCATTGTGTTTAGAAGAGAATTAATTATGCAGTTGGAAAGACGCAGCTTAAACATTTTCCACCACAAAAGCCACATGTCTTTGTTCGCCTTGGTTGGTGATACGGAAACCAATTAAAAGTGGGCCAATGCTATTATCTGTTGTTTCAAAGAGCTGACTGGAGAACAATCGAAGGAAAAGGTGCTCAGACAAAATCTTACCGCATTTACTAATCGGGATAGGTTGGTTTGGCAGAAGCGTGAACTTGACAAACAAAAAATTTGCATGTGGATAAAAACGTAAGAAATCCAAATAAATGACAAATTAAACCAGGAAGACAAGATCTCGGGGTGGACGATTATGACACGCAGAGTATTTAAATAATCATTACAAGAAGACAGGGTTTAATTAACCTGCCACCAAGATACAGAGTTTAAAAAACACATGTTTGCTTTACATGCTGGCTGCATAGAATTGTGAATATTATTTACAACATGTATGGGTTGGAAAAAAGGTTTGTTTACAGAAATATGTGAAGTGGGATTAATAACAAATATCTGAGAATCTTTTTATGGGTTGCAAGTCACCTTATTTTCCGGAAAGATTGAATAAGACGTAGAGATGTAAATCACCATTGACCCAGAAGCATTGGTGAAAGATGCGCCACCAAACACAAAACCATCTGGAATCTGTTTAGGGTGTGATGAAATCAAACTGAAAATTTTGAGCACATGGATCAACAGAATGTCTGTAGCAGGAGAAAGTAACGTACACACCGTGCCAGCAGTGAAGCCGAGAAGTGGTAAAGTCACACTCGGAATCTTCCTCTGTCAATGGAAACCTGCAGCATGGAGCAGGTACAACGGATTCTGACTGGAATCGTAACATTTTAAAGACAAATGTTGTATCAATCACAAGGCAAACGGTCGCTGGACTCCACAGAGGACATTCAAACCCAGTTAAAATTCTTCTAAAACTGCTGTTGGAATAGTTTGAATCCCGCTGAAGAATCATCGGGATCTAGAATTAACAGTGCGTGTTTATGCCAAACTTTCAACACCAGAGAGAGAACCCAGCCAATAAAAGTTCTGTTTGCTGTGGTTTATACCTACCTTGACCATGTCCACTATCCACAAACATGGATTTGACAGTATCTTCTGTTATAAATTGTGGGTCAATTTATAGACACAGTACAGTTAGAGAGGCAAGACTGAGATGGTTTGGACATGTGCAGAGGAGAGAGAGAGAGAGAAAAAAGGATGCTGGATTTGGAACCACCACGAAAGAGGACTACAGGAAGGCCAAAGAGGAGGTTCATGGACGCAGTGAAGGAAGACATGAAGATAGTTGGTGTGACCGAAGAGGATGCAGGAGATAGGATTAGATGGAAGAAACTGACTTGCTGTGGCGACCCCTAAAGGGAAAAGCCGAAAGAATAAGAAGAACTATAGTCTCTGATTGGTATTTGTTGTACGTCTGAATGTCCAAGGTTGAGACTTTCCATTTTCCAACTCCGGCATCAGGCGTCAACCAAACTCAATGTGTATTCACCAAAACATACTGTAGTTGCGCAATACAGAAACTCTCACAACGCTAGAAGACGCAGGAATATCATTGACTTTTATTTTAAACCAGACTCTCTGGAAGCTGGTGAATCCACCTGAAGAGATGTTTCTCACAACACCTCTCCAAATCACTTTCTAAAACCAATAACAACAATTACTGTAAATCAATGTTTTTGTAGGATTTTTCTTCCATTTTGTCTACATCTATCTGCTACTTTAGTATCCTGTGAAATAGAGATGAGAAAATGAAGCCTTGTGAAGCATTGACATACTCTTTTTTTTTTTTTTCTACTTTTTAACTTTAACAAACGTCAAAAGTCACCAAAATCCCCACAAACTTCTCCCAATCCTCTTCCCTGTCCAAAAAACCAACATGTTTAACAAGTACAGGCGCATCTTTAACAGTTTTGAAGTTAAGTGCTTCTAAAAACAAGGAAATGCTCTGAAAGCCTGTGAACACTTGAGTGATGTGCTTCGAAAGAGTTCCATGACACGCAGATGAAAGCAGAAGGGGGCGGAGCCGGAACTTTAACCCTTTAGTGATGTCAGCAGTCGGAATTAAGCAAGGTCCGAGGCTAAGTCTTGATACTATTTGTTTCAGAAAGAAAGAGACATGCTCCGGAGCTCCATCTCGTTTAACCATCTCTACTGTAAATCCATTTGAATTCCGGATTGAGAGAAACTGCTGCAAACATTGCATCTTCGTATTGATCAGCCAAAACAGCTCAAGTCACTGGAATTTTGTAAGCATTTTTTTTTTTCTGTGTCTGGAAAGAAGCAACGAATCAGACTTTGGGTTTGTTTTGCATTGTTTCATTTTCTGATACCTTGGAGTTCAGTAATCTTCGGTGTTTTATCCTTGCAGTTTTTTTGTTTTCTTTACCCTTTCTAGTGAGGTGTTTCGGGCACGTCCCACCGGGAGGAGACTGAGAGGCAGACCACCGACCCACTGGAGAGACTATGTCTGACAGCTGGCTGGGGAACGACTCGGGACCCTTCCGGGTGAGCTGAAGGATGCAGCCTGGTGAGAGAAGCCTGGGCTTCCCGTCGGAGGCTGTTTCCCCCGCGACCCGGCCCCGGATGAGCGGAAGATGACGGAACGTTTTCTAACCCAGAAGCAAAAAATTCAGAACAAAGTGAAGTTGTTGAAGCTTAATAGAAAACTAGCTTCAAGAATTCCCAGTTGAGATTAAAACCCGTTCATGCTCCCATTCCATTGCTCCCATTGTGGTGTGAGGCCTTTTAGGCCTGCTTGTTTGTTTTTTTTTCTCCCCCAAAACTCACAGGTGCTGGATGGCTTCTAACGGGAGGATTGGCTGATTGCTCCCAGCTGCACAGACTTACCGGTGGCTATAAAAGACCTGGTGTCACCCACAGTCTCTGTCAGGTCTTCAACGATTCTAGTGGTAAACTGACCACCTCTAAGCTGAGTCAAATTTTGATATCAGACTAATTTTCTTATTCTCCTCACAGGAACCTTCAGCCCTTCCTCTTGGCCATCCAGCACTGCCTGAAGCCGTTATCTCTCTGCTGTGGATTCCTTTATTCAACACTTAATAAACTGTTAAACCTGCATTTGGATCCTCCTCATTCCCTCTCCTACACAACACCCATTCCATTGCTCCCATTTTGTTTCACGCATTGTCAAATATCACCATCTCCATACCAATGTATTCATCACTGGAGAGGGTTTTTCTAAGCTTCACAAAGTTCTGAGTTCTTTTGGAAGACGGCGCAGAAGGCGAGAGTGGTCTCTGCAAACTTCAAATATAATTCTGCTTCTTTGTTCTCCAGTGTTTATTTTTCATTTCCACTGTAGAGCTTAAATCCACTCAATAGTTTTTCACTGACGCTGCTTCTTTTGCTGCCGATGGCAAAATCTCAAATTACACACAATAGAGACGAAGAAAACAAATCTTCCTTTATGTAATCTGGAAAACAATAAAACAAACTAAAGTTTTTACCTGATTTTCTTTTCATTCTCTTCATTGTTCAGCATAAAGACATCATAATGAAGGCTTTGAAACGAGTATGAGCTCCTTACTAACAAGCAGCTTTTGTGTTTTGCAAATTGTTCGCTGAATAGAAGCTTTGTTTTTTGAAGGATTTTTTTAATAATTTGGTGTTAAGCTAGATAACAAATCTTAAAAAAAAACTATTGTTTTTCAGCATGCATTAACAAGTTTTTGACAGCTTAGTTTTGTGCGCTGTGTTGCTTTACATGTTTATTTTTGGCTGATTTTGTGTTTTGCCTCTGTTCGTTTAAACTCCTCCAGTTCATACAGAAGCAAAGAATACAAAGTACGTGTTAATATTCTTGAAGAGGAAATTGGTGTAGCACATACAGTACTTACATAGCTGTAAAAACAACGGATACATAAACTCTTTATGTATCATACATAAAACGCTGACAACTATATATACACATAAAAAAGGATAAGACTTATACAAAAACATATTCAAAAGCTATTGAAATAGTTGCCAAGAAGCTTGACTCAGCACTGTCCTGGCAGATCAGTGTGGTCACCTATGAGTCAACTCGATCTCAAAGGCAAGGTAAACTTGGGCAAACAAACACCACAGCTAACCAATCGGAGAAAGGTGGACAAGAGATCAACAACGTGACCAGGACAGGTACCATGCAGAAATAGATAAGCCTCAATTGGGAACACGGGAAAGGCAAATGAAAATAGCTGCAGCAAGCATAACTGATGTCAATGACAGGTCATTGTTGAAATAAGACCAATTTTTCCATCGACTGGAACGAACTCTTGGTCTATCGCTGCACCATCTTGGTTTTAGTTACTGGGGAAACTTCTGGCGTACAGAAATGATGATGGAAGTTTGCAAATAACATTACATTGAATTGAAAATACTTCCATATGGCAGCAGTGAACAATTTTCATTGCATTGTTCTGTCTATATTTGAACTGTACTGTTTTTGGAACATGCAGTGAGTCGGCTGATGTTTGTCTGTAAAGCAAATACAGAAATTTTATACTCTGGATTCCAGATTGCTAAAATGGGATTGAGGGTCTGATTTACCCTCACACAACCATTCTAACCAAGCATAGAACTACCAATATGATTCATGCAAAGGAACTGGTGTGTCTGCAATGGTCCTCAAATGAGCCGTTGGCTCTTGAAATTGCTAGTGAACAATGGTTAAAGAGAGTGGGAGGTGGTCACCACGATTTGCAACTTTGTGATGGACTCACATTGACTCATATTGGACTCACATCTGTCAGTGAAATAAAAAGGATATGGTCCGACAATAAAAATATTGACAAAAAAATCCGAAGTGTTGGCACACCAGGAATCCATATCAGCCACTAGAGGTAGCATTGCTTTATTGAGATGTTGGACAATGTGAACAGAGAACATGGAAGACAAAACAGTTTATTTTTTCTCCTTTGCTGCCATCTTTCGTAGCGCCTTCATGCCTTTTTTTTGTTAAACTTCTTGGTAAAACGCATATTTCCACCCCTTTTAAGGACTCATAACGCTGAGATCTTAGCGTTTTGATTGCCATTTCTGTGGGCTTTCCGAGACTGGTTGTGAGTAGTGTGACTCTTAGACTTCGCCATTTTCACGCAAGTGAAATCTGCCACACGAACAGACGACAACTGAAAGAGAAAGAAATTTGCGATTTAAAAATGGTAGCGAAAGTGCATTTATGTTAATATACCATCTTTTTTTGGATGCGACCCATTTTTTTCTCAGGACATTTCTAATTGTTTCCACATGCTTCACTTCACAGTTCTCAGTTCACATCAGGTTCTTATTCGCAAGTGTAATCTTTTTTCCTTGTCTTGAGTCTGCGTACAGCTGCTCCGGATTTTTCTTAAAGTTACACAAAAGTCCACAAACAACACCACTATTTATACATCTCTCGTTTTGTGTACAAGTCGCCTTTGATTTGAGCACAAGGATGTTAAATTAGACCTCTGATGTGTTCTTGATAAATCAAAATAAGATCAACCTGGTTTTTGTTGATAAAAACAATTCTGAACTTCCCATTTTTTCCATATTTGACTAATATACATCATAACCACTTTAGAGTCCCACAAATCCCCCCCAAAAAAAGTATTTCTGGAAACTCTCTTGTGAAGTGAGGGCATGACAGTCCATGTAATTTAATGGAAAACTACTTATGGGAGTTCCCTCCATTATAGCCTATCATGCAATCCAGTTTCAGCTAAAATTGGGTTTCAGAGACAGTGGTTGTTATCTGGCTTCTGTGTTTAGAGACACACTGTTCTGCCTTCCTCCACTAAATGATCAATTTATAGGTAGTAAAGTATCTCATAAAATCCACTGTGTAGTGCTTCCATTCACATGGGATGATGAGACTGTCATTAATGACTGAAAGTGGTGGTAGAAATGTATTTTCTTACAGCTTGCTGTTGCTACCGTGTAATATTAATCAGAGCTGGAACCCTTAGAAACCACTTAAGAGACACTCTTTCATGAAGGATAAGCACAGAGAAAATCTGGCAGATTTGAAACTTGATTCAATTACTTACTAGGCCATCAAACTTAATTTTTCACTGATTTTTAGAACATTTGATCAAATTACATGTAATTTTTTTAAGAAGGTGTGTACGGTAGATTTTAAGGAACTACAGTAAATGAAGCTGAAACGATGTGACACGTCTCTTGTTACACGATGAGCAGTCTTTTTGTGTTTCTACTCAACCTCAGGTGTTAACTTGGGATTTTTAAGAATCACCAAGAAGAATTGTTCTGAAAGAATTCACGTCTAACACCCCGCTTATGGAAAGTAATTGCTAGTTTCTCACTCTGAGTTTGAGAAACCACAGTTCACTCTGTATCTGTGGGTCTTGTGGTGGATCGGTTGTTTGTCTTTTTTTCCATGGCGATATAGAAGTTTGTTCTTGTGTTCTCAGACTTTGTCGCTACTTCTTTTAAACCCTTTTGGAAAATTGATGGGGAATTCTTCATTATCAAAGTTTTGATGTTGATGAAAAATACCGCAAAGATGAAATGGTTCCAGCTTGCAATCTTCTTATACCTTCCATTTACATTGAGCAACTTGTAAACAAGAATGTCAACAAAATCATTTTGATTTAAAATCAAATCTATCATTGTTGCTTTTCATGGTTGAGGTCGAGGTTTCTGGTGTTTACTGTTCCGAGCTGCTTAACACAAGGTCTGATCCCAGACCTCACTGCAGTGTTCCTGTCGTTCTGCTGTGCTTAAAGTACAATGTCTGACTAAGTGTCTGGATTACTGTTTAGCCAGTTTCAGAGGAAAGGCAATAGTGGGGGAAAAAAAGAGAGACAAGTTTAAGAAGCAAATGACATTGCAGATGACATTGTAATCTGTAGTGAGAGGATGTAAGAGGTGGAGGTTTGCACTAGAAAGAAGAGGAATGAAGATTAGTCAGGGCAAGACAGAGTACATGTGTGTGAATGAGAGGGATCCAAATGGAAAAGTGAGGTTACAGGGAGAAGGGATAAAGAAGGTGGAAGATTTTAGATGCTTAGGGTTAACAGTCCAGAGCAATAAAGAATGTGGAAAAGAGGTGAAGAATCGTGTTCAAGCAGGCTGGAACGGGTGGAGAAAAGTATCAGGTGTGATGTGCGACAGAAGAGTTTCAGCTAGAATGAAAGGGAAAGTGTACAAAACCGTGGTGAGACCGGCCATGCTGATTGGTCTAGAGACAGTGGCACTGAGAAAAAGACAGGAAACACAGATGAGGTAGCAGAGATGAAGATGCTGTGGATCTCTCTGGGAGTGACCAGTATGGACAGGATCAGAAATTAGTATATCAGAGGAACAGCACATGTTAGCGGTTTTGGAGACAAAGTCAGAGAGGCCAGACTGAGATGGTTTGCAGAAGAGAGAAAGAATACATCGGCGGAAGGATGCTGGATTTGGAACCACCAGGAAAGAGGACTATAGGAAGGCCAAAGAGGAGGTTCATGGATACAGTGAAGGAAGACATTAAGTTAGTTGGCGTGACTCAAGTGGATTCAGAAGATAGGGTTAGATGGAAGAAACTGACTTGCTGTGGCAACCCCTGAAGGGAATTTGCCAAAAGAAGAAGTTTTAGATGCAAAATGAGCTTTTTTTCGACAGCAGGTTTATACTTGTAAGAGCAGTATTTAATTATCTGACTCTGGACATGTTGAAATGTGATGATCATTTGATAATCATGATAATTGTGATGCGAACACCTCACAGATACTCATCTAAGCATTATCGGATAAAAACTAAAAGATGTCACGTGTCCATAGGAAATAGAACTATAATATACAGCAGCTGTTTCTTGGTACTTTGTAGTCCTTACACATCAAACACATCTTCTAAACGCATCCACTAAAAATACAGTGTAATTCACTGTAAAAATGTTCTCTTGCTCGCTCCACTCCTCCTTCCCAACTCTCTGTCTCATCTGTTCATCTCGTCACCATGGAGGGCAGGGCTTTCAGTCGCTCTGACCCACATTTTTGGGACTCTGTCCCTCCAGACCAACGCATTATTGACCACTTTACTCTGTTTAAATCTCAAACTCAAAACCCATCTGTCCAGAGATTCAGACACCTAATAACTTCCTCACTATCGTCCTAAATCGTGCATTTTTTTTCTGGTTTTAGTTTGTATATTTGTGTCTTATCATGTCGTACAGTGTGTTTGGATGTCCTGAAAGGCATGTTGAAATTAAAAATAATTATATTCAAATTAAAGAATGGATCAAACCTTTCCAATTTATTACTGTCCCAGTTGTTACAAGAGACCATTTCCAGAGAGAAACGTAGCTTGTGTAATTGAAAAAACAGACTTTTAACAGCTGTCTGTTTAGGTCAACAGTTAATAAAGGGTCGGCAATTTCATCCCCCATGCTGAGTTTTTTTATTGTCTATCTCACAGGAGGTTTTTTACCTGCGACAGCTGTGACATTATCTGAGATGGACTTTTTCAAATCGTCTGACATTATCAGCAATGGCCCCTTTTTGGGACCATTTTTTGCATCTTTTTGATCTCAGGGTTTCAATTCGCCATCAAGCTTGTGAGGTTTAGGAAAGAGCAAAGCTTTGTTATTGTGACTGCTGGCAATGTGAAAGTGACTGTGAGTCATTCATCAGTGTGGAGACGCCACGGCGATCTGTGTGAGAGTGTAAAGTACTTAGGGCTCTTCAGTGGAACACCAAAGGCAGCCATTGATTGGCCGTGACATTTTCTGTAATGGTGATGACATTCTGTTTGTCTGAGTGCACATGTAGCTGCAGGTGGCTGTCACAAAGCGGAGGTGTGTGAGAGTGAAGCCACAAGGAAAAGAGAAAAGGAAGAGGGGCACAAAAAAACGGAGTACTCCACTTCCTAATTTTTCACATTTCTCAACTCGGTTCCAACAAACGCAGTAGTGAAAATCAAATATAGAAAAACAAGAGTCAAAGACTTCTCTTGAGTAACGTTTATGATAGGAAATATGTCCTGTGGTTTATTTTCATGAATGAAATACAAAAATTGCAAGTGCTGTTTTGTCCCCCCCACATTTACCCCCCTGCTGTGTTCTCTCCCAGTTTTGACTCCACTAGTTTTCTATCTTATTTATTCTATCTATTAACTTGTCTCTTCTCTTCACCTCCAACATCATTCAGTCTCTTTGCCCCCCTTTTAAATCCAACTTTTCTCTCAGACACGCTTCCAAGTTGTTTCCTCTTGACCTTCTTTTTGTTCTTCCTTGTGTTTCGCTGTAAAGTCTGAATTTCTCATCTGTCTCCTCTTTTCTCCTGTACTTCCCTCAGCCGGTCCACCTTAATGATTGAGGATCAAGTGAGTGATTACCTGGCTCCTGCTGGAGGATGGAGAGGTCAGGGGGAGCTAAGCAGTATTGTCTGCACAAAAAGCTATCAAGGGCTAGAACGAGGATTGATCTGCTAAAGAGTTGTCAATCTGTCGCTTAGACGGCTAACCCTGTAAACGTGTTGTTTGGACAGCGAGACCTGGTGCATAATGGATGGAAACATTCCAGTTGCCTGTGGTCATACAGGGTAAGTAACCCATTTGAAATCAAGAAAAAAGGGTCAAAAACTCTTTGGAAGCTTTTCAGTAAAAAATGACGCAGATCAGTTTATAAAGCAGTTGGAGTAATAGTGTTGTTAATGCTCATGACGCTGCCATGGCAACCATAAAAAGATAAGTTTTCTTCACAAAGGTAGAAAAAATAAAGAACACGATGTTAGTATGCAGAAGAACACTTTCGCTGTCACAGTTTTGCTGTTAACTTGTTCTGTTGAACTCCATCTTGTCTTGAATTGAGATTTACTTGATGGCATGGCTTTTATTTGTTTTAGAACACGTCTCTGCAAAATTTTTGTAACTGACCTTATTAACTAAATTGGCTTTAGTAAGTGTAGAGTGTAGTTCTTATTTTTGACTAGGACAGGGGTGTCCAAATCTGGTCCTCGAAGGTCGGTGTCCTGAAGGTTTTCCATATGTTCTTGCATCCACACACCTGATCCAATTAATTGAGTCATTGTGCCAAATTCTATTGGGTGTTGATTTCACTTTCTGTGCATCAGTTGTATTGAACCAGGAACACAATGAAAACCTTCAGGACACCGGCCCTCGAAAACCGACTTTGGACACCCCTGGACTAGGAGCACATGGTCTTGTGTACAAAAAACTTGTGTGAATATCACTTTGAAACTTATCGCACACTTAAAGTGAAAAAACGTCCAATACACAACAAAGTTTAGACATATGAATCTGTGAGTCCTAGGACACAGATTTGAGCAGACATGTTGGAAACATGGCTATTTCCTCCACAGACACATGCCAACATGTAATTAAATCAGGGCACTGTTTTTGACTGGTAAATTAATGTCCAAATACAGACATAATATTCTTTTCTCATTGTGGTGTGACCCCTGTAGACTGGGAGGTAATATAATGTGTCGGATTGAAACAAATACATTTAATAAAGAAAGCACTATTCAAAGTCAATTCATCCAATTTCTCAACTACTTGTCCAGGACAGGATCGCAAAGAGTGTCGTAGTTCATTCCAGCTTGTATGGGGCGACAGGCGGAGTAAACCCCTGACAAGTTCCTAACCTGTCACAAGGACTAACTGAAAACAAACTGTCTAGAGTTTTCAGAGCAGTTTTCCGACAAAATTTAGAACCTTGCCCCAATATCAACAATGAAAGCAAACTGTGTCGAGATCCAGACATATTTGTGCAAACTGAGCAGGATAAACAGACATGGCGGCCCAGAACACAGTCGAGGAGAAGCTTCTGTCAATGTTTATGCTGATGGAGGTTCACTGGGTTTGCAGTGGTGCAGTTGAGTGTGTAGAAGAGGGGTAGAGGGATTTGAAGGATCAGCAGGGGAGAGCTGTAGCCTTGTTCTGTCTTTGAAGGAGAAAACAACAGCCTAGTATTTTCAGTTCTCTCCAATGGTGTCAGTCCTTATTTTTAGTTCAATTACACGTCAAGTCCGCACATCAGCATTCGTAACTCTTCACTGTTTCCATTAGTCCATCTAAAAAGTGGGATATTTGCAGTTTCAAGGATGCATTGCCAGAGGAATGAGTGCCATCAAGAACGACATCAGTTATCCTCATTTAGCATAAACCCATTTGTTTTCAAATTAAAGCATTGACATAGAAACATAGCTTTGGTTTATCTTTGTGTTACCGGACCGCCCGTTCAGGACCCGGACAAGGAGCGACAGGGAAGCAGAGGCACAGACCATAAAACCAGTTTTAAATTTTTTTATTTAAAATACACTAAAATAGTTGTCCTTAAAATAGAGTTCACATGTTGGGGTTTAAGCCCACCAGCACCTCCTCGTCCCGGTCCGCACTTTACGGGCCCACTCATCATCCCGGGTCAGCCCTCTATGGGCCCACTCATCGTCCCGGGTCCAACCTTTGCAGGCCCACTCGTTGTCCCGGGTCTGACTTTTACAGGCCCACTCGACTGGACCGCCGACTGCGTGAACCTTCTTGCCCAGTGAGATCCGTGAACGACACCCCGTGTCTCTTTTCAGCGAGAGCCCTTGCCACATGGGCTTACCACCGCAAGTTCAACAAGATGGCTCCCCACTGTGTGTCTCTCGCTGCTACCTCTCTGGTGTCTTCTCCTCTTCCCCCAGCTGCCTCTTATATAACAATCAGGGACTGCTCCACTTCTTAGTAGCAGGTGAAGTAAACAAAATAGTTAAGGCAATCAAAACATGCTAAATACACAAGACATTTAAAACATGCAGAATAAAACTATACAAATAAAATACTCAATTAGACTAAATTAGATTTTTAAAAATGAAAGTTCAGTATCAAAAAGGTGCAATGTCAATTTAAGTTGATTTTTTTTTTTTTGCAGGGAATTGTTCTTATTTTAACAACACAATATTTCACTATATACATGCCAAACCATTTTTTGTTTACAGTGTAATTTCAGCTTGCTAAATACATTATGTACGTGGAACACAACAAAACAGCACATACGAAGGTTTTTATGACCATTTAGAGATTGTTGAAGTGGGTGTTGCTGTTATCTTTCAAACATCATTATGAATAAATTATTGGTTTAAGAGGTTTTTAAATAACTGGATACCATCTTTATTCATGTAGTCTAAGTGCTGCTGGAGCACCTGACAGCTGCACGGTAAGAGAGGACACCTTTTGTGATGCTGTGGACGGAACTTCCGATGACAGCAGTCAGGCAAAACACATTTACCAAGATCATTGAAACGCACCCTTTGATTTCTCTCTTTTTATAGTAATTTTATGTTTTTGTTGTAAGAATTTGGAGGAGACATTGTGGACTCGGGCAGCACATGTGTCCACCCATACTTTCGTCCGTGCTTCCGTGAAGGCCCACAGTTACTAAGTACAAGCTATAGACAAACTGATTAAGTTTTCAGGACCGTAACAAAATTTAAAAACGTCACACGTATGGGACTTTAAATCCAGTTATTATTTACTACACATATATTACACATTTGTAATATTTGTCACAAACGATATTACTACAGTTTGTGACATAGAGATGGCGAAAGAGAAATCTCTGATGCCTAGGAGTTGAGTTAATCTTGTTTTTTTCTTTATTGATGAATTCGATTTCCATTTGAAAGTTACTTTTTGTAATTGATTGTTTTCAGGCTTTTTTTTTTTTTTTTGTCAAATGAAATATGTGAATTCAAATAGGTCGACTTGATGATCTTGTTAGCTTCCGAATTATGGGTTTGTGTAGTTGAACATTTAAATGGAGTGTTTTACCAAAATAAGGATGAAACAAATCCATGCTCTTGAGTAAATTATTTGAACAGTGTTTTTAGATTTTAGTTCAAACCTGCCTATGCGTCTAAAAGGTCAGAGTAAGGCATTCGGAGACAAGCTAACGATGTAGTTCAGCACCATATAAAACTGTAAAGGACAACCAGATGACAACTGGGTGTAGCTCTCCAGCCTTGCCTATAATTATCTTCTTGTCATTCACACTACCTGGCAAGCAGCTCGGTTTCTGCCACCTTTTCAAAAAACACATGAGCCATAAATACTTACTATTCAGTACCATACTGTTCAGGTCTAGGTTGCTGTGAGGCAAAAAACAAAAACAAAAAAAACCCCAAAAACCCTGCCTATTTCAATCTGTCACTGGTCGAAAAAAGTTTGTGTCAAACTTTACTTTTCTCCGAGAATTTGAATGCTACTTTGCATCAGGCTATCACCAACTCGGCATTTGCCAATTACACTCTATTAGGATTTCCTTTTCTAAGTATTATCGGGGAAATATATAGATTTTTTAGATGAGTTTTTATGTTTGATACACTTAACGATCCTCTTTTGAAACATTTGCAATGGGAAGATGGAATAGCCGAAACCAGCAATACCTCAATGTGCTAACCATTTCATTTCCATGCAGCCATCCCAAATGTAAAACATAAGTCATTTTAACCTAAATGACAAATTTGGTAGTAAAAGATGCATCAGTCCAAGACCAGTCACCGTAACCCGAAAAGTCAATGAGCCGAGTCAACTCTGCAAATACAGCTAAAAAAAAAAAAAAAATCAGATAAACTAAGAGGAAATGTTGTGTTCATTAAAAATAAATTTAGAACAAATGTTAAAAAAATCTGTATTTCCATTAAAGGTGTGGATCTTGGGAATAATTGTGATGATGAACTTAAATTATGTTCCAATCTTTTCTGTTTAAAGAAGAAATTTAAGTTATTATTGCTTAAAAAATATGCAAGTCTTGATGGTTAAATTCAAGCTTACAGTATATATAATGAATTTAAAGTAACAATTGTATTACTTTTTCATTTGATGTTCTAATTTTCATTTTATGTGTTAAGATGGATTTCTGAATATTTACTTATATGTTTTAGCTTTCATGGTGATTTGAAAAAAGGGTCGGCGTAATAAGCGTTTGCTTCAGCCGATACCTTTTTGGTCCCTTGGTAAAATACAATTTTTCTTTCTATAATGTGAAATTGCAATGTGACCAAAATAAATAAATAAGTAGAAGTTTCTTCAACAAGCACAAGTAAAAATACAAGTTGGTGTTTCAAAAACATATAGTTTAACAACAGGTGACATAAATTTAGCCCCAACAAATGATCAAAGGCCAAGTTTAAAAGTTTTCAAAACAGACACCCAAAGATAAAAACCCAACCCAGCCCGATATCTGACTGAGATGCTAATTGTCTTTCCACTTAAAGAAAAAGCCTCATTTGCAACACTAAGCACTGGACGATTGGAAGTGACTTTGCACACCATGTTGCAATACAGGATAATTGGCACCGCTTGAAGCTGGATGGAAATTTTGTCGGTATGTTTCGGCATCAAGCCTGCTTTGCCAAACATCTGCCAGTTTTAATGAATACCCACAGTGTGCATGTGGCTGTAGCTCGCTGCCAGTCTGACTCTCAGGTAATAACTTTGACTTTTTGCTGAGGGGAAGCAAGCAGAGCAAACTGCTATGACAATCCTAATTTTCTGCTTTTGGAAGAGGCCATGCATTGATTGGACCTCTCCACCTGGAGCCAGCTCATGTCCCTGTGTTGTTTTTCTCAGGTACAAAACAGATCCAACTGGCTATCACCCAATAAAATCATAATCTATTCAAATTGGAAAGATTTCCTGAACATATGTCAATAGAAATCAAATGAAAACAGGCATCATCACACATAAATACTAGTTAAATATATTCAAAAGGGGGGTTCTAGCACAATCAACTTCTTGTGAGGAAGGAAACAATGAGGCGCAAGGGTCACAATAAAGAGGACAGAGAAAGTGCCTGAAAGAAGGGACGATGCGAGGGATTATGAAAATACAATTAATATTATGAACAAGAGGTACCATTTTTATGTTCATAGAGGTTTGCACTAGAAAGAAGAGGAATGAAGATTAGTCAGAGTAAGACAGAATATGTGTGTGAATGAGAGGGATCCAAATGGAAAAGTGAGGTTACAGAGAAAAGAGATAAAGAGGTGGAAGAATTTAAGTATCTAGGATCAACAGTCCAGAGCAATGGAGAGTGTGGAAAAGAGGTGAAGAAGCGTGTTCAGGCAGGCTGGAACGGGTGGAGGAAAGTATCAGGTATGATGTGCGACAGAAGAGTTTCAGCTAGAATGAAAGGAAAAGTGTACAAAACCGTGGTGACACCAGCCATGCTGTTTGGCCTAGAAAAAGTAGCACTGAAGAAAAGACAGGAAGCAGAGATGGAGGTAGCAGAGATGAAGATGCTGAGGATCTCTCTGGGAGTGACCAGGATGGACAGGATTAGAACTGAGTACATCAGGGGAACAGCACATGTTAGAGGTTTTGGGGATAAAGTTTGAGAGGCAAGACTGAAATGATTTGGGCACGTACAGATGAGAGAGAGTACATAGGGAGAAGGATGCTGGATTTGGAACCACCAGGAAAGAGGACTAGAGGAAGGCCAAAGAGGAGGTTCATGGATACAGTGAAGGAAGACATGAAGATAGTTGGTGTGACCAAAGAGGATGCAGCAGATAGGGTTAGATAGAAGAAACTGACTTGCTGTGGCGACCCCTACAGGGAAATGCCGAAAGAAGAAGAAACCAAGTAAAAATATAAAAGAACATGCGCTAACTTTGCAAACTTAACGCACTTCACACTGTGTTGTGGTTTCAAACAAGATTCACGCAGTGTCGTACAAAATTAGCAGAAAATTTACGTCAAAAACAGAAAAGAAGCAGAAAAATCTGCTTGTTTTTCTCGGAAAATATTGCTTTTTTCGAGCTAATGATCAAAACCATATTTATTCATGAATGCTATGAGATAAGAGTTAGCACCCCTCGAAAACACAACAAATGAGTACTTCTACTTTTAACTTATAACAGCATTAAAGGGGCAGGGATAGATCAGTAGTAGAACATTCGCCCTTGGACCGGAAGTTCTCCGGAATTTACGGGATGGAATCCCACTGAGCTCATGTCTAGGTGTCCTTGGGAAAAACACTTAACACTCCATGTTTCCCACTGTTAGTGCTGTCAAATTTCCCCGTTAAGGGGATGAATTAAGTATGTAAAACATGAATAAAAGAAAAAAAGACTTGGAAATGAACAAATACATAAAATCCAATAAGATTCAAAAATATATAAATTTCTTCTTTCTCTGCAATTAATTTTTTTATATGAAATATAACTAATTTTTCATAAAAAGTTTAGAAGGAAAACAAAAAAATATTAATTACAAGACCCCAAATAAAACAAGAAACAAATACGCTGACAGAAAAAAGTGATGTTTTCTGTTTCTACTTTTTTTTTAGTAAAATAAAGTACTTTAAAAAAATGCATTTTATTTGTTAGAATACTTAATAATTTGTTTTTATTTTCATTTAGTAAATGTGTTGCGTAGGAGATTAGCTCCATCTAAAGAGGGTGACCTTTTTCCAAAATCACTTTAAGTCTGATTTCAGAGCGCAGGTTTAGATTAAATAACTAAACGTGTGCATTTGTTTGCATACATTTTTAAACTCATGTTTGCTTTTCCTGATTAAATGGCAAAAAAATATCATTAAGTATGTAAATTTATTACGATGGTTAATTATCACGATAGGTCAAAATGAAAATGCAACATAAATATTTTATAACAGCTCAAGGTTAATAGGAAAAAACTGGGCTGGGTTTGTTTTACAATCGTTGTAAAATGGCTAATATTATCAACCGCTAGCGCTACGGTGGCAAGTTCTTACGTCCAGAAAAATCAATTACTAGCATTCTGTGGTCACGGAGGGAAGGTGGAGAAAATGTACTTCTGTTCAAGAAAGAAGAAGCAAAGTCAACTTTAAATTGACAAATTTGCTGGTGAGGAAAAAAAATCCATCACCGCAAACGAGAATTGGTGCAAAACCATACTGCTGCTCGCAAATTCTTACTTCAGACCTTAGCCTACCTTCAACAACTTTTTCCCACAGTTTCATCGTTTGATCAGTTTTATTCCTCTGTAGTTACCACAACTCTGCACATCTCCCTTGTTCTTAAAAACAGGAACCAGCACACTTCTCCTCCATTCATCAGGCATCTTCTCACTTTCTAATATCCTGTTAAACAGCCCAGTCAGAAACTCTACTGCCACCTCTTCTAAACACTTCCATACTTCTACAGGACTATCATCAGGACCAAGAGCTTTTCCTCTCTTCATCCTCTTCAGTGCCCTCTTAATTTACACCTTACTAATCCTAGCTACTTTCCACTCAACTATGGTAAAGTCTTCTACTCTTTGTTCTCTTTCATTTTGCCCTCATTTCAATGTTGTTTTCTGGACTGAAAGTTTGACCAAATCAGCACACAAACACATACTATGGTAATTTGAACAGTTCATTGAAGGTTGAACTTGTTCTCATGTCTCTATTTGTCCCGTGAAGAGATGAAAGCTTCAAAAAGCTTCTAAGTATCAAACTTAAACATTCGCAGTATCTACTATTTCTCGCCGGTCTGCCTTTCTGGCTTTAGATGCTGCCACTGTCTTTCCTTTTGGATGGATTTCTTCTTTTATTCCTGCATATTTTTATAGAGTAATCAGCTCTTGCTTCAGGACACTGGTGTGAGTTTACTCCGCCCCTTTTCTGTGAACGCGCACAACTTCATTTGACAGATCGAGGATTAACAGAGCGAGACGTGAACGCGCTTCGTAGTACAGGTTGTCCAGGGAGACGGATGTCTCGTTTAGTTAATCCAGACATGCGCACTTATCCAGAATAAGTTTAGTTTTATTTAGTTTTATTTCCTGAAACTAAAATCTCTCTAATTCTATAAAACTTCATCTAACTAGTTTAATACTTTACAGAGATAATGTTAACATGTTGTTGTTTTTTCATTTTTAGGAAGTAAAATGCTTAAGTTTGCAAAATTTCAAAGAGTTATTTTAGTTTTTCCCTGAACATTTTCTATGGTCTGTGCCGCAGCCGAGAAGTTTCTAGACAGATGTCATAATTTTGATATAGATTTGATTTTCAAATCCAACTACTTTTTCACATTATATTGATGTAAAGTTGACATGAATTTGACATTCCGATGCCCACTGGGATGTATGTTAATTCTCAGGCATGGTTTCAATGTTAAATTGACGTCAAAATATTGACCTGAAACATATTTTGATGCATTGACTGGATTTTGACTAGTTTTTGACGTCACATCAACTTCCTGATGCCCACTGGGCTGTTCTGCCAACCTGCATAGGTCCATCTCTCCCTCCTTATTGTCCAGCCTAGCGCCACCTCTACTTGAACCTTATGCTGTATCTCCTGTCTACTCCCCTCAGATAATTAAATTCCTGTATCTGCCTTAATTTTCCGAAAAGAATTCTTCAAATTACAAACTGAAAGCTGACTTGATTTATCCAATTTGCTGTTTCTGCTCAGAAAACCCAAACAAGAAAACGTCAAATGCAAATTGCTTCTCTGTAAACAGCATTTTATACACTCCAGGATGATTGTTTGTGATTTGTCAGTCCATGTATTTTCCAATTCAAGGTCACGAATTCATTTCCCCAATATGCCGGTTGTGTTCTTACAAACAGCAAGACAACATTCACACTATGTGTGAATGTTTGATCATGCATTTTCTGAGGAGAGTGGTTTAAAGATCGAAGGGAATAAATATAAAAAATAAGCCCATTTCTGTGGTGTTTTATTCTTTTTTTAACCTTCCTCTCCAGATTCTTTTTTAAGACCTTATAATTAAGTGCATACACATCTCAGTAGGTTTGCTGAATTGTTCCACCAGGAATCAAATGGAAGGACACTACCAAAAGAAGACAATGCATTGGAAAATATTCAGATGCAAACAAATAAAACTCATGTAAGACTCAAGATAAACCTCAAAACCAGTGTGCACCAAGCACATAGTCACTGGATGATAATGTGAAGATTGCAACAGGGAAAATTGGTAAACAACTCCAAAAAGATTCACAATAATGTTGTAGCAGAAGCAAGAAAATGACGTCAATCTCACACATGGGGGCAAATTCGTAGAATTTTCTATTTTCCATATAAAGGAAAAGAGTTGAGTAAAAAAAATAGTTTTTAGAATCTCTGAGATCTAAAATAATGCAGCACTGGTGTAATATGCAAAAGGATTCATAGAACCTGCTGATGGAATGTTTTGTGTTGAGACTTAGGGTCATATTGAACAATGAAAAAATAATTTTACAACATAAAAAATATGTACAGCAGTGAAGCCTATGAGTTATTCTGGAGCAGAACTAATCCCACGGTAATCACTGGTATAAAAATGAGAAGTCATTGAAATATGAACAGACAAAAAAACAGACAAAAAAAACCTCAAAATGGTTCAAATTTGGGATTGGTGATGAACTTAAGGGATCCCCTAAAAGTTGTCATATTGTTCTAACACTCATTGCAAGTCAACTACAGTCAGTTGAACTCCACTATAAAGGTCTACTCTAACTCATCTTCTGAACAGGGTCACGACGGATGCTGGAGCCCATCCCGACTGATTTAAGGCGAGAGGCAGGCTACACTCTAAACAGGTCACTAGCCTCATGAGGGTCCACACACATAGACAACCATACACACGCCAGAGGTGAGATCGGGCCTAAAAAATCCAGCCCAACCCGACCCGAGCCCGCGGATATTAAAACCCGACCCGGCCAGAGCCCAACCAATCAACGTGATTTGCGGGCCCGAGCCCGAAACAAGCCCGAAATGTTATATTTTATTTGGGAGGACTCGGGAGGGCGAGGGTTATTTATAAATAGGAACATTTTCATGAACACGTTTTTAATGAAAAAAAAAATCACACTATAGGACCCCTAATCGCACTTGTCTGTGATGGCCTGCTTAGCGCGAAGAGGAGGGACGGTCTTTCAAACAAATGATAAAATAGATCTTTGACAATCATCACTTTTGCCAGTCCACCTGTTTAAATGCCTACCCAGCGTCGAGGTGCCAGTCTTTTTGGTGTCGTATGAAAGCAAAGCGCCACATTGACAACATCCAGCGAAGCCAACGCAAGTTTCTGTAGCATTTTGAACAATAATTTGAAGCTTTTCCACACCTCACTCTTACCGGTGCGTGTTTGTCTTTTCAGTTCTCCTGCCTTTAGTTTATCCTTAACTTCTTGGTCCTTCATATGGGGATACCAGTTCAAAATAAATAAAATAAAGACGTGCGCAGGGGAGGATTATCAAATTAAGAGGAGGCGTTCACGTGCGCAGAGCATGAGCTGGTTCTGAGGATCCTGTTTAGTAGTAAAACATTACTTCTCTGTTTTATCCAAATGATTAATTTTATAACAAGTATTCCTTAGTTTAGTACACACACATTGTTTTAGTTTACGTTTTATAAACATATATTTATTGAAAAAAAAAAAAAGTCAGTGAGAGAGAAGCCCGAACCCGACCCGACCAGAAGTAATGATTGATATTTTTAGGCCCGACCGGGCTCGGGTCAGGTTCGGGCTTAAGATCTTACCTCTGACACATGCACACTCATTTCTAAGGGCAATTTCACAACGGCCAAATAACGTAACACGCATGTCTTTGGAAGGTAGGGGGGGAAACCGAATACCCAGAGAAAACCCATGCATGCATGGGGAGAACATACAAACTCCACACAGAAAGGCCCAGTGTTTCAAGGCTCATCCCCTCCCAGGACTCGAACCCCGACCTTCTTGCTGTGAGGCCACTGTGCTAATCACTGCGCAACCGTGCCGCCCAGATCTACACGAACTCAGCCTACTTATATAAAAATTCCTACAATAAAGTCAAATGATACATTTCTATAACATGATTGTGAAACATTTATTAAAAAGAAAAAATACACATATGACTGCTTCAATCATTCGTTAATAATACCGTTCGTGAATTAGGGCAGGTAGAAGCATAGTTTTTGATTCATTGGCGTTGACTTACTCTTGTTTAGTTCAGAACTGGATTAGATGGGGCTCATTAACAACCTCAAACTCACAACAACAACATAGGGATTCAAAATTTGTTTGCTTCCCCTCATGTCTCTTTCAACTGGCAAGAAAACAAAAAAGTCTGATGCAGAACCTTCATGCTGTATGTTGACTAATTACCATCCTCATTACAACAATTTCATAGACGAAAGCCCTATTCATATGAGATAAGCATTTCACAAGGATGGTTGTGGTTTGAAAATTACACCCAACGTTTGTGTTTCAGAAACTCATTCCCACTGGCAAATAATTATCAAATTTTCTTAATCCCTCACCGGGAAATTTATGTGCTGCATTTCACCGCAGAAGGCTGCCACCTATGGCAACGCCATTGGTGGGAGAAACAAGGGATTAGGCTTTACCAAGTTGAGAGATAAAGTTTAACTCTCTAAGTTTGAAAACTTGGTCATCATGTGTCCAAAGAAAGATCATTTGATTGAGGTGGTTAAAGATTTGGATGAAATTCAGAAATTGTTAGATAGCCTGCCCAAAGATGTGGCCACAGCAATGTACCAGCAGCCTCTAATGAAGCTGGTGGATGAAGTCAAGAAGCTAACAGAACTTTTCCCAGAAAAGGAGAAAGCTGTATGTGGCCTGAAGAGAAAATTTAATGGTTTAGAACAATACACACGAATGGAGGAAGTGATCATCAACGGGTTGGAAACTGAACTAAAAGGGATTCGATTTGGCAAACAAAACCATTTTACCGTTAATTTAGGATGAATAAGAAGATCCATATTTACATTTTAAAGTGGATTAGAAACACTGACCTCGCAGTTACAAAGCTGTACTTGACCAAATCTCTGCTGGCAAACAAATCATAAAAAAGAAATCCTACTGATTAATTGATCAGGACAGAAAACACATTGTTAACCAAGGAAAAACTTATTCATTCTCAAGTTTCTACCTCCTGTAACTTTTGTAGGAATTTGTTCAGTATGAGCAGCAGGAAAAATAGTGATATCCATCATGAGTGCCACAACGTACACACGGCTCCCTCACTTTGCCTTCTTGCTTTTATTCCACAAGAAAATCTGACCACGAAGAAACACTCAAATTTTCAAGTGTGTCTCTGTTTTTTTTTTCTTTCGTCTCCACCTGAGGAAGCACAAGTGGGATCATTTGTGGTTCTAAACCATTGGCTCATTTTTTGCGACATGTAAAGCTTAAAATCTCAGCTTTTGTACTTTAATTTAAAACCTACCATAATTTTACGGCTGTAATGTGCATATAAACGTCTCAGATTTTCTTCAAAATGAGCAGTGCGCCCTTTCATGCGGTGCGCCTTGTGTGTGAGAAAAGGTGGACCTGAAAGAAAAAGCATGCCCGTGAGGCAAGGCGGACTTGAAAGAAAAGGCATGAGAACATTTAAGAGTGAAGTGTCGACGCTTATGACGCTCTGTTTTAGTTGAAGGCAATCAGCTACGCGGAGGAACATGGGAATCGAGCGGTGGAAGGGTGGAAGGCAGCGCCAGGCGAGTTACGCTACAGTTTGCCAATGGATTGTAGATGCTTGGACTAATGTGTCTGCTGGTACTGTTATCCGAGCTTTCGCAAAAGTTGGTATCCTTTCTGAGGAGCCGCACAGTACAGACAGTGACTTTGACAGCGAGGAGCGAAGTGAACCTGCTCTGTTGGATTTTGCGCAGCTGTTCGATTCCGAAACAGAGGATGAGGACTTTGACAGATTTGAATAAAGACTATTACCGGTAATGTGCTTGTTTAGTATCGTTACCACTTAAATAAAGCACAACCAAACTCAGTTTTGCTCCCGATCTATTTTTTAATACGCACATTTGCATGCTTGCGTGCGTGTTGTTGTAAGGCGGTGTGTGACTGAGACTGCGCCTTTTCGTACGGTGCGTCTAATGGTCGTGAAATTACGGTATGTTTTCTTAAAGAGACACTTCTGTTAAAGAGGGCAAAATAACTCAGATACCTTACGGCTATCAGGCATAATGATCCCCAGTGAATGGCTTATGCTTCCCTGCAGAGAAACACAAGGCCTCTCACTGTGGAATGAGATTTGGCAATGACTCGGCGTCACTCAACATTTAAAGAGTAATACTTTTGAGGATTGCTGTCATATGCCACTGTCAGGATACACTGCCTTAGAGTAAATGTCATCCAGTTTAGTGGCTTATCCACCACACACTACATGAAAAGGGACGGCTTAAAGAGGAACCGTTTTCAGATGAAATGCTCCACGTGTAACCACAGGTCCTGAGGTACAGAGATGTCACAGTTTTGAATGAACCGCAGGGTCACAGCAGGTTTTCTTTGTTTGTTTTTATAAAGATCAATACAGAAAAAAAAACAACCTTTCTTTCTATTTATCCCATCCAAAGCACATCAATGATGAGATTCTGAATGTCCATTGAGCTGTCAGGTCTCATCTTTTCGTCGGGGGCATAAAGCAACTCCCCTGAGGTAAATCCGTAAATGTTACGCCGAAGCTTTGCTTTAAGGTTAGGTTACGGTTGTCACTGAAATATTAATTTTCTCATTGTGATGTTTTCTGAAAAGATCTACTGAGCATAGTTGTGTGTTTAAGAAATGTAGGTTATAGAGGTGAGTGAGAATGTTTGCCGTGACAGATGCTACCTTGCTGACGCACCTTCCAAAGAGCAGAGGATCAGTTCCTTTTCTTACTTTCCTTGTACTTTTGGTGAGATAAACACCTTCTCCAGCATCATCTGCATGGTTAGCTGTTGAAACTTTATCACAACCCACAAGGTAAACTTAAGCTGCTACAACTCTTGATCCAAGATTTTCTTTCTTGTTTTCCGGGAAAAAAGATTTGCTTGGCTGATTAACTCTAGGTTTGGAACGCAGCAGAAGCACCACAAGCGCATCAGGCTGGAAATAATTCAATCTGGAAATACTTGAGTAAGTGAGATGCTTGGGAGTAATGGACCCAAATAGGAGAAAGGCACTCAGGAAGAGAGGTGATGATCTTCCGGGCTCCCCGGTGTCCCAACTGGTGGTGGGAGAGAATTGGGTATAACTGAGTGTTATCCAAGCATAAACACAATGTAGGAGTCCCCTGGTGTTCCTGAAATCACTGCAGAAAGAACACTATCCACCCTGTAAATGCCTGATCCTGTCTAACCTCAGAAGCTAAGCATGCTGGGCCTGGGCAGTATCTGGATGGGAGACCCCCCGAGTGCCACAGTGAAACGGCTGTTAAGATTAGAGTGTCGCTGTGTCCCTGGGCAAGACACTTCACCCACGTTGCCTAGTCTAAATGGTGTGTGTGTGATTGGTAGGTGATGGTCAGAGGGGCTGATGGAGCAAAAATGGCAGCCTCACTTCTGTCAGTTTGCTCCAGGGCAGCTGTGGCTACAACAATAGCTTACCATCACCTGGTATGGACTGAATGAATAATGCATATGTGAAGCGTCTTTGAGAGTCCTGAGAAGCGCTAGTAAGTACAATGTATTATTATTATTAAATGGTCCAGACACTTGATGCCAAACCCACTAAATTAAGCAACCAGATTCAGGACATCCTACCTGGAGACACTCCCCTGCTATTGGGAAAACTCCTTGAAAAAGGAACGTCAGAAACTTTATGGAGATCCAGTTGATGGAGGGATACCTTCGCAGGACAGATAGTCAATGTACTTAAGATTGGATTTCAGATGAGCTAACAATAATTCTGTGGCTAAAAGTTTGAAGAAAGAAGCAGAAAAAAAAGTAAGATGATGGTTCGATGAGAGAAGCTGGCTATGTCATAATGGTGGTAGAGGTGGTTAAGTAGGACCCAGATGCAAAGTCAGTTTTAACCAGTTTATTGCGGAAGTTCAGAACCAGACATAGAGCTCGGTAGGATGAGTGACCAGAAGGCAGGCCTCAACTGGACAATGGACCAGAAGGTTGGAGCTCAGCTAGATGAGGGACCAGAGGTATGAGCTCAGCAGGATGGTAGGGTGCACCATGAACAGGGTGAAAGACCAGAACAGCAGGGTGCATCAGGACCCAGGAGAAGGACCCAGATAGCAGGGTGAACCATCATGGCTGCATGGCCAATGGAGAATGGCGCGGCAGGGGAATCCGACATGGAAGGGAGGGAATCCACAGGGAAACAAGACACACCTGGGGCAAAACTAGGGCAGAGGGCAGGCTATGGAAGGAGGGCATGTTCCAAATGAGATGAGGATCATGACAGGCTATCATGAACCCTAAAAAGGAAAGAGGGGGGAGATAGTCCATAGACAACCAATGAGCCCATGATTGGTTGGACAGGCGGTATCTGGGATTTAGTGGGTTACTGGCATGGTTCTGGAAGACAGCAGAAGGAGAGATGATGTTCCCATAATGACAGGCTAAGCGAACAACGAGAGCATCACTGATTGGAAAAGGATGGGCTTTGAATAAACTGGATTAGAGAAGAATGTGGAGTGATGGGATTGGGGAACAGCTACAAAAGGAGAATGAATATGCAGAATGAACAAAGAGTTAAAAATGAAAGGTGCAAAAAATGCAACTTGAATGAAAGTGAACAGAACTAGTTTTCCTGGTTGAACGTACACAGATGAACAGTAGAATAATTTTATGTGTTGTAGAAAAAGTTTAAAAAATGCTGTTTTTAGGACAGCGAGGTGAAGATTCTAAGTAGAGAGAAGGGATGGTTTGAAAGAGGTGTGAAGGAAGCCATCTTTGTGACGAAAGAGAGTCGCTCACTGAATCGGAGTGGAGGCGTTAGATACATTCAGCCCGGTATTTACAGCAGCATTCTGAAGCCCTGGACCAAAGAGGACACCTCGTGACCCAGATTCACACCTCTCGTTAGCAGACATTTCTATTCACTAGGCTTTTAGCATTTTTATAATAGGGTTCGTTTACTGGTCTGTGGCTACAATAGGAGCCATTCACGGCCATCATACAGTGGTGGTCAAAAGTTTACATACACTTGTAAAGAACATAATGTCATGGCTGTCTTGAGTTTCCAGTTATTTCAACAACTCTGATTTTTCTCTGATATAGTGATTGGAACAGATCCTTCTTTGTCACAAAAAACATTCATGAAGTTTGATTCTTTTATGACTTTATTATGGGTAAACTGAAAATGTGACAAAATCAGCTGGGTCAAAAATATACATACAGCAACATGAATGAGCAATTTTGGAGACTTAGAAAGTTGTGTCAATGACATGAGCTTCATAGCATGACCTCTTAACTTCTTGTGAGTGATTATGAGTGACTACAGCTGGTGACTTCTCTGAGGCCATTTAAAAAGGGCTCATTGGATAAAAACACCCACAAACGCTACAATGGGAAAGTCAAAGGAGCTCAGCACAGATTTGAAAAAGAGAATCATTGACTTGAACAAGTCAGGAAAGTCACTTGGAGCCATTTCAAAGCAGCTGCAGGTTCCAAGAGCAACAGTGCAAACAATTGTTTGTAAGTATAAAGTGCATGGCACTGTTTTGTCACTGCCACGATCAGGAAGAAAACGCAAGCTGTCACCTGCTGCTGAGAGAAAACTGGTCAGGAGGGTGAAGAGTCAACCCAGGAGCAACAAAAAGCAGATCTGCCAAGAATTAGAAGCTGCTGGAACACAGGTGTCAGTGTCCACAGTCAAGCGTGTTTTGCATCGCCATGGACTGAGAGGTTGCCGTGCAAGAAGGAAGCCCTTGCTCCAAAAGCGGCACCGTAAGGCTCGACTAAAGTTTGCTGCTGATCACATGGACAAAGATAAGAGCTTCTGGAGGAAAGTTCTGTGGTCAGATGAAACAAAAATTGAGCTGTTTGTTTGGAGGAGAAAAGGTGAGGCCTTTAACCCCAAGAACACCATGCCTACCATCAAACACGGTGGTGGTAGTATTATGCTGTGGGCCTGTTTTGCTGCCAATGGACCTGGTGCTTTACAGAGAGTCAATGGGACAATGAAGAAGGAGGATTACCTTCAAATTCTTCAAGAAAACCTGAAGTCATCAGCCCGGAGGTTGGGTCTTGGGCGCAGTTGGGTGTTCCAACAGGACAATGACCCCAAACACACATCAAAAGTGGTAATGGAATGGCTAAATCAGGCTAGAATTAAGGTTTTAGAATGGCCTTCCCTAAGTCCTGACTTAAATCCCATTGAGAACATGTGGATAATGCTGAAGAAACAAGTCCATGTCAGAAAGCCAACAAATTTAACTGAACTGCACCAATTCTGTCAAGAGGAGTGGTCAAAGATTCAACCAGAAACTTGCCAGAAGCTTGTGGATGGCTACCAAAAGCGCCTAATTGAAGTAAAAATGGCCAAAGGACATGTAACCAAATATTAGCATTGCTGTATGTATATTTTTGACCCAGCTGATTTCGTCACATTTTCAGTTTACCCATAATAAAGTCATAAAAGAATCAAACTTCATGAATATTTTTTGTGACAAAGAAGGATCTGTTCCAATCACTATATCAGAGAAAAATCAGAGTTGTTGAAATAACTGGAAACTCAAGACAGCCATGACATTATGTTCTTTACAAGTGTATGTAAACTTTTGACCACCACTGTAGGTAACACAGGCTCATTGGTCGAGCCCTCCTTCTATTTTTTTTTTTTTTTTTTAACCTTTTACTCAGGTTAGTGTAATAGAACCAGTTTTCAGTCCATTTCATTCAGATTGAAAATGATTTCCGGATGGAAGTTGAAACGTCTCGATCAAGAATTAAGCTGTCCAGAAAACTTTTTTGAAACTTTTTCTAATACCTGATGTATGCAAACTTCAGATGCTCTGATGAGCCATAATGAGGTCTTTCAAGACTTGTCTGATGGAGCCTTTCAATTACACTTGGGAGACTTTTTTTTTTTTAAATCCCTGCTGACTTTGCTCAAGATGGTTTCTGGGACTGCAGAATTATTACTGATTACCCTAGAGGAATGAATGGGTGGGTTGTGGTCAAATTAAATCTATTTCTTCATAATATTCCAAGCTGATTTTGCCAAATCAGAAGACTCACCAGATTGTAGCAGAACAAAAAAAAATACTCTTCTTTTTTTTTTTTTGTCATTTATCAGCATGAGGGACAAAATGTTCATTCTGTTGGAATTATTTGAATTTCTGCATTCTGTTAAAAGGCCTTGTTTTGCTAATGGCTCTGGTGTTTTTGTCATTTCAGAACCCAGACAGGCTTAGATTCTTATTTTCTTATGCTGGTGTCACATTCATATTCACATGGGTGGCAGTTTTTGCACAAAAATGCTGATTTCATGCTGAGATGACAAAACACAAGGAAAGAACAGGCAGCTCATTATGTAAAAAAAGTCAAATACTTGCTTTAAAAGAAAAACGTTTTTACACAAACTATATAAATTACGGTACATAGAGCAAGAAAACTTCCAGAAAAACTCAGGAATTTCTGATCCACATGTTTGTCAGAGGAATATAGATTTAAGATTATTTTTATATATTTGTGACTCATAGATATTTATTTGTTTCCAGTCTGAAATCTATATATGAAGCAATCTCACTACTAATTTACAAGGGTTTCTATTTTAGTTCAAAGGCTACAAAATAAGCGAGTGCCCTTGATTAAAATTGGATTTCAATGGCTTTGTTGTGTTTATATCATTTTCTTGAAAAATACATCTGCACTAATGTATCGAAAGGGTCCTTGCAGACTATTTGCGTTCTCTCATTCGACCATATTCTTATTTGTTGAGTCCTTTTTTTTTTTTTTTAAAAAAAAAATCCTACACACTCCGTTTTCACAAAAATGAACACAAAACTGAAACTATGTTTCTAAAAGTTTATTTTTCTTCTTCTGGTAATAATAAGACATTTTATTCATAAAGCGCTTTTATAGACACTCAAAGACGCTTACATAATTAATAATAATAATAATTAAAAACAAAACATCTACAAAATATAAAACTGCAGAAAGAAATTTAGCAAAATATAGAACAATTAAAATACCGTATTTTCACAACCATAAGGCGCTTATAAAAGTCCAAGATTTTCTTCAAAATGATCGGCGCGCCCTATCGTGCAGTGCGTCCTATGTGTGCTGTGAAAAAACAAGTGAAGCAGATGAACATTACGCTTGCTTGATTCCAGGAGGTCTGACAAGGTAACTCCAACCTCTGGACATCGGCGCGAACCGGCCGGTCAAAATAAGGCTGGAACCGTCCTGGGAGCGATGGATGACCAGAGGAGACCACAGCTTCACGAAGGGTGGAAGGCAGCGCCAGGCGAGTTACGCCACAGTTTGCCAGTGGATTGTAGATGCTTGGGCTAACGTGTCTCCGGGCACTGTTGTCCGAGCTTTCACAAAAGCAGGCATCATTTCCGAGGATCCGCACGGTACAGAAAGTGACTCTGACAGCGAGGAAAGTGAACATGCTATGTTGGATTTAGCGCACTTGTTAGCTTCTGAATCAGAGGATGAGGACTTGGATGGATTTGATAAATGACTTTATGACGACTGTAACTAATATTTAGATAAAGCCAACCAAACTCAGTTCTGCTCCCGATCTATGTTTAAATACACACACACTTGTCTGCTTGTGTGTGTGTTGTTGTAAGGCGGACGTACAGTACATAGTAGAGGACATTTATATAAAACCTGCGTCCTATCATCAGGTGCGCCTTATGTGTGTGTTAAATACAGAGCACGTGAAACTGGGACTGCGCCTTTTAATATGGTGCACCTTTTGGTCGTGAAAATACAGTAAATGTTAAAAGAAGTTTTAAAAAGATGAGTTTTAAGGAGTTTTTTAAATGTGAAGAGTTCAGTACTGTCTCGAATGTACCGAGGTAGCTTGTTCCACAGGGTGGGAGCAGCAGTGGAAAAAGTTCTATCTAGAATTTTGAAGGTGATGTGTTGAGTAATAGGAAGCCAGTGAAGGTTCTTAAGGACGGGGGTGGCGTGCTCGCGGGAGCCGGTGTGGGTAAGGAGACGGGCAGCATGTATTGAAGTTTGTAGAGTGTTTTGGGAGGTGTTCCATACGAAATGATGTTAAAATAATCCAAACGGAATGTAATGAAGGTGTGAATGAGTGTTTCAGCAGCCGAGAAAGACAAGGATGTGCGGATACGTGCAACGTTTTTGAGATGAAAGAAAGCAGACCAGGTTATTTGGTTAATATGTTGTTTAAAAATGAGGTTGGTGTAAAAAAAAAAAAAAATCCCAAGATTACGCATGATAGGTGAAGGCGAGAGAGTGGTGTTGTCAAAGTTAAACAGAAGATTAGGGGTAGATTTTGTAGTATTTTCGGGTCCAATTTTTGGGTCCAATTCTGCCTTCCAGTAATTTGAACTGATTAATAAATAAAGTTCTGAAATTGTTAAGCCTCTGCCAAAAAAATATGGAGGAGGCATTAAACACCCAGCTGTTCGTCTGTAACACTTTTGTGGATGCAATATTTCCCAAACTACAGAAGATATTTTAATAAAACTGCTCACACTTGGTCATTACCAACTGGAGATGAAATGGTTGTGTTTTCAGGGTCATGCCACCAAATTTCACGGTCAGAAAAATCGAGGTCACAAAATTTAAAATCTTACACAAAATGACTACTTCTTCCCGGTTATTGCGTTGACTTCAACCATTTATTGTCAATAAGGTTTGTGATAAAGGTCAGCCAGAGGCCTTTTGTTTTGTTTGAAATCTGCAGTTTGCCTCAAAAACATTGACCCTCGAAAAAAAGATTAGGGGTGAGAGAGCATGTTCGCCAGGGTATGAATGTCAATGAATTGTCTGAGAGGAAAATTGATTTTATTCTTTTTTCCCCTCCAAGGTCACTGTGGTGAATCGGTTTTAAAGGGCAATGAAAGAAAGTTGCCCATGTAGAAAAGGAACAGCTAATATTAGAGAAGACAACCAACAAACAGCATCGTCTCTTTTCAGGATTCTATCTCATCTGTCTCCAAATGAAAGCGTTCTCGCTGAGTCTTTTAAACACCTCCTCCTCCTCTTTCAATCTTCGGGTAATAACAATGTAGCCTTTCTCATCTGACACTAAACGTTTTCCATTTTCTTGCAGCGGAACTTATAAAAAGTTTACATTTCACTGTACAGTTGTTCTTAAGGGCTTTCTTCACAATTTTTTTTAACTGTTTAGTTGTTTTTTTGTGCTAGTCATGTTAGTTTCTCTGAGATTGTACATCCCAGAACCATATTGTAAATTTGAGTATGAGGGTAATAAAAATGACGTCAGTGGGAAATAATTTGATTACTTATTCTGAAATCCAACCATGTCTGAAATCTCAAATAACATATGGCACTATGGACGTTGGTGGCTTACACAAACAAAACAAAACGAAAAAATTTAATAAATGAGAGGTAAAATCAACAATATAATATTAATGTAGCTTTTACCGAAGATTAAAGAAATACAGTACGAACAACAGTGATTCAAACAAACATATCATTAGGATACGAACTAAAATCTAGAAATCCATTTTAGAGAGATGGTACCAGACTCCTACTTAGTATTTACCTCATAATGTCTTCTTCTTCTCTTTTCGGCATTTCCCTTCAGGGGTCGCCACAGCGAGTCGGTTCCTTCCGTCTAACCCATCTGCTGAATTTACCCCATAATGTACATAAACATAATGTCCAAAGTGACATGTTTAAAGTAAAACAAACTTTGTGTCTTAGAAGATGAATTAGGAGGGGAAAATATTTTCAAATACAACAGCTTTGTTCTTTTGGTGAGCAGGTAATGAAAACAGAGCTTCAAAGAAGAGCGACTAGAAAACTTTCTCTGTTACCGACATGTGAACGTATTAAGGTGTTCTGAAGAACAAAATGTTCCTTTGAGCTTCCACACCCCAATAGTTTGAAGATTTGTTTTAAAAATTAGAATCAAACTGAAAAAAAACTAAAAATTTTCTTTGAGGATTAATAAAGTATTTTCAATTCAAAAGGTGCAAACATGCCCTGTTGATTAACAGATGATGTACATTTATGTGAACATAGCTGCAATGTCACTTGGACTAACTGGATCTCACTGAAGTTTATTAGACTAAACACAGTGTTCACGTGTTTAATGCTCAATGATCATTTCACAGGAAAACAAAAAGTTTTTTTGCTCGGTAAGAAGTCCCTCCCCACCAATCATCAAAAACCAGAAACAATAAGACACAATAGTTTAACACAAAAAAAATCTGAAAAAAGATTGTCATTGAACGGTACTTACGGTGTTATGCAAAATGCACCTCTTTAGCTCTTTGAAATCTGTTGAGGAGTCTATGAGGTCTGTAGTTACTCAGTAAATCAAAATTAGATCCATAAAGTGATGGTAAAGAAATGTTAATACAAATTTTGACAATTTTGTGTGCCTGCTGAGACGTCTTGTTTTGGTTCAGGTTGATCTGTTACGTTTTGTTTTTTTTTTCACTCTGTTACATCACTTATTTCCAGAGGAAGTCACCATATAAGGAAAAAAATGGCTGACTGGGTATCGCACTTATAGCATATCCGAAATTAGCTTCTGCGGCGGGAATATGCTGCTGCCATCTTCGAATAGTCTTCCTAACTGAGGGCCAAACAAAACTGCAATAGTAGATATGATGCCTGAGCACAGTGTGGCATACTCTTCTTCTCATCGACGGACCATAGGAAGAAGGACTCATGGATTACTTTTCACAAGTAAGACTCAACATTTTTATTTGATTATATTTGGGAACATGAAATTTAATTGTTCTGCGTCTGTGACCACCAGTAAAATCTTAGGCAGCTAATGTTAACTCTGTGTTTACTGACATGGTTTTCACCTTACTGAGACTTTATAAATTATATACAAGTGTCACAAGAATGCTACTGTAAAAATAAAATGAATACAATTAGAATTAGATATCTGCCTCGTGCCCACCCCATGACTTTAAAATACAGAACAACGCAACATCTGGGAAACATTTGGGAAGGATGGCTCAGTGGGTAGGGCCATCGTCCTGTAACTGGAAGGTTGCTGGTTCGATCCCCACCTAGAGTGCACGCATAGGTGTCCTTGAGCAAGACACCACACCCCCAGCCACTTCTGATAATAGTGGTATGCGCCTTGCATGGCAGCGCCCATCATCAGGAATGAATGGGTGTATCTCGTATGGAGGGAATGAATAATGCATACGTGAAGCGTCTCTGAGTTTCCAGAAAAGCACTACATAAGTTCAATGCATTATTATTATTATCTGACAGGTGATTTTTTTTTTTTTTTTGCAAATTCGCAAAGTCTAGTATTGTCATGTTCCCCTCTTCTGCAGCCGAGAGGGCACCATGGATGTTTCTTAAAGATCTGCTTAGGATCAATTTGGGTGATTCCTAATTTTACTCACCTGTGCACCCTACTAACTATTTAAGGGGAACCATCCCTGTCTTACTTGTCAGGTCTTACTACTACCTCTCCCAGGCAGGTCACCCTGGTTGCCTGACCATGTTTTGTATTTTGATTTTAGTTGGACTTTTGAAACCTTAAGTTAATCATGTGTTTCTTGCTTTACAGACTTTTCTGAATTAAGTTAATAAACCATGTTTGAAGTCCTGCATTTGGGTCCTTCTCTTTCCACCACCCTGTAAAACCCTGACAAGTATATATATGTCTATGGTTCCCTATGGAAGACAGGAGCGGGGGAGGTTTGTGAATTATCTCACTTGTATTTATAGGAAGCAGTACGAAACAAACAGTGGCTTTTGAGTAGTAGATGCCAAAATTGCAGAGAGTAGCAAGACAACATAAATATGAGAAATTAGGACATAGGACATGGTATCACAACAATTATAACAATGCAAACTTGTTGCAACAAAAAAAAAAACATACAATTCCACCTTAAGCAAAACATTTAAGACCTGTAACATGTTACAGTGTCACAATACCTTTTTACTCAAAGATGGAAATGTTGTTTTTAAAATAATTGGAAGTAGTTTTTAAACAGCGGGCATTGTGCTTTTTGTGGAATAATGATGCATATCTTTTAGCATATGCATAGATAAACATGGTAACTTTTCTTAGCTCAGATATGCTGTGTTTGCTGAAGAAAAGCTTATACACACAAAAATTTTGTTTTACTTCCCTTTTTTGTTAGGTTTTAGGGGTCCCAGGCGGACTTTGCTCCGAATGGGATTTGAACCCGTTTCAATCGGTCGAAAGGTGATGTCTCAACCATTGGGCTACACCGCCTGGGACCACTTCCCTTTTTAACACAGTAAATTCCCCTTCCTCTCGATTCCCATAAAAATTTTCTCCCTGCACCCAACTATGCACGAGAAAGACAGGGTATAAATCTTGTTTTAGGCTGCAAAGTGCATCCAATTAGCACAGCTAGCACATATTTTTTGTGTTATTTAAACACCTATATTCATATCGAAGAGCAGTACGTTTATGAGCAGAATGCGTGCAGTGCTTCTCCAAAAAACCCTGACTGCTTACAATAGAATATGGGCATGCCAGGGAAGAAAATTCGAGATCAAGAACAACCTGACCTTTGAATAGAATCTGAAAAATGGATGGGAGAGCTCACATATTACTCAAACATACATGAATGAAATAGAAAACCACTTCAGTTTTTGAAATAAGAATAACGTTCAAACATGGTATAAACCTCAGAAAAGTTGATTTTGCATCAGACCCCAACCTTAATAAAGGGGTAAGTCTCCTACTTTAAATGCCTAGGTTCATATCGGAATAGAAAAATTGATTTGCATTTACCAAGCTCACATGGATGCTGTTTACCCCTAGAGTGTCTCCGGTACCCGTAGAGATACATGAGCAGTGATTTCCATCTTTCTCACATGTTCTCAGATTCTGCTGCAATTCACAGGTACTTTGGAACAAAATGTCTTTCTTGTCATTAAAAATCCAGTGGCATGTTCACTGGAGATTATCTTTTTTGACAAACAGGCCAGTAAAATTCTGACCTATTCCCGATAGCAACAGGCTTCCTTTTGGTACTCTGGGGAAAAATGATTTGCCGGAATCAGCCCATAAAAATCAAATGTGGAACAAGCTATTAATGTCACCATTCCATTTTCACCTCTAGGCTGTCTTGGACAGTTTGTGACAGTCACAACTTTCTGACATATATGACTACATATTTTGCAGTATGATTGGACAGTGACAGGCAAACAGAAGGATTAAAAGTAAGCTACTTCCTGTCATTTAAACAACAGGGAAGCTTGAAATGTAGCATTTAGACACAGTATGATTTCGCATCTTCATTTCAAGACATTCACCGTCAAATCTCACACATCCCAGTGTGTATGGTATCAATTAAGTCAAGGGAACCCAGTAAAACACAGGTAGTGGTCATATGGCAAACGGTCAGAATTCTTATGGTAATGTGATATTTCAGTCAAAAGACCCACATAACATTGAATAATAACAAAATCCGCTGTCTGCCTTTATGTTAAAGACATTCAAGTTGCGTGATTAGAGAAAAATGATATAGATTCATTATTTCATAAGATTTGAATATCATCTGTCAGCCAAATAAATAAATGAAACAGCCTGGTTGCTGTTGGTATTTCTAAGACTTAATCCTCGTCTATATGTCTTACCTGAAACCTGATTTACATAAACCACTGACCCTGTAATCTGACGAATGTAGGTGGAGAAAGTTGTGTCAGTGCCAAAAAAATGACTTGAAAAAAGAAAATCCTTCTACAGCGAGGTGCTTTGTGATCTGTTCTTTCAAAGGCTACTCCTTAAGCTGCTTTCCATCTCAGCACATGCAGCCAGTAGAAGTTCCTCTTTCATCCTAAAAACAAAGTCCTCACCTTTAAGTAGTTATTAAATAAGCGAAAAACCAACCACACTTTGTGCTTCTCAAAGCAGAAATGTCTCATTTAAAATCCAACCTTTGCCAAGTGTCATGCCCCGGCCACGACAACACGGGGCCATCAGTGATCACTCAGTTGCAAGTAGTAGGAAATATCAAAGAGTTTAACAGTTAACAAGCCGCGTTGGCATAATTATCAACGTCACAAGAAGCTGAAAGGAGTTCAATGGCTTCTGGGTGGGCCAAGCCCAAAATAAACAGAACAAAGAAAATACAATCAGCATGTCTCCCTGGAGTTCTTACAAGATGAGAAGTAGGGCATTCTCTTGACAGATCACCAGTCCATTATAGAGCTAAAGCAGCGTGAACCAAACAAGTCATGCACACATTTACTCCCGGTGAGAACTTAAAAGCATCGATAAACCTCCAACGTGTGCTTCTGCACACTGGAAGAAAGACCGAGTACCCGGATAAAACGTTTACATCATTGCTCCTGCTGAAAAGCCTCAACAAGTGAATGAAGTTACAAAAAAAAAAAACTAAAATGAATCAAACACAATTTTCTATCATTCAGCAAATCAGACTATAAAATGTTTTTAGGTTGAGCTTTTTGAATATCCTGCTCAAGGGCGTTCTCACTGAAGATGATGAACCCCGAGGTGAGAAAAAGTTTCCTTAAATTATCTAAAAAATCAACATCGATCATTCATCCATCTATTCATTCATGTATCCATCCATCTTCTGAACCATGTCATCCATTTGTGTGGTGCATTGGCTCAACACAGCTTGCCCCATGCAGGGTCATATTGAGACACACATGCAAGATTTTGGTGTCTGGAAGGAAGTATCCGGTGAGAAGCAAAAGATCGACACAATGGAGTCGGCTCAGTCCATCCTTGGAATGTCCATCCTTGGACCGGGAAAAACTTGTCCAATTCCCACTGGGCCTATGCCTAAGAGTTCCTGGAGAAGACACCAAACTCCCAGTTACTCCCCCCATCGAGCTGCCTGCTGTGATTTAAAGCAGCAAAAGTAATTTTCTCATGGGATGAATACGTGCATTAAAAAAATACAAAAATAAACATGGAACCTCCACACAGAAAGATACTTGCAGTAAGTTTTTTGCTTGCTCTTGAGTTGTTTATTTTTATAATTGTTATATAAAAAAAAGCATCTGGAGTCTTATTTTCTAGTGTGCGACTGCTTTGAACCAATGTCAAAGTCTTGATAAAAACAAATGATAAACCCCCGAACATTTAACATTGGTATTTAAATACAAATATTTATTCCTCCAATATAAATTTGTTTTCAGATTTTTAACCGACTTTTTTTCAATTCTGAAGACATGACAGCAACTATACATATTTTGTTAATCGTTTTGTCTTCTGAACCACTTAACCCTAATGGAGTTGCAGGGGGAGCCGAAACCTGTCCTGGGTGATTTCAGGCAAGAGGCAAGGTACACTCTGATCAGGTCGTCAGTCTGCCGCTGGGCGACACACGCAATCATTCTCACACACACTCATCCCCAGGGGCAACTTTATTACGGCTGATCAACCCTGCATGCTTATTTTTGGAGGGTTGGGGAAACCGGAATACCCAGAGGAAATCCACCCACACATGGGAAGAACATGTAAACTCCCCACACAAAGGCCAGAAATTCAAACCCAGTCCCACATGGGACTTGAATCCCGACCTTCTTGCTGTGAGGCCACTGTGCTAACCACTGTGATATGCACCGTAGGGTTCATATCACCAAGCAGTAACACTAACCGCAACTGGTTATTTTTTGTACAGTCAAGCTATTACAACATTAACACATCAATGCTTCTATACGCTAATGCATGCAAAGAAGTTCTTTTTTCTGTTTTACTTTGGGATGAGGCTTACTGAACACCTGCCTGCTGTTTGATGGTACAAATGGACCAGTTCAGCTGTCTGTGTGAAAGCAATTACTGTGTGCAGACCGAACTGCCTCCCCAGTCTGTCCTTGTGTTTGGCTCAAGCCTCAGACACATATTGATGTTTTACCTGAGAGTCAGATCTCTAAAAACATTTCATTACAGTACAGATGAGAGGCGAAGGACAACTCAGCGTGCAATTTTTCTGTGCTATAATTCAACGTGCTCTATTGTCTCAGTCATGTCTTACTAGCTTTACCCCTCGACTCTTTCTGGTCACACAGTCAATCTCAAAGATTTCAAAACTCATTATCGCAGCAAATTGCTCCGAGTCGGTCACGAGTAACGCAGCTTTGCTATCAGGCTCTGCTTCATGATGCAGTTGTGACCGTGATGGAGTTATTTCATCTAATTTGGAGAGTTGATTGGAGACATAAAAGTGATGCTTTGTTTTAACGGGGACAACTATTGCTGTTTTCTAGATGGAAATAACTTCACAGAATCACAATCTGTAAACACTCACAACCCCTGCAGTAATCAAGCCTGGACTAGTGCCTCAGCAATTATGAGGAAAAAAGCTTTTTGTTTATATGTAATGAACTTTAACGCAGCAAAGTAAAAGGTCAAAATAAACGATTGCCAAACATCAAATTAAAAAAGAAAAGACTAGTAAAATAAATAGAAAAGAAATTAATTAGATGCGGTAGAAATTGAAAATTAAATGAAGAAAAAAGATGAGACAATATTAAAAATGAGAGGAAAACGATAAAAAGAAGTGTCGACAAAGAGAGGGAACAGAAACTTGGCCATAAAGGGTATTAAAATAGTGGGAAGGGAAGAAAAAGTCCAGGAGGGACATGAATCAAAAGAGAAAAATTCAAAAGATGACTCAAGAGCCGAGTAAAGTGCAACAGCGAAATATATACGAGGAGGAGAGGAAATGAGGGGCAAGAGAGTTGAAAAAGACAAAATAGAAAGAATTCCTCTTCCTGAGAGGGAGATTAATGAAGGATACAAGACAATCAAAGAGAAAGGAAAAGGAGCAAATGGACTGAGGAAGTAGGGCGAGAGAATAAAACAGGAAATTACAAGACCAAAGGGAGGTAAAGAGCAAGAAATGGAAAAATGAGAAAACATAAAATGTAATCAGATTCAGTGACATATAGGATGCAAAGTACCTGTAACCCATGGACAGCTCATGGACAAATCTAAAGGGCAACTCATCCATGAGACAGCAAGCCAGAAAATATTCTGGAAGAAATAAAGATGATCAATAGTAAAACTTTAATTTCCCAGAAGTCAATATAACTTATAAACGCACAACACACACAATGACCTAGAAATTTTTTAATGAAATATCTGAAAAGAAATTCAAAGTCCTGTTATGTGTCTTGGTAAGGCTGGATTCAACTCCTCCCTGAAAGCATCGAATTAATAAAAGTCAACCATTACTTGCTCTCATTCTTTCTCTTTAGATCAGTTCCTGAGCATTGCAAGCAACAGATTGCCACGTAGCTTTCGATTTGTTTGTGACATCCATGTTTTAATGGCAGTCCCTGAAACAACCCAGTTCAACTGCATTGATTCAGTCCTTTTTTGACAATCGGTTGACTATTAGTGATGTCACAAACAACCCTCTCTATGTAGCGCAGCTGACCTGGCTCGCATTTAGCCTTTGGGACAGAGAATTAAAACTTACTGATAAAATGTGACTCACAGCACTTTGGGGCTCGTGGAAAAGGTATTGATAATAGAAACTAAATCACCAACAGACATTGAATGACCCTACTAAACACCTGACTAAAATATTAGGTTTGACAAGGTTAGTATTGATGCTCTATTTGAGTGAAAACATTGCAAAGCTATTGGAGCTATTGAGAATTGGAACCAAGGCCATGACGTTGGGCCTCGTCTTCTCATTATTTCTTCCCTTTAATTTTCTGATCTGCACTTTAACTTCTTTTGGTTTTGCCTCCAAGTGTTTTTAAGAGTTTTTCCTTTTTAAGAAGCAGGATCTAGAATGTCCTTATATTTTATTAATTCTTTGTGTTTTATTAACTGTGTGTGAAGTTCTTTGAGATGGCTCTGTAGTGAGACCTGACTGTAGCAATAAAGTTGAATTCAATCTGTCCTTTTGACATCTCTTCCATTTGTCTTATCTTTGCATGGTAATCCTGGGTTTGATCCAAATCTTCCTCCACTTTCTTTTCTTCTTTAATCATCAACTCGGTCTGCTTTGAGAGTTTTAGTCGGCGTAACAGTTAAATCAACCAAATAAGAAGAACCTCGAAGCTAATTAATCATTGTTGGTGTTTTTTACTGATAGATACATTTGGAAAAGATTCAAATTGAAGTTCGCTTGAGAAACTGGAAGCGCTCACTCGGACCCAGTGACCCAGAGACCACTTTGGTGTTCCAGTTTGGTGTTCTTCCCTGTGGCCTGGCTTTGTGGACCCTTTACAGACTCCAGCTTTTGGGTTGCCAAGTTAGACACAGTGCAACTTGACTGGGACGCCGGTGGCTAAGGGTGAGGGGGCATTATAGTGTTTGCACTACAGCACTCAAATTTTCCTTTGGGGATTAATGAAGTATGTTCAATTCAATTCAAGTGGTGCATGTTGTGACCTTAAACCAGGCCGAAGTCAAGTTTTCTCAACTTAAACAAAACCCATGGTGAACCATTTTGGTTCGGGTTTCTGCTGTCAATTTTAGGCCTTCGGCTTAGTATTTTGTAGGATTTTTCTGTCAGATTTGCTGGGGATTTTGCTTCACAGCACTTTTAAGTTGGAATCAGCAGGTGATTGCAGTTGTCAAACTGTGCTTCTTCCCACTTTCAGTGATTGCTGAGTTAAAATCTTATCTGTCCCTCAGAGGCCTGAAAGTTTCACAGATACTTGTCTCATTTTTAACTACATTTATTCAACAATTTTGAAACTAAACGTAAACCGTAAAGTTATAAGGAAATTGAAAAACATTGATAATAACTGTGATACGAGAACAAATATTCTATTGCTAACTGTATGGACAAGAAAGAGTAGGAGGAAACAGAGGATAGCATTACTCTGAGTCAAACTTTATGGTTCATTCAGGGTTTTGAAGATTTTCCAGTGCTACACACTTGAGTTATATCAAATGATTCACTGACAACTTGTCAAGTTCTGCACTTGTCTATAAGCCTGTAATAAAGCATGTTGCCAGGAAAACATCTCAAACTCACTGCCCGGTGGCTTGGAAGGTCCAAATAATCAATGACTTTTTTTACCTTTACCAAGAAGTATTTGCCTATTCACACCCTTCATTGCTCACTTATTTAAATTCTGACACACTGCTTTTCACATTGACTTATTTTATAACTCCAATGAAATGTTGAAAGTAGATATCACAAATGAAGATCATAGAAAGACAGACGAAACAATCCCAAAACAATTGCATTAAAGTGATCAACTCATCAGCCATCTTTTTCACTGGACGTAATGTTTGTTTTGCTGAACTTGAATGTCAGTCAGTCAGTCAGTCACCTTCCTAACTGTCTATTCCTTACCGGGTCACGGGGGTGCCGGAGACCATCCCGGCTGATTCAAGGCGTGGGGCAGAGTTCACCCCGAACTGGTCACCAGTCTGTCACCGGGCTAAACATAGATGTATACTATAAATCTAAAAATACATATTGATAGATCCAAATATTAATGTGAATCAATAGATCCGTATCGCCGTGTGAATGGGAAACTAAGGTAGTGGTTGCTTTATCACCAAATGGTAGGTCTTGCAAAGAGGACCCTGAGAAAATTTAATACATACACTCAACAAAAATATAAACGCAACACTTTTGTTTTTGCTCCCATTTTTCATGAGATGGACTTGAAGATCTAAAATTCATTCCAGATACACAATATTACCATTTCTCTCAAACAGTGTTCACAAATCTGTCTAAATGTGTGATAGTGAGCACTTCTGCTTTGCTGAGATAATCCATCCCACCTCACAAGTGTGCCACATCAAGATGCTGATCTGATATCATGATTAGTGCACAGGTGTCCCTTATACTGCCCAAAATAAAAGGCCACCTTGAAATGTGCAGTTTTGTCTCACAGCAAAATGCCACAGATGCCACAAGCATTGAGGGAGCGTGCAATTGGCATGCTGACAGCAGGAATGTCAACCAGATCTGTTGCTCGTGCATTGAATGTTCATTTCTCCACCATAAGCCGTCTCCAAAGGCGTTTCTGAGAATATGGCAGTACATCCAACCGGCCTCCCAACCGCAGACCACGAGTAACCACACCAGCCCAGGACCTCCACATCCAGCAGGTTCACCTCCGAGATCGTCTGAGACCAGTCACTCAGACAGCTGCTGAAACAATTGGTTTGCATAACCAAACAATTTCTGCACAAACTGTCAGAAACCGTCTCAGGGAAGCACAACTGCATGCTCGTCGTCCTCATCGGGGTCTTAACCTGACTCCAGATCTTCGCCGTAACAGACTTGAGTGGGCAAATGCTCACATTCGATGGCGTCTAGCACGTTGGAGAGGTGTTCTCTTCACGGATGAATCTTGGTTTACATTGTTCAGGGCAGATGGCAGACAGTGTGTGTGGCGTCGTGTGGGTGAGCGCTTTGCTGATGTCAATGTTGTGGATCGAGTGGCCCATGGTGGTGGTGGGGTTATGGTATGGGCAGGCATCTGTTATGGATGAAGAACAGAGGTGCATTTTATTGATGGCATTTTGAATGCACAGAGATACCGTGATGAGATCCTGAGGCCCATTGTTGTGCCATACATCCATGAACATCACCTCATGTTTCAGTAAGATAATGCACGGCCCCATGTTGCAAGGATCTGTACACAACTCTTGGAAGCTAAAAATGTCCCAGTTCTTGCATGGCCAGCATACTCACCGGACATGTCACCCATTGAACATGTTTGGGATGTGCTTGACCGGCGTACACGACAGCGTGCACCAGTTCCCACTAATGTCCAGCAACTTCGCTCAGCCATTGAAGAGGAGTGGACCAACATTCCACAGGCCACAATAGACAATCTTGCACTGCAGGAGGCAAATGGTGTTCACACCAGATACTGACTGGTTCTGAGTCCCCAGACCGCCAATAAAGCAAAAACAAAATGCACATTTCAGGGTGGCCTTTTATTGTGGGCAGTATAAGGAACACCTGTGCACTAATCATGATGTCAGATCAGCATCTTGATGTGGCACACTTGTGAGGTGGGATGGATTATCTCAGCAAAGCAGAAGTGCTCACTATCACACATTTAGACAGATTTGTGAACACTGTTTGAGAGAAATGATAATATTGTGTATCTGGAATGAATTTTAGATCTTCAAGTCCATTTTATTAAAAATGGAAGCAAAAACAAAAGTGTTGCATTTATATTTTTGTTGAGTGTATCTGCAGGGGGTACAAAGTATGATAAAATGTGGGAAATCATAACCAGGTGGTCGTGATAGTATGCAGGTACATCTTTCGGAGTATGGACAGGAAGCCACAAGGTCAACGTTGTAAACACCGAGGTGATAGAGAATGGCTGATTCAAGGAACTTTGGAACCAGTGTTTCCTCTAAGCTGCACGCCTGCGCAATTGCGCACTGCTTGTAGATTAATAGCGCACAAGAAAACCTATGAAAACCAACTCAATTCAAACAAAAGATAGGAAATGAGACAGAGCTACGGAGCGTATCTCTTTCTTCATTCTTTCTGAAACTGCTGCTTTGGAGTTTGACTCATCACTGTTGCTGACATCACAAAAGAGTAAAAGTTTTTGCTCCGCCCCCTTCTGCTCAGGAAGCTTGTGTTGTTGTTCACACACATAAAAAATTAGAGGGAACATTGTTTGGAGCTTTCAGATTTAGACAGACAGAATGGTAATGGTGAACCAACCAGACATGATGCTGGATGAATAGCAAAGGAAAGCCGTGGTGGTAAATGTGGGAATACCAAGTGATGGTATCAACAGCAAACTGAAGCATGAGTAACTGGAGAAATACCAAGGACTCAAAGAAAAATAGATAAAGTTTGAAAGTTGAAGGCATTCGTGGTACTTTTGGTGATTGGGACATTTGGGACAGCCATCCTCAAGCTGGAAAAGTAGTTCTCGAAAGACATGAGATATCTCAGTCCAGAAGAGTGCAATCCCGGGAAAATATAGCGTGCTTTTTGGCTTCAGATAAACAGCACCCACATGAGAGGGAGAAATTGAATCTGTTTTATATTAATTTATCTTTTTGATGACTTGAGTGAAATATCCTGCATTACTTCTTCTTCTTTCAGCATTTCCCTTCAGGGGTCACCACAGCAAGTCAGTTTCTTCCATCTAACTCTATCTGCTGCATCTTATTCGGTCACGTTTTCCTTCACTCCGTACCACCTGTAGTCCGATTTCCACTGGCACCCTGTTGGTCAACAGTACCGATGGCAGTGGTGGTTAACCCGGGCCATGACCGATCCGGTTTGGTATTTTGTAAACTGACTTGCATATTTGTATTTGGCATAGTTTTACATCGGATGCCTTTCCTGACACAACCTCTGTGATCATTTGGATGGTTAACGTTTCGATGTTGCACTCTTGAGTGCAACATCTAAACGTGCAATGAAATGGAAAATGGACTCTACTTATAAAGCGACTTTCCACCTGCGTAACGAACATTTTAATTCTTTCTAGACTGTTATCTTCCATCAGCCAGGCTGGCATTAGCTAGAATATCGGCTTATTTAATTTTACACCAGTAACAAATCAGGGATTGCAGACTGTTTCCACGAAGTGAAAGAAACAGTGGGATGTATCAGGCTAATCTTTTCTGCTAAATAAATTCCTCATTTGGACAATCAAACACTCTTTTCAGAGACTGTTTTTATTTAATTGTATTTAAAACCTTATTTCCAAGTGTTGAGGTGTGGGGACAGTGGGAGGTACTTTCTCCTCCCCTCAATGCTTCTTAATTCATGGAACTAGTCCTGCACCAGGACCTCCCTGTAGGCTTTAACCTTTCTGGATGATGGACGTTTAAACTCCCTCCCTTCTCTTGTGTGAACGGACCTCCGGCGCTGCGCTGGAAAGCGTGCACAGTTTCTCTCACAAACACGCACACAAACACACACGCACACACATAGACGCGCTCAGTGTGCAGAGAGCGGTGAACATTGTCAGCAGATCCGCGCTGTACGCAGGCTGACGCGCGGTGGACACACAGCTCAGATCTGGTGAGTGCACGTCTCTCTCTTTTCCCGCCACTTCTATGTTTTTCATTTCATTACTCTGACATGAAACATTGGATGTTAGATATTTTGCGCTTGTTTGGAGACATGACACGCACTAGATGCGCCACAATGTAGATGCAGCGGCAGAGATGTTCCAAATTGTGGAGGAAAACCAAGTTTAACACCTAATGAGCTAAATTAAAACTTAAAGATAAAAATGGATACAAACTTCAAGATGGAACCGTAAGAGCAGATGGTTTTGTTCTTGACTGATGGCATTTCTGGGTGCGAGCAGAAAGCATGTGGGATATTTTACTGCTGATATTTTGGGCTGTGGTTGATATTTGCTTATTTCCCACTTTTTTTTTTCTTTTTGAATACTCATCTGTTATAAACTAAATGTATGCTTCAGCAGCTTGATTGGTGCAAAGATCAGTACTCGAAGTTATTACAACTTCTTGTAATCAACTACAAGATAACAAAATATTGACATTGACATTGCTCGGAAATTCTGTTTGATTGCAATTTAAATTATTATAACTTGTACTCTTTGAAGAATTTCTCTAAAGGTTTCAGATATTTGTGTAATCAGTGAGGTTTCAACTCATGGTGCTTCACTTATGTGTTGAATTCAATTCAGGGAAAAATATTAATGACCACTTTCTTAAAGTCTAAGGCTAGCCATAAAAATGAAAACAATTCCAAGATGAGCAAAGAAACTCACTGGACCATGTTCAGATTGGTGAAAATATCGCACATGAGGAAAAAAAAAAGAGTTTCAACAATTTCTTTGAGTAGAGTTTAAACAGTTTTTTTCTCTTCCTTGTCCAAACTCTCTTGTGAAATAGTTCTCAGTAATAGTTGTCTGGACTGCTTGACGGACCTTCAAAGCTATCTCTCCAGATGATTCCACATTTCTTTAAAAATGTAGCATTCTGGCCCCTAGGGAGATCTCATCCCTCCATCAGACCTTTTGCCACTGATTTTCAGGCTAGTTTGAAGTCATTTTCTTGCCACTTCTCTTTCTGAAGAATGTCTTCCAGACAGCACCCTTTCATAGAAGTCATTTTTTGATGAGGCTTCATTGTAGTAGATGCACTAACCAAAGGTCCAGAGGCATTTCTCACCCCCATTAGGTCTCAACATAAGTGTGTAGCTGATCACTTTTTGGGGATCAGGTTTTTTTGGGGGATTGGGGGATGCTTTCTTTTATATATCTGTAGTCATTTTGACAGTAGTCATTTTGGATCTCTCTGGGAGTGACCAGGATGGACAGGATTAGAAATGAGTACATCAGAGGAACAGCACATGTTAGAGGTTTTGGGGATAAAGTTAAAGAGGCAAGACTGAGATGGTTTGGACATGTACAGAGGAGAGAGAGAGGGTACATAGGAAGAAGGATGCTGGATTTGGAACCACCAGGAAAGAGGACTAGAGGAAGACCAAAGAGGAGGTTCATGGATACAGTGAATGAAGACATGAAGATAGTTGCTGTGACCAAAGAGGATACAGAAGATAGGATTAGATGGAAGAAACTGACTTGCTGTGGCGACCCCAAAAGGGAAAAGCCGAAAGAAGAAGAAGAAGTCATTTTGACAGGCATACCTAAAAAAAATCAACCAAGCAAAATTATGCTGTCATACAGTTAGCTAAAACACGCTAACAGTTTTAGCGTGTTAGTTAACAAAATTACGGAGGGCTTTTTAGCAAAATACACTATTTCACGACAAGAGTGCAGAACAAGGAGGAGGACCCAAATGCAGGACAAGAAACATGGTTTATTGAGTAATTATGTGCAGTCCAGTTTAAGCTGTAAAGGAAACACGCAACGATCAGCGGAATGTATTGAGGTTATTGTTCAAAATGAATGTCATGGTCAGGCACCCAGGAAGACCTGGCTGGAATGAATGATCACCTGACACAGAAGGGAAGGCAGACTGCGTTTTTAAAAGCAGATACTCAAACACCATCAGGTGTCTCTAATCAGGCAGATGAGGGAAGGTCCCAGGCTGCCTCTGGTGATGGGCGAGGGAACCATTACACTGTTCCCACATCCAAAACGTTCCCGGATTTGTTTTCTATGTTATTCATGTATGTTTTAGAAATTTGAGTGCCCTCCCGTCCAGTATTTGGATACGACTTGCACGTCCAGTTGCTCTCCACAACACTTTTTGTTCTCTACCATGCCCACATTCTGTTAGTCTCACAGCAGGAAGTGCTTTTGTACAGATGCTCAGTTCATTCCCTCAAAAAGGAATGTTGAAGCAATTTTATGTCAATTTGATGTAAATGCACCAAAATAATTGGTGTAATTAAAAAAGAAAAACAAAGGTGCGCTTGCTTTCCTAACTTGATGCACTTTCGTCTGTATTTATGGCCTTTAATAAGAATTACGCTGTTTCGTGCACATGCCGAGAGGGCAGGAGTCAGCAGGAGGTGAGAGGATTGGGGAATTAACAGTTTGAAACATAACAGTGACACTAAATAACTAAATATCTAAAAATATTTTTATTGATTATCTCATTTCCCACATAGCAAAATGTACAATATATATCTATAAAATGGCTACCTGTAAAAACAAAGAGCATACATAGATACAGTAGTTGTGTTGTTATCACTGCAGTAAAGTGTAAATGTGGTCTTTTATTGCATCATTTAATGCAGCGGATAAGTGTTTGCATGCAGCTGGAAAACAATCCCTAGGAGCGTTGAAATGTGACGGGCAGCAGTATGTGATGATTTAAAAGCTACATATTTCTCAAAAAATGGTAGAAAGAGAGAAAAAAAGGATTCTGTATGAGCTACCTGTCTGCTGTAATTTGGTATCATAGTAAATTGTGAAAAAGGGTCCATAAGTGTTTTTGTGCTGCCGGACATAAATTGCACATTTTTCTCATGACATGTATTCCAGCTTTTCACTTGAATTGAATTTTTTTATTGTTGTTGGTTTTTTTTTTTTTTTTTTTAAAGTCTTCTGCTCAATTGGCGGACTGACTGAAGCAGAAAAATAGATTTTACAGCAGGTGGCGGTTATTGTTTGAGCTGCTTTTTCTGTTTTTTTTTTTAGTCATTCTGGCTTCTGTTTGTTTCTAACTCAACCCAACATTCATTGATGAAAAAAAAGAGAAATTTAAATGAAGTGGAACACCTAACCCTTTATTTTCTGCCTGAAGAAACAGACCCACAATTTCTGTGAAATGATTATTTTCTGTATAGAAAATACAGGTGTTTCGTGGGAAATGATCCTACTTTACCTCATACGGCAATTGGGATCTAACGATAGCTCTCAAACAATGTTTTGGTTAATTTCATGGTGTTTTTTGTAAACAATGGATTAACACTTGTGGTCAATTTGACTGCATGTCACTTTAGTATGCTAATTAGTAGAAATTACCTTTTTTGACTTTTCATATAAACATGTTCTCTATTTTATCGTTTAGTTTTGGTGTTCTGAAAATCAACATTTGAAAACCAGAGTGCAGCAGCTGGGAGGAAGCGTGCATCAAAAGTTGTTGCTATGTTTCTATGGCAACAAACATATTGCTATGGCCACACATAATTGTGTGTGTGTGTTTAAATTTGTTGAGAGAGACAAGGAGGACTCTGACGCCATTTCAGAAACATTTTAGAAAGTTGAGTGAAATGATATTGAAGAAACACCATGAAGAGAGAAAGAAGATTGTTGTCTGAATAAAGTCTGCCATGTTTTCTAGATAAGTCTTGAAAGTTCAGGTTAACATATTGGATTGTAGCCTATAGCCAATTTATAATAAGGACATTTTTGAAGCAGCAGCGCAAAATGCGGAAAAAAAAAGTAATGTTTTGATAAAGTAGATAATTTTACTTTGGTGTTTAATTTTTTATTCTAGGTTTTAAAAATATTTAAGTTTTTATCATTTATTACTTTAAAAATTGAGTGGTTTAAAAGTTTATTTATGAAATATATCAGCGCAAAATTTGAATAATTACATAAGCGTTACATTGACGGTTGTGGCGCTTGCGGTAAATTTAGAACGCGGCGGTCCTCATTTTAAAGTGTATTTATTTATTTTTATCAGTTTGAAATCTTGTTATTTTATTTAGTGACTAGCCTTAAAAAGGGCTGTCCTGTAACCATAGCAACCCACCAATCTTCTCTGCTTTTTTTGTTGCATGTTGGTGTCCATCTCTCCCAAAAATGTTCCCAACTAGTGAAACATATTTTCTACATGTTTTTGAGACATTCTGAGAAAATTTAGGTTGTGTTTTAAAGCAGAAAAACAATGGGTTTTGATGAGATCTCAAATTTTCTGCAAGACACTAAAAAGGAAAAAGTAACCGCACCTTTTATTTTAAAGAAGAATCATAAAAAGAAGATTTGATTTCTATTCGAAATACATTGGTGAGCATCACTATATTGTTAAAAAGGCAGATTTTAGACTAATTTTTAACATTTTCGGTTGGTGGTGCCTCAAGATTTTTTTTTCCGATGGAAAAAATGTACCTTGGTTGACAAACACTGGTTTAGCAAATACGAAGCAGTTTTTATTTGTTTTTTGGATCTTCGCCTAATTGGAGTCAGACGTAACAATTTTTTTTTTTGCTCTAACTTTCTTGTTCTCTCATTTATTTTTTCTTCTTCTTTCGGCTTTTCCCTTCAGGGGTCGCCACAGCAACTCAGTTTCTTCCATCTAACCCTATCTCCTGCATCCTCTTCGGTCACACCAACTATCTTCATGTCTTCCTTCACTGTATCCATGAACCTCCTCTTTGGTCTTCCTCAAGTCCTCTTTCCTGGTGGTTCCAAATCCAGCATCCTTTTACTGATGTATTCTGTCTCTCTTCTCTGTACATGTCCAAACCATCTCAGTCTGGCCTCTTTAACTTTATCCCCAAAACCTCTAACCTGTGCTGTTCCCCTGATGTACTCATTTCTAATCCTGTCCATCCTGGTCACTCCTAGAGAGATCCTCAGCATCTTCATCTCTGCTACCTCCATCTCTGTTTCCTGTCTTTTCCTCAGTGTCACTGTCTCTAGACCAAGCAGCATGGCCGGTCTCACCACGGTTTTGTATGCTGTCCCTTTTATTTTAGTTGAAACTCTTCTGTTACACATCATACCTGGTGCTTTTCTCCACCCGTTCCAGCCTGCCTGCACACGCTTCTTCACCTCTTTTCCACACTCTCCATTGCTCTGCACTGTTGATCCTAAGTACTTAAAATCTTTCACCTTCTTTATCTCTTCTCCCAGTAACCTCACTTTTTCATTTGGATCCCTCTCATTCACACACATGTACTCTGTCTTACTCTGACTAATCTTCATTCCTCTTCTTTCTAGTCCAAACCTCCACCTCTCCAGCTTTTCCTCCACCTCTTCCCTCCTCTCACTACAGATCACAATGTCATTTGCATCTAAAACTTGTCCCTCTTTTTTCCCCACACTATTGTCTTACCGTTGAAAGCTTTCTAGTTTTAATTGGAACTGGCTAAACAGTAATCCAAACACTAGTCATACAGTGAAATAAACTGTTGAATTATACTGTAAATGTAGCAGCGCTTTATGTTTAGGGTAAAGGGGATAGGCGGTATAAGTCCTTGCTTATGCCTATTCCTTTTCAGACTTTGTGACTCATTTTCTCATTTATTTAAAGAGTTAAAATAGATCTACCAATAGTGATTGTACCAGAATTAAGAATTCCAAGCTTATTTTCTCAGTTCATGACACAAAAACAAACAATAAACTCCGTTATCGCACCTCTTTTGTATTTTTTGCACAGAGAAACAAGAATTAACATTTAGATTATTCAGGTTGTCGTCACCTGCTAATATAAGATAATCATTTTAATTTCACACCTGGCTTCCATTTTCTGTCATGTTTTACATCTTGGATTCCATGTGCACACGTGTCTGATTGGTTGATTACAGCCAAATGCGTTCGATTGGGGATGATGCCGAGTATTTCATAAGATATCAACAAACCCACTTTTTTTTATATCGGAATGGAATAGAAGCTAAAAACTTTGTCCGACCCAAAAAAAAGAAGCTACTTAGCTCAAATTTGCTTTTGCTTGATTTTATGTTTTGAAGAGTAAACATTTGGCTCGGTAGGAGGAGCTCGGTGTCGAGCCGCTCCTCCTCCAGGTCGAGAGGAACCAGATGGGGTGGTTCAGGCATCTGGTCAGGATGCCCCCCGAGCGCCTCGCGGGCGAGGTGTTTTGGGCACGTTTCACCGGGAGGAGACCAAGTGGCAGACCCCGGACCCGCTAGAGAGAGTATGTCTCACAGCTGGCCGGGGAACGACTTGGGATCCTTCCAGGTGGCTGTTGCCCCCGCGACCCGACCCCGGAACAAGCGGAAGATGACGGAACGGAACATTTGGCTCGGTTATATTTACGCTAACAGAAACTATTTTTTGCTTTGAGTATCGTTACTTCCTTTGAAATTATTATTTTTTTTGCATGGTTGCGTTTTAAAACACAACGTGTGTATTTATCTGTTAAAAAAAACCCTGATGCTAAAAAGTAAGCGATTGAAATTCAAATTTTTTCTTCAGTAGTTTAAACGTGATCAAGTGTTTTTAATACAGAACATTTTTCTGGCAGCATCTGTGAGCCAATCAATAACAGACAGCTTGTGTGAGTGTTAAAACTGGTGTGTGTTTGCACTTGTCTTACGCAGGTTGTGAGGACAGAAACATCTTAGCGTGGTTGTAGTGTGGATGCGTACTCCGACTGGGAGAAAAAAAAAAAGCCTAATGTGGTACATACCAAAGATCATGATAACACCCTATTTCAGCGTTGGGCTAAGCCTTTCAGTTATGGATGTAATGTTTGGATAATGTCTTCAGGGGCAACAGAAACGTGACTGGACGCGGACCTGAAAAACCAACTGGAGCTTTCTTATCATACAAATAAAAAAGAAGGGAAGTTTTTTTTTTAGGTGAAAAGCTTTCCACTTCTGTCCTGATGCCCGTTTTTTTTTTTTTTTTTTTTTTTTTTTTTTATAAAGAAACTGAATGATCTCATTGCTTTTCGGTTAGAGATGAGATAGAGACTATGTTTTATGAGGTGTTGAGACTGTTCCCCAAAGGAATCTTTTTATTTGAACTTTTTTCTTTTCATCCACTCTTATTCCTAATGAATTTTTGTCATTTAGACGTGAAAATTATTACAGTGTTTTGTACAATAACGATGTCAAATTGACTTTTGTGACAGCACTTGAGTCCATGCCAGACTCAAACCCATGACCTTCTTGCTATGAGACCACTGTGCTACCCACTGCGCCACCGTGCCGCCAGACAGTGATCAATGAAGCCAAATGTAGTCACTTGCAATGGCGTGCATGTACAGTTAAACAAGTCCTGCCTTGTCCTATGCAGTCTTGCATGAACTAACAAATGAAAAAACAAATCCTTGAAACCATTGTTTGTCTTGTTGTCTCTGTCTGGATTTCTTGGCACAGTACACATGTATGAATGGAAAGACATTCGCCCAATGCTTTGCTTTATTTGGGTGTTAGGTGTGATTCTTCTTCTTCTTTCGGCTTTTCCCTTCAGGGGTCGCCACAGCAAGTCAGTTTCATCCATCTAACCCTATCTGCTGCATCTTCTTCGGTCACACCAACTATCTTCATGTCTTCCTTCACTGCATCCATGAACCTCCTCTTTGGTCTTCCTCTAGTCCTCTTTCCTGGTGGTTCCAAATCCAGCATCCTTCTTCCGATGTACTCTCTCTCTCCTCTGTACATGTCTAAACCATCTCAGTCTTGCCTCTCGAACTTTATCCCCAAAACCTCTAACATGTGCTGTTCCCCTGATGTACTCATTTCTAATCCTGTCCATCCTGGTCACTCCCAGAGAGATCCTCAGCATCTTCATCTCTGCTACCTCCATCTCTGCTTCCTGTCTTTTCTTCAGTGCTACTGTTTCTAGACCAAACAGCATGGCCAAACAATGTTAGGTGTGATTGCAGGACATAAACAGGATTTATTAACAGAACTCAAGCAAGACTGGAAGGTAAAAGCATAGGATAAACATAAAGGATGTATTTAAGTTCAACAAATATTACAGCGTTATATTTGATATAAATCAGTGATATAAACTTGGTCAGGCAGCCAGAAAGACCTGTCTGGAAGGGGCAGCAGGTAGAAGAATCCACAGGTGTGTGGCATCAGGATAACAACCACAGGTGTCCGTCATCAGGTTGAGATCTGGGAGAGAGAGGAAGTTCCAGAGCTCCCTCTGGTTTCAGGTGTGGGGATCATGACAGTACAAGACAGAAAAATTGTGATTTAATATGTCGTCAATATCATGCAGCCCTGTGGATCATGCCATGTAGTGGCAGTATGGTGTGCGAAGTTGTATGGATGCTTCAGTTCAGGTGGAGTTAACTTCTTCACTCTTGTTCCGGGATCTCGGGGTCTTGTTCATGAGCGGGGGAAGGATGGAGCGGGACATCGAGAGGGGGACCAGTGCGGCATCAGCAATAACTAGGACGCTGCATCGATCCGTCATTGTAAAGAGAGAGCTGTGGCAAAGCTCTCGATTTACAAGTCGATCTACGTTCCAACCCTCACCTATGGTCACCAGCTGTGGGTGGTGACCGAAAGAATGAGATCGTGGGTATAACCGGCCGAAATGAGCTTCCTCCGCAGGGTGGCTGGGCTCTCACTCAGAGATCGGGTGAGAAGCTCTGCCATCTGGGAGGAGCCGCTCCTCCTCCAGGTCGAGAGGAGCCAGATGGGGTGGTTCGGGCATCTGGTCAGGATGCCCCCCATGCGCCTCGCGGGCGAGGTGTTTCAGGCACGTCCCACCGGGAGGAGACCAAGGGGCAGACCCCGGACCCGCTGGAGAGACTATGTCTCACAGCTGGCCAGGGAACGACTTGGGATCCTTTTAGGTGAGCTGGAGGATGCAGCCGGCGAGAGAGAAGCCTGGGCTTCTAGTTTGAGGCCGTTGCCCCCCGCGACCCGACCCCAGAAAGAGATTTGTCTGAGTTACATGTGGTCACATTCAACCTCTCCTTCTCTGTTCCAGTTTAAATCTAGATATGGATCCAGTCTTTGTCTACTGTGGAGTTCTAGATACTGTATGTGTAGCTGAGTTTTTTTTTTTCTATTTTCTTCTGCTCAGAAGGTGGAACAAGAGCAAAACTAGCTGCTTTCTGCTATACAGTATGTGTTGCTTCAGTGAAAGGACATGTGGGTGTTGTTGGATTGCAAGATCAGTTACATCCAGAACGTCATCGTAGGCACTGAGCAATAGATTGAAAGGTTTAAGCTCACACATTCAGTCTCTTATAAATCTTAGAAGAATAACTGAAACAATCCACAAGCAGTGTATTCAACACAACGGGTTTATGGAATGAAGATGTTTCAATTTTACTTCTCTGCATGCTTCTGATGACTCGTTTAGGCTGTTTTGATTTTGGGTTTAGATAAAGATTTAGAAAAATATGAAGTCCAGAATTGAGTTGTCTGATGAATCAATAACACTCTACACTTGTTGAGACCGAACGCACACAAAGCATTGACAAATGCAGGCACGGTTTTGCCTGGTTGTTTTGTTACTATTCAAACCTGCTTTAAAATGATAATTGCACTAAAATTGCATGTTCAGCCAAAATTTTGACATTTTCTGTAAGTTGAAGTTTTTAAGAGGCACAAATTTTTATATTTTACAGAAAGTTACCAGTGACAATCAATAATGGTGCTAAAAACTCAGAACATCAAAAGCCCAAGCAGTTATTTAACTTTATTATTGCAGGTCAAAATGGACCTGCATTTTTTTACAAAATGTAGCTTCCTCCACACGGTGGCTGGGCTCTCACCCAGAGATAGAGTCGGGAGGTCTGTCATCCGGGAAGAGCTCAGAGTAAAGCCGTTTGCTCCTCTGGGTCAAGAGAAGCCAGATGGGGTGGTTTGGCCAACTACTTAGGATGCCTTCCGAACGTCTCATTGGTGAGATGTTTTGGGCACATCCCACAGGGAGGAGGAAGTCCAGAGCCAGACCGTAGGCCCACTGGAGAGACAATGTCTCACAGCTCTGGCTGGGGAACGACTCAGGATCCTTCTGGGTGAGAAGGATGCACCTGACCATTGCGCGCCACTGTTGCCTATTAACCGTTGTGGTGAGCAACAATGGATTTAAGAAGACGTTTACCAAGTCACTGAGTTACTTTCGTGTATGACGTCATAGTCATAGCGCTATTCGTCAAATTGATGGCTGTGGGAGTTCTTGTAGTTCTAGAATATTGGTGGTTTTCGTGTTAATGGAGGCGTCAAAATGACAGGTGTGGGCGTTACAGGAAGAAATACTCAGAACTCGTTTTTAGTGTTTTATTTTAATTTAATTACCACATAGGAACAATATACCAAAAAAAATGTAGAAAAAGTCAAAAGACCACAAACGTCAAAGATCGACGTAACTATAGTAATTAGACGTCAACTTCTGAGAACCGTCAAATTGACGGCTTTGATAGTTTTAGTACAGGCTGGGCCTGGGCTGTACTTGGATGGGAGACCACTGGAACCTCTGGTGCCACGGTGGGACGGCCGTTGAGATTAATTTGCTGTTGTGTCCCTGGGCAAGACACTTCACCCACGTTGCCTAGTCTGAATGGTGTGTGTGTGATTGGTTGGTGATGGTCAGAAGGGCCAATGGCGCCAAATGGCAGCCTTGCTTCTGTCAGTTTGCCCCAGGGCAGCTGTGGGTACAAGAATAGCTTACCATTACCTGGTATGGAGTGAAGGAATAACGCATATGTAAAGCGTCTTTGAGTGTCCTGAAAAGCGCTGTATAAATACAATGCATTATTATTAGTAGTAGTAGTAGTGTTAACACTGAGATCATTGAACTGGACAAAGTTGCACAGATTCATGACATTAATCAAACCAAATGTTAAATTGTCTTATGAAATACCATCTTTAGATGGTATCATGAAAAGATGGTATTTCATAACGACTCACTGAGGCAGTGGTGGGGAGGAGGTCACTGAACAAACTTTTGTCCATCATGGACAATCATGACCATCCTCTCTACCCACTCCTGGACAAACAGCGGAGCTCCTTCTCCAAGAGGCTCAGACAGCTCCACTCGAGAACATTTTGTTACCGGAGGTCTTTCTTCCCGTACGTGCTCGGGCTCTACAACGACTCACTTAGCAGATAAGAAGTTGTTGCTGTGACACACAAATTTCCCATGTGTGGGATCATTAAAGTATATTCTGATTCTCTGATTATTTATAGTCTTTTACATGGAATGACTTCACTCTCTTTTCACGACGAAGTGGGAACATATTAGTTTGCAAGGCTGTTTGTTTAATCTGCCAAATATTTCAACTACAGAAAAATTTCTACTCTTTGATTTGTTTTTCTTCCCGCACCGAGCTTTTTATAAAACCAACTCAATATCTCATTTTCTTTCTTTCTTTTTTTTTAACTTTCTTTGACAATTCCCTTCTGCCTCGTACTGCAGCCACAATAAATAGATTAGTTCATCTTAATGGAGTCATTATGCAACATTTCTGGGTGAAACAACTTTTATGGATAAACTATTAAGATTCAATAAGGCCTCGTGTCTTATTGAACTGAATTCTCCTGCCAGGGCTGCTGGAGGCTGGAATGCAACAAAAAAAAACACCAGATCAAAGTACTACACACAAACCTGATGAATGGTTTGAAGAACAGATTTTTTATAAAAATCTACTGGGGGTCGCAGACTGTACAGATACACAACCTCATTTTCCTGGATATCCTTCAAAATTCACCTAATTTGCCAAAATTGTCATTTCGCCTGGGCGGCACGGTGGCGCAGAGGGTAGTACAGTGGCCTCAAAGCATGAAGGTTGTGGGTTTGAGTCCCAGGTGGGGACGAGGCTTGGACCACTGGCCTTTCTGTGAGGAGCTTGCATGTTCTCCCTGTGTTTGTGTGGGTTTTCCCCAGCTATTCTGGTTTCCTCCCACCGTCCAAAAGCATACACGCTAGGTTGGTTTGCAACAACATGATTGCCCCTCGGAATGAGTGTGTTTGTGTATGGTTGTATGTGTGTGGCCCCGCAACAGACTGGTGACCTGTTCGAGGTGTGCCCTTGCCTCGAATCAGTCGGGATGGTCTCCACCACTCCCCGCAACCCTGAGAGGGCTAGATGGTTAAGAAGGTGACTGGACTGACTGTCAGTTCACCTCTTCATCCGAAATGAAAACTTTCAGATATTTTTACACTCTCAAGAAACTGCACATCATCGAATAAAACATTTCTCATATCACATATAAAAAAAAAGTATGGGAGCAAATTTTTGATAAGGATACTTAAATTCAGCGCCTCCAAACCCGAGACCATGGTCCTCACCCGGGAAAGGGTGGAATGCCCCCTGCAGGTCAGGGGCAGGGTCCCGCCTTAAGTGGAGGAGTTTAAATATCTCGGGGTCTTGTTCACAAGTGGGGGAAAGATGGAGCAGGAGATCGACAGACTGATCAGTGCGGCATCAGTAATAACTTGGATGCTGCATCGGTCCGTCGTGGTAAAGAGAGAGCTGAGACGAAAAGCAAAGCTCTCGATTTACAAGTCGATCGACGTTCCTTCCCTCACCTATGGTCACCAGCTGTGGGTGGTGACCGAAAGAATGAGATCGCGGGTACAAGCGGCCGAAATGCATTTTTTCCACAGGGTGGCTGGGCTCTCACTCAGCGATTGCGTGAGGAGCTCTGCCATCCGGGAGGAGCTCGGTGTTGAGCCGCTCCTCATCCAGGTCGAGAGGAGCCAGATGGGGTGGTTCGGGCAACTGGTCAGGATGCCCCTCAAGCGCTTTGCTGGTGAGGTGTTTCAGGCACGTGCCACCGGGAGGAGACCGAGAGGCAGACCCCGGACCTGCTGGAGAGACTATGTCTCACAGCTGGCCGGGGAACGACTCGGGATCCTTCCGGGTGAGCTGGAGGATGAAGCCGGGGTGAGAGAAGCCTGGGCTTCCCGTCTGCTGAAGTCCACCACCATCTCCTTTGTTTTGACCACGTTCAGGTGCAGATGGTTCTCCCCACACCACTGGATGAAACCAGGTTCCTGTACTCGTCCTCCCATCCGTTCTCCACACACACAACGATGGCTGAGTCATCCAAGTACTTCTGGAGATGGCAAGAACTAGAACAGTACTGGAAATCAGCGGTGTAGGTGGTAAAAACAGATGGTCACATAAATCATCTTTGATTAAGTAATTAAATCATTTAAATTTGTTTAGAGAATTGTTTTCCACATTTTTGGTTGGTGATTTGCCTCAAGATTTTTTTTTTGATGGAACAATATACCTTGGCACGAAAAAGGTTGAAATACACTGGGATGGACCTTTGTCCGTGTAAGCCAGAGGTGTCCAAATCCGGTCCTCGAGGGCTGGTGTCCTGAAGGTTTTCCATACGTTCTTGCATCTACACACCTAAATAGTTGAGTTACTATGCCAAATTCTATTGGCTGTTGATTTCACTTTCTGTGTATCAGCAGTATTGAACCAGGAACGTGTGGAAAACCATCAGGACACTGGCCCTTGACGACCGGCTTTGGACATCCCTGGTGTAAGCCCTAAGTCATCCAGGAGTGATACATACTGTACATAGATAGACGCTCTGCATAAAATCTTCAAGTCATCATTGTGAAATTGAACATAGAGGTGAATAATAATCTGGAGCTCCTCTTGTGAACTTTTCTTTCCGGCTTTGAGGGTTGCCTGAGGTGATGACAAACGCAGTAAAACAAACTTTACTTCAATTGTATTCGCACCAACCAGGGACCACTACGCATCCCACATGACGGCTGGACAGGTTTTATACAGGAACTCTTTCATGGAACTGAAACAAAGCTTGCGCACCTCCTGTTCTTGTCATTCTGAAACAACGCTTGATTTTCTCCTTTGAAAATTTGTTTTCCCATCATAAATTATGCATTCAGGTTATCCTTTGATAAAAACAAAGTTTGGTTAATTACCAATACATGGCCTTACTTTTGAAATTCAAAACAGGGATAAATAATCTGTACCGAGGCAATTCGTAGTCATGCAATTTTAATTAAATGATGCAATGTTAGTTCTCATGCTGACAAAAATCTACTTTTATGTGAATAAACACCCAAATAGCTCAAAGCTTGTAGCAAATATCCCTCAATCCATATCGGTGTGAATGTGGCCTCGACTTTAATCATATTTACTCTGATCAATAAAAGCCTCAAAGATCCTCAGGTGTGCCTCTGGGATTCCCCTCGGGATCACCAGCCATGGTTCTTGATGTCATAAAGGGAAGGGTTGGGAGGAAGTGCTTGTTTAGGAGACAAAGGTGATTGTTAAAAGTTTGTTTCATCTTCTGAACCGCGTATCGCTAATAGAATTGCGAGGGGTGTGGAAGGGGTATGTCTATCTCGGCTCATTCCAGGAGAGAGGCAGGACACACTTTGAACAGGTCGCCAGTCTGTTGCAGTGTTAAAGATTCCATCTCATGCAAAATCAACTTTTCAGAGTGATGTGTGGACCTCCTCTTTGTCACCAAAATAGTTTTTAGATTGATTTAGAACAAATTTTAGAAGTATTTCTGCTTCGTTCTACGAGACAACAAACGCTTATCTGCTACGGCGATGATGTGACAAGCTACGGCCATGATGCTTTTATATAGCAGCCATTTTATATATATGTGGCTCATTTCACACAAGCTCTTTCCCCCCACTATGAGTTTGGCGGAGGATGGGCGCTTCACTCAAGAACCAATGTTCCCTCTAATTTTTTATGTGTGTGAGCAAACACACAAGCTTCCTGAGAAGAAGTGGGCGGAGCAAAAACGTTTACTCTTTCGTGGCGTCAGCAGCAACGACTAGCTAAACTACAAAGTAGCGGTTTTGAAGCAATTTGTTTCAGAAAGAAAGAAGATAAACTCCAGAGCTCTGTCTCATTTTTTTTTTTGTGCGCTACATCGTGTCATGACGTGAAGTACAGGTGGAAGGAGGAGGACTCGATTGTAGGACAAGAAACACGACTTATTGAATGAAGGAGTCCAGTAGTGCTATAAAGAAAACACATGGATCAGTGGAAATGTCTTGAAGTTTTTGTTCAAAATGTATAGGCTTGATGACGCGACAATGAAGGGAACATAGACTGCCTTTTATAAAGGCAGCTGCACAAAGACCTTCAGGTGTGTAAAATCAGGCAGATTAGGGGAGGCCCCGGGTTTTCTCTGGTGTTGGGTAAGGGAACCATGACACATTGGTTTGCTTGTGCACTACCAATCTATGAGCTGTGCGCAATTGCGCAGGCGCATAGCTTAGAGAGAACATTGCTCAGGACCTGTCAGATTTTGAAAGTGGCACCTGTGGGTTCTCAGGACGACTAGGAGGATGAGCAGTTGTCAGGCTTTCGCACTTCCTAGTCTGTGACAAAACTCTAAAATCAGTTAGATTTCATCATTCACAATTGATCTCCAAAACGCCAATAAGATCTCTAAAACCCAAGTTGTGTTTGTTTTTGTTTACGATGAGAAAAGAGTTGTTTTGAATAAGATGAGACCTTTAAACGAGTTAACTTTGACATATTAATACATTTTCACACGTTTTATTTTTTTATTTTTAGAAAAAAATGCTGCTCATTTGTACCTTCTATTTATTTTCATTAACGTGGATGGACAGGATCAGAACAGCACGTTAGAGGTTTTGGAGATAAAGTCAGAGAGGCCAGACTGAAATGGTTTGGACATGTACAGAGAAGAGAGACCGAGTACATCGGCAGAAGGATGCTGGGTTTGGAACCACCAGGAAAGAGGTCTAGAGGAAGACCAAAGAGGAGGTTCATGGATACAGTGAAGGAAGACATGGAGATAGTTGGAGTGACCGAAGGAGATGCAGCAGATAGGGTTAGATGGAAGAAACTGACTTGCTGTGGCGACCCCTGAAGGGAAATGCCGAAAGGAGAAGAAGATTTAGTTTCATTAACGACCCATTAGAATATATATATTTTTTAACTTAAACGGTCTATCAGGATTTCCTAGAAGATTCCAGATTTACATTTTTTTCTAGCTTATTTGAATACCAATTAAGTCCTCATTAAGACCTGACAGAAGTGGAATCAGATGTGAGCGTTCCGCTGCTGTAACCATCTGCTTTAAGGTTTCATTTGTTATGCATTCAGAGATGGTATTCTAAAAATGTTGTTGCAGGGAACCAATTAAAAATGTGTCTACAAAGTCTTTTTTTTTCCTCCCTTTTTTTTGCACGAATGCACTTAGGACAGAACCTTAAACGCGACAGCCAGATAATTAGCCGTTTCATGATACAAATATTCATTGTTATTGACCGGCAAGTATTTTGTTTCGACTCAATTCAAGGTTGTTTCTGATAATTTTGGTAATGTTTTCTGACTTCTCCAGTGACCCACGATCTCGTCTGTGCTCTATCTGTTAGCTCATATTGATACCACAGTGATGCTTCCCAAACCGAAATGTGCTCATTAAAAGATTTAAATGCAACAGTGATGACAACCCAATCTCACACATTGTGTTTTTATCCCAAAAGCTGTTAAAAAATGGGAATAAAACAGATTCACTAAACAGCATCTGTTTATTTGGAGCCATCGACGCGTGCTTTTTGGGCTCGGAGAGAAAATTGAATTTTCCATGTGTTAAAAACATAAACAAAGGTAATGTTCTTTTTTTTTTTTAATGGAGATTTGTACCAAATAGTTTTTGATTAGAGGTTATTTGTGTGGATTAATTAAACGACTTCAACATCAGAGGAGGTTAATTAAAATGTAAGAAGATCCAATCAGAGAAGCAAATGTCCATGTGATCTTTTTGTCTGATTACTTAGCGTGATAAGTTTTAAAGTAGCCTAATGAATACCTGACTGACTAATTAAATTAATTCAGCACAATTATTTATTTATTTATTTACAAATAGCATGGAAGCAAATTCTTATTCGTCATAAAGATCATTTTCTGCAGTTTGTTGGCATCTTTCTGTCTCTAGAGACAATGGAGTCTGCACCTGGATACTAGGGATGTGCGATGCCGCAAGTTTTGGTATCGATCCGATACCAAGTAAACACCAGACCAATATCGCCAATACCGATACCGATATTTAAATTTTTTTAAATGACTATTTTTGCATCAAGGGTTAGGGTCATATGTACATAGTATGACCAAGTATATGTATAAACACAGGTTGGTAGGTAGATCGATACAAGCGCCCAGTTGCGTGCCCGTTGCTCATTTTCTTTGGGGTGATTCTTTAATTTGTAGTGTTACCCTATATTTAACAACCTTTCTGCACATGGTGCAGATAGCCTCAAAGTACAGCAACACGCTACTTCTTTTTTTTCCTTCCATCTCTCTCCACTTTTACCGACTTGCGTTTTCTTTTCTTTTTTTTTTGTTTCCTGGCCCCGAGTCGCTGATTCATGTGACAAGTCAAAGTGAAAGAGAGGACAGAGGGGGCGGGGTCGCCTCACTTCAGCATACAGGCGCAACACACAGCATTTACGTATATTGTGCAGACAGATAAGTTAGGTTGCCTTTTTGGAAAAAAAAAAACGGAAGCAAAGTGCGAGGGGTAAAACTTCAACCTCTTAAAACAATTCAAAACTAGCTAGTGTCGGAAGGATTGGATTTTGCTTTTTTTCCCCCGTCATACAAATGTTTTTGTTTTTAATGAGAGTCACAAACTCAATTAAAAAAGCTCACATAAATATTTATTTCAGTTTTATTTGTACGGCCAAAAATCACAACACACTTGTCTCAACTCTTGTTGAACAAATCCAACTCTCCAGCTTTTATTTAAGTAAATTTAGCAGCTGGGCTTCTGACTAGGGATGGGTATCGAAAACCAGATTTTTTCAGAACCGGTTCCGTGGCAGTCATTTTACCCAGACCGATAAGCGCTAGGCCAAACGGATCGGCTATCGGTTCCGGTCACAACTCGCTGCAACACTTTTCGCTACAAGCAGAAGCACCTCGCTGACACTGCCCTCTCACTCGCGAAGGGACGGTGCGCACATGCGCTGCTGCTGCTACACACATAAAGTTCCATTTTGAAGCCGAGGGAGCGGTGATGGCAGAATGTGCAAGCGATCTCGGGTTTGGCTTTATTTGACCAAAATCAATGCCAACAACACACGTTGTCTAAAGTGCAATAAAGTATTTTTATGTAAAGGTGGAACCACAAGCAATTTGTCAAAACACGTTACCAAAATCCACGGCATTCAGACTGAAAGATGCACTGTATATTTTATTTACAAATACTGTTCTGTTTGTGAGTTCCACCATCATCCAGTTCAAGTTTTCATGTTCCTAATATTTATTTGTTTGTTTCCAAAGGTATCAATAAGAGAATCGTTAATAACCCGGATCGTTAAGCGATATGGACAAGAGGACTAGTATCAATACTTTATCGATGAGTATCGATAAAGATTTATCGATACTCATCCCTAATCCTGACGGATATGGACAGTAGCTACGGCACAGCCTATAATACACCTTTCTCAATTTTGTTTAGTTTTGTTTCGTTTTCTGAACCGCTTATCCTAATGGAGTCATGAGGAGGGGCGGTCAGGGGCGGGGTAGGGGTAGAGCATTAGAAACTAAATATCATTTGACCTGAAAATGGCTGAAATGTTGACTTTGATCAAAAATGGTTACTCAACAGGGAAGACTCGCCTCTCAACTTAATTTCTGTAACACAAAATGTTAGCAGTTGCGTATTGGGAGTGATACGTTGTGTGTCTACAGTATGCTTGGCATGTGTCCACTTGTGTTTTAACATTTCTGTTTACTTTCTATCATCTCCAGTTATTCTGCCCAATTTCCCCTGACATCAACAATGCATTTTGCTCCAGAAAAAATGCTGCTCACAGGGTATTTTCTCTTTTTCAGATCATACTCTGTAAATCCCAGAGATGGGGGTGTGTGAAAATCCCAGTAGATCAGCACTTTGAAAATACCTCGACCATTCAAAGAGACAAAAAATCTCTCTTTTTCTGCCTTCAATCTGATGCTCAATAGAAATGTCAGTGAGTCATCTTAAACATGTCTACATGGATAAATATGTTGTAGTTGTTGTGCTGTGTGACTAGTGGTTTAGATAACTGTAAACTAGCATTCAGCATTGCGCAAAATCAATTTTTGGAGGTTTTTGAGACTGTTCTTCTGAAGTTAAAATCAAATCTGAAGTGGTTTTCTATTACTTCAATGCATGTTTGAGTCGTTTGAATTCTCCCATCAGTTCCTGAAACTATCCGAACACGGTTGTTTTTTGGCCACAAATGTTGTTCTCAGTACGTACTGTAACAAGAGGGAGTGCTGTTTTCGTGTAAATGCACCAAAAGCAGAATATTACCAAACATTACTTGATAGGACTAGGCTGAGAGTGAGAGTAATACTCTCTTCACATATGCATTATTCATTCACTCCATACTAGATTTGTCATGATGAGGGTGCAGGAGGAGGATGAGGACCCAAGTGCAGGATGACAAACATTATTTATCTAGTAAAGAAGTCAGATAAAGATGTACCAAAAATCACATGGTAAATGTTCATAACATAACTTGGTCGGGCATCCAGGAAGACCTGGCTGGAAGGGAGGATGACCCAACCCTGAATGAAAGGCAGACTGCCTTCAAATAGGCAGCAGGCAAATTACCCTCAGGTGTTCCAAATCAGGGTGATGATGGAAGCTTCCGGGGTACCTATGGTGGTAGGCGAGGGAACCATGACAAGATATACCCATTCATACACATTCATTCCTGATGATGGGAGCTGCCATGCAAGGTGCAGACCACTATCATCAGAAGCAACAGGGGGTTCGGTGTCTTGCTCAATGACACCTCGGCATGCACTCTGGGCGGGGGATTAAAGCAGCGACCTTTCGGCTACAGGAGGGTCATCCTACCCACCGAGCCGTCTTTCCCCCAGAGGTGAAGGAGGGGATTTTACAGTATCAAAATTGGAAGTCTCTTCCATTGTCTTCCGCTTATCTGGGGCCGGGTCACGGGGACAACAGCCTCAAATGGGACCACAGGCTTCCCTCACCCTGACTACATCCCCCAGATGTCCCGCAAGGATCCTGAGCCGTCCCCTGGCCAGCTGTGAGACATACTGTCCCCAGTAGGTCCGGGGGTCTGCCCCTGGATCTCCACTCGGTGGGACATGCCGAAATACCTCACCAGTGAGGGGTTCAGGAGGCATCCTAACCAGATGCCTGAACCACCCCATCGGGTTTCTTTCAACCCGGAGAGGCAATGGCTCTACTTCAAGGTCCTCCCAGATGTCAGAGCTCCTTACTCTATCTCTTAGCGAGAGCCCAGCCACCCGGTGGAGGAAGCTCATTTTGGCCACTTGTGTCGCCAATCTCGTCCTTTTGGTCACCACCCACAGCCGGTGACCATAGGTGAGAGCAGGAACGTAGATTGACTGGTAAATCAAGAGCTTTGCTTTTCAGCTCAGTTCTTTCTTCACTGCAAAAAATGAAATTCAAACAGAATAATGTATTTAAGCTTTTTTTTTTTTTTTTTTTTACAAATACTGCATTTCTGAGCTGACATAACACACCTTGTTTAATTATATATGCTTATGAGATAAGAATCATTACTCCATGAAATCACAACCTAGCTTTAAAAATGTAGTTGGTATCAGACGCAGGGGTAGTGAATAATCATACGGTATTAGAATTGTAGTGGTTCGGAGAGGTGGAGGTTTGGACTAGAGAGAAGAGGAATGAAGATTAGTCAGAGTAAGACAGAGTACATGTGTGTGAATGAGAGGGATCCAAATGGAAAAGTGAGGTTACAGGGAGAAGAGATAAAGAAGGTGGAAGATTTTAAGTACTTAGGATCAACAGTCCAGAGTAATGGAGAGTGTGGAGAAGAGGTGAAAAAGCGTGTTCAGGCAGGCTGGAACGGGTGGAGGAAAGTATCAAGTGTGATGTGTGACAGAAGAGTTTCTCCTAAAATGAAAGAAAAAGTGGTGAGACCCGCCATGCTGTTTGGTCCAGAGACAGTGGCGCTGAGGAAAAGACAGGAAGCAGAGATGGAGGTACCAGAGATGAAGATGCTGAGGATCTCTTTGGAAGTGACCAGGATGGACAGGATTAGAAAGGCGTATGCCAGAGGAACAGCACATGTTAGAGGTTTTGGAGCTAAAGTCAGAGAGGCCAGACTGAGATGGTTTGGGCACGTACAGAGGAGAAAGAGAGTGCATCAGCAGAAGGATGCTGGGTTTGGAACCACCAGGAAAGAGGTCCAGAGGAAGACCAAAGAGGAGGTTCATGGATACAGTGAAGGAAGACATGAAGGTTGTTGGTTTGACTGAAAAGGATACAGCAGATAGGGTTAGATGGAAGAAACTGACTTGCTGTGGCGCCCCCTGAAGGGAAATGCCAAAAGGAGAAGAAGAAGAGAATTGTAGTTGTTTCCTCTTTATTCATCACATTTCCTAAATATTCAACATTTAGACTGTCAGACATTTTGTATCCACTATCGCTCCTCCTACTGAGGTCATACCAAATTTGGGCTGTTATTATCATGGTATGATTAATACTGTTGTTGTTTACACATTGCAGCACTAAATCCCTAGATGAATCTCGTTGCTTTAACGCGCACATTAGGCAGAGCAGCTTTGAACTAATACAGAAGTTGTGTGTCTGACTGGACTTGAAGATAAATATGGCTTCCTGCTTAAGCTCCTCTTAGTGGCATATCTGTTGCAGACTTAGATTATGAGATTACATAATCATATGTGTGTTGTGTGTTGTTAGGGTTTATGTAATTAGGTCTGTGCAAATGGAGGGAGGGATTTTACATAATTCTAAGAATAAGTATGTTTATTAAAATTCTCAACAGCAGTAAACTCAACCACAACAGCTCAGCCAATGACCCATTGCGATGTGCTGTTTTTACTAATGCACATGCTGTTTTGTTTGATCACACTCAATTTCTAATTAAAACCTCCTCAATAAGAAAGGCTGAGTCTAGTTTTTTTTTTTTCTTTTTTTTTTTTTTACCCCTTATGGCTTAACGTGTCAATTTTGATTGAATTTTTAAAGCAAGCTTCAGATTTCCCGGAGCGACAAACTGTCAAACAGACAAGAGGAAATAGTACATTTGTTGTCGACTATTTTCAGCGGCAGATTAATTCACATGTGATGCTGTTGAGTGCATTTCAAGCAGCTGGATGGTGAATGTGGGGCTGAGTCAAAATAACCTCCAGCGTTTGTGTTGATGGTGATGAAGAAATGTACCGTTCAGCGCAACGGCCTTGTTCGCTCAAGTGCTTTAAGGACCAAGAGTAATCAGTTAAGCTCAAAAAGGCTTTCAGATTTATTTTTTTCATTGCTAATTAAACACAAAGTAGAAAACAACTGCTTTTTAATGATTTGGTTTCACTAGGTTTCCTGCCTCAATGGCTGCTTTCAGATGTTTGAGGGTCGTCCAATGGAAATTTAGTGACACCGAAACTGATTTTCTTTTTGCGTAAAGTCAAAATTCACTGTTTATATTCATTAATGTCCAGCTGTTACATAGCTGACAATAGTCCAAGCAATCTGCGGGGAAATAAACTGTCTCTTTGGAGTCTTTGAAGAGGAAACAATAAACAGATGGAAGGTAATACACGGCAGGCTGTCAGAGCGTGGTCTTCTAATCAGTTCATGTGCAAGCAGCGCTACAGGTCAGAGCATGCTAAAATCATAAAATGCAGCTTATGAAGGCTGCGTATTATTTGCTTCTTTGGCTTTTCTTTGATTTGGTTCTGAAATTTCTCTTTGAGAGACAAAATGAAGATGACTGGGAGGCAGATGGAGGCTTCATCTGTAGTTAGCCAGCTGCTGATCAGACCATTGATAAAACAGTGCTAATAGGGTGGTTTTGAGTAATTTAGAAGGACAAAGCTGATTAGACTGAGGAGAAAATGAGAAACAAATTGGTTGAGAAAGTAGCTTCGTCTTCTAACATTAAATGTCTCAGTAGGCTTGAACGTGTAAAATCAGAAATCCTCAGGACAGTGAAAAAGAAAAAAAAAATCCAATTCAGGAGTCGATCCAGGGAGGGTCTGTCACTGCTTCTTCAGTAGAATAATTAGATGGCAACCTGTCCATCCACTGCTGCAGGATTCCATTGAGTTCTGGCAGTAATTCTCTGAAGCTGACACCTGAGGCCTTCAAGGACAGCGCTAAAAAAAAACAGCTTCATCCCAATATCATCATAACACGTTGAAACTTTCATTCATTTTTTTAAATTATTTTCTGTACAGCTTAATCCAATTAGAGGTCAAGGAGTGGAGGGGAGCATTTAGTCGGTTAACCACCTTCGTAACTGACTACAGACAAAGATTGCTACAATGAAATACCCTAACATTTCAATGCACCCATTCACCTTCATCTTGTGTTTCAAGAACTACCAGTGATGAACCTCCTTTTTTGTCAAAAAGTATCCAAGTCAGAGATGGGGTGTGGCCCCAATTGGAGGAGCTTAAGTCAGGGGTGTCCAAACTTTTTCACTCACGGGCCACTTTGAGTTCTAACGTTTGACAAGCGGGCCGGAAATTTGGGGGGGGTGGGGCGGGGCGTGAGGGCATAGAAAAAAAGCCCTTTAGAAAATCCTGGAGTCGCCCCTGAGAACAGGATCAGATGGATGGCATGCTTTGGTAACCACTAGTTTAGACTGGTTAAATGGCGTGCTAGATTCTTTTTTTCTTCCTCCCTATTAATTGCCGCCATTTTAGAAAATTGGGGGGCTCACGTACTAATTTGCTGTTCCTATTTTAGCCTCTAGATGGAAGCATTTAGAACACGCAGGTAACAGCGCTGCTGCCCAATGTATTACGTAACTCTACACGCGGGCCAGGCGCTATTGATTTTATGACGGAGGCTTCGGGCCGGATGAAAATTGACAACGGGCCGCATTTGGCCCCCCGGTCGGACTTTGGACATGTCTGGCTTAAGTATATTATATCTTGTGAACAAAAATCTTCCTCATTGAGGGAAGTGAGGGGAAGGATGGAGCTAAAGATCGACAGACGGACTGGTCGATAATTAGGATGCTGCACTGATCTGTTGTGGTGAAGAGAGAGCTGAGCCAAAAAGCAATCAGTTAGTCATCTACTGAACCGCTCAGTCTGAACATCAGTCGGGGTCACAAGAAGCAGAAAAAGCAAAGCCCTCAATTTACCAATAGGATCTATGTTTCAACTCTCTCTGATTGTCACCAGCTGTGAGTGGGGATTGAAAGAACAAGATCCTGCATACAAGTGGCAATGAAACTCTGGCCGAGGTCTCGCTCAGAGATAGGGTGAGATGCTTTGCCAACTGGGAAAGGCTCACACTAAAGTAGTTGCTTTTCCGGGTCGAGAGAAGCCCAATGGGATACTTCCCACATGCCCTCGCTGGTGACGTGTTCTGGACATGTCCCACTGGGAGGAGACCAGAAGTAGACCGAGGACCCTCTGTCTCACAGGAAATGTCTTGGGATCCTCCCAGATGAGCAAGAGGATTTGGCAAGGGCGAGGAAAGTTTGGGCTACCCTGCCGAGGCTAACGGATAAGAGGAAGACAACACACTACCGTAGTGTGCAAATCGATACTTTGTATATATATTTCTTTTTATTTTAACATTTTGTGAGTTTTTTACGATGCAACTTATTTCCAACCAGAACTTGTTTGTAGGTTAGATAGCATTCAAACAGGAAGTAGTAATCAATAATCCATACCTGTATCATATTAGGAATGTCCAACCCCCCGGGAGGGAAAGTCTCATGCTCTTCACAACTCTCATGAGAGCCATACTGGGGTAACAGTAGCTACAAAATACTCTGATCTTGCCCAAAGAATTTGTCAACATCAAATCCCATAACTCCAGTGATCTTCCACTTCTTGTTATGCCTTCTCATTCTTTTACGGCCGTTGATTAGGAGGAGTGGGTGCTGGCCTTGTTGTCAGCACTCACATTAAGACTGTTGGTTTGAATTGACAGATGAGAAGGGTTTTCATTGATCTGGCATCTAATTATATTTCAAGCACAGCGTTTCACTTTTAGGTCCTCCATGATCAAAGTTTCTTGTTGGAAAATAGTATAACTACTGCCCAGGTGACTTTCCAAGTAGTTCGACATTTACTGACCGTAATGAACTAAACCGAAGTACATTTTGTATGACCAGCTGAAGGTAGACAAAGTGAAGCTTTAATTAGGTCTGTTAAAGTGAAGTCTCGACACCTCAGAAGCACGTAAAACCAATGGAGGCTGATAAAACAAAAGGGGGGGATACTGTCTCGCAGGTTCGAACACATATCGTGCTGTTTTCTTTTTTTTTATAGTTTGACACATGATTATTTTACAATTTGCTTCCTTTCAGAAGGAAAATGACTTAATTCCACTTTTCACTGGTCTCATTTCTCCTTGGAGTCGTAATTTATTCTTTATTTTGAATTATTAATGCAGCACGATGTTTCAGATGGTGGTTAAATAATATTTATCTCTTGCACTTGAAGTCATTTGCACTCGTTTATGCAAAAAAAATCTTTAAATGCATTTTTAAAACTAATTTAACTTGACCTTGCTGAGTTGTCAGGATAATGATCTCTGATCGTTTGGCTTTGGAATCAACAGATATTCTTTCCATCGCCATCGCGTTGAGGACAAACCTTGGTGATCTCTTTGTGACTTCAAAAGGGACATGTCTATATTTGGTTAAATGAGGTCATTTCTGAATGCCAATGATCATAAAAGGGCATGAGAAGGTGATTTAGAACATGAGGGATTTGGCAACAGCTCATTACCTACTAACATACACAAAGTGAGACTTTAAATTTTATTGCACTGCCCTTCTAAATTGAATTTGTAAGACATAGGGACATTCTCTATGAATGATTGATAGATTAGAGCCTTGGTGGTATTTTTTTGTGAGTCCTCATTTATCTTTGAGGAGAGCATGCTGTACACATGTCCAAACATCGAGGAAATCTAATTACGAGCCTGTCTTCAGAGGAGCGTGTATGACTTTCTGCTGTGACAAGAATAAGGGCTTGATAAATAATAAAACTCACTTTGACAATTTTGTAATTGTCTACCCGATGATAGTGAAAGGGGATGAATCTCACAAGAAAAAAAAAAAAAATCACGATTTTAAATGAGAAAATAACGTGAAAATTACTGGTTGTGTTTCTACTCAAGGAACTTTGTGGAATAGATGCAAATTTACAGATTCGGTGTATAATTTACATTTTTTTAAAGCTTTTTTTTTTGGTTGTGTAATTGCTCACCACTCCAGACTGGTTCAGTTTGGCGGTAATAGAAGAAAATCAGAGTGTGGAAAGATGTGACATTTGGAAAAGTTTTAAGCATAATTTGTTAGATCAAAAGCATGGAACAAACTTTTGGGATGAGAAGCAAATTTGACTCAGATGATTTTAGACGTCTTTAGGGATCTTGTGGTTTTTGAAGACCTACGAATATTCAGTCGTGTTACCAAGCACAATGGTCTAGTTTTACGAACACCATGAAAAAGGAACCTGGCTCATGCAACCATTATCACAACTAAAGGATACATAGATGTCACAATGGACGTTCCTTTGCGCAGCAATAGTAGAGAGCTGAGTGTTATCAATAAAATTAAGACATTTTAGACAACGTATCCAAACAAATGGAAAAAATGTAGACTAGAAGTATTTTTTTTTGGGGTGTGTGAGGGGTAGGGGACTCTATGTTTTTGCCGTTCCATCTCATTGTCTTCTCTCATGTGACCCACCTGTTCATCATCAGTAAATTCACGGTTCCATTTCTCTTGTGTTCCTTAACTGTCAGTGCACATATAAAGATCTCTTCTTTCCCACCTGTCTCTGCGCCTTGTCTTTTTCCAAGAGTATTGCCAATGTTTTTATTTTAACTGTAAACAAGTTCTTAAGTTCCTGCACCTGCTTGCTGCATCTGCATTTGGTCGGGATGGGATGGGATAACGGAGGCCTCATAAAACATAGAGAGAGTTTGACACAACTGCCAGATATTGACGCACTGTGTCAAAATATTTGACACTTCAAAGAGCTCCACCTGCAGGCTGCAGGTGTATGACGCATCAGAAGCAAAACTTAAAAGGCATCCAGACTTCAAGTCCACCATTTCCGTCTCATACTTGATAAAATTTTCAATACAGCACACGGTTACAAACTTGAGCTATCTTTTTCTGGCATGAATATAAATAATGGAAGAGGACTAGTAGGTATAATTTTGGGTACAAAAGGATTCAAATTATGATGCAACATAGGGTTCAATAACCTGTTAAAACAGTAGCAACAGCATCTACGTTTGTGAGAAGAAACTGTATCTGTGTCACTCTAAGTCATGTAAAAAAGAGAATGATGACAACTTTTGCAACTTATGTTTTAAACATTTTGATATTTTTGTTTTCTGCTCAGCTTCAGCCTGCTCATTTTTTCCCCACATCACCATCCCAACCTTAGAAAAAAAACCTAACAAGACACAGATTTGTCTGGTATATGACAACAAAATTTAGTTAAAGGATTTAAGAAAGTCCAGTTTGATGTTAGGTTGATATGGGGAAAGATCACTGTTAAAGGTGAGTGCGGGATTTTAACGTTTGTGCTCATGTGGTGGAATTTGTTTGGGCATGAATCTAAAAATTGTGGGTACAAATAACGTTTTGCGAATACAACTCTCATTTGCTACAAATGTGAAACTTGCTACGAATCTGTCATAATGTGGAGCTGAGGCCAAAAATATACTCTTGACACAACAGACAGGCTCAGATGAAAAAATCACAAGCAGATTTATTAGATTGATCAAAAGTCCAAATAAAGAAGACAAAAACAGATAAACTAGGCAGGTTCTGGTGTAGGAGCTGGAGCCAAAAACTGGATAACAGGTCAAGCATGATAAACAATGATCTGGCGAAGAGTGTGTCAAGCAGATGAGTAGATGAGTTTCAGGTGTGACTTGTGCACAAACACAGACAAGAGGGAGGGGGGAAACAGGACACAGAGGGTGAACATACTACTCTTCTGACACAATCTAATTCTGTGGATACGAATAAAAAAAATGCTGAAATGATGTCACTATTGTTTGTCGGGAAAAGTTAGCGAACGTTGATTGTTCCTAACTGTGTATATCCCGCCTGCAAAGATAGTTTTTCTTTTTTTTTTACAACATGTACATCCGTCTTAAAGACAATTTTTCTCACTGCCCTAAATTTAAAGATGACTAAGAAAAAAAATCTCTCTTTATGTGCATTGCATGTGCGGTTGAAAAAATATGCCTAATAGTCCAAGGTCATTTGCAAACCCCTTAAATGTATTAAATTAAGGCCCCGTCCACACATAGCTGGGTATTTTTGAAAAAGGCATATATTTTGATCCGTTCTGACCTGCCATCCACACAAAAACGGAGTTGTTTTTAATTCAAGACTGGCGTTTTTGAAAACTCCTGCCAAAGTGGAGATTTTGGAAAACTCAGTTTTTGCATTTGCGTGTGGACCCGCGAAAACGGAGATTTGCGTTTTTATGCGTCACTACCTGCGACAACTAATGCACATACGTATATCATTCGCGTCTGTCCTTGTTTACAAAAGCAGACAGTGGGCAGCATGGATCCACGGACCCTGTTGCAGACCCTCTTTGCCTTTTTGTCCACTCTCAACTGCTCTTGCTTCTTGTTGAGGAGCAAAGGAGGAGAAATGCGTTGCAATCAGCAATTATTAATCACACACGCCATGTTTCAGGTTTTGCGGGAATGACGAAAGAGGGGCACTGATTGGATAGCTCAGAACTTACGTTTACATCAATAATGCCAACTATTGGTCTGGCATGCTCATGATCGCACTCACTCACTCGAATATATACGGCTCCGTGTGGACGCAGATATTTTGAAAACGGTTACGTGTGACTGCCTATTCACTAGGCTTTTAGCATTATTACAACGGGGATCGTCTACTGGTCTGTGGTTACAATAGGAGCCATTCACGGCCATCATAGGTAACCCAGGCTCATTGGTCAAGCCCTTCTTACTATTTTTTTTTACCTTTTACTCAGGTTAGTATAAATAGATCCAGTTTTCAGTCCATTTCATTCAGATTTAAAATGATTTCCGGATGGAAGTCGAAACGTCTCGATCAAGAATTAAACTGTCCAGAAGACTTTTTTGAAACTTTTTCTACTATGGATCACTCCTGGATGAATGAGGGACTACACGGACTGGTTACGTGTGACATGCGAGCGTTTTCCTAAAACGGACGACAGCAGACATGCGTTTTCAAAAATACCCGTCTACGTGTGGACAGGGCCTAATTTTAAATGTTCCTGTCTGTTCTCTACATCATATTAGAGTTTTCTAAACAAAATCTGTCCTTACAGTAGATGTCTAAATGTAAAGATAAATTTATTTCCTGAATGAAAACTTGTACGAAGTTTTCAGACAGTTCCAGGTGTTCTTTAAAGTTTCAGGTGCTCTGATCTTGTTACGTTTTCTTACACGGCTTGTTAGAAGTTTGTTTGTTTTTCGGTTCTTTCACACACACACTTCCATTTGTATTTTTACACTTGACTTATTCAGTCTTTTCATGTCTGCTGTTGTTTTTCTCATTTCTTTTGAAGTTTGTGACAGGTGCATGATTGATTGTGTACATCTAGGAATAAAATAAATAATAAATTAATTACTCTATTCATCCCTCACCGGGAAAATTTGTTTGCTGCACTCCTTACACCGCAGCAGGCTGCCCTTCAACAGTGCCAATGGTGGGAGAAGCGGGGGTTAGGTGTCTTCTCCAAGGACCCTAGACGTGCTCTCCGTGGGACACGAACCCGCGACCTTCCAGTCCGCGGGCGAACGCTCTAACCACGCGGCCACTGTCTCCACCCACATTTAAACTATAGATTAACTCAGTGGTGGCCAAACTTTTGCACTCGCGGGCCACATTGAGTTCTAACGTTTGACAAGCGGGCCGGATCCGAGGGGTAGGGGGCGCGTGAGGTCATAGACAAAAAGCCCTTTAGAAAATCCTGGAGTCGCCCCTGAGAACAGGATCAGATGGATGGCATGCTTTGGTAACCACTAGTTTAGACTGGTTAAATGGCGTGCTAGATTCTTTTTTTCTTACTTTTATTAATTGCCGCCATTTTAGAAAATTGGGGAGCTCACATACTAATTCGCTGTTCCTATTTTAGCCTCTAGATGGCAGCATTTAGAACACGCAGGTAACAGCGCTGCTGCCCAATGTATTACGTAATTCTACACGCGGGCCAGGCGCTATTGATTTTATGACGGAGGCTGCGGGCCGGATGAAAATTGACAACGGGCCGCATTTGGCCCCTGGGCCGGACTTTGGATATGTCTGGATTAAGACATCAAAGTATTTCTTCACACAGAAAATTTAATTGTGATAATTCAGCAGGAATGCCCATATTTGCAACCTTAACAGGTAAAAAACTGAGGAAGTCATGTATGTAATGAAATGTATTTTCATCTGATGGATATGTCCATCTGCATCAGTTTTAACAGGAAATCGTCAGCTGAGCTGAAATTATCGAGAGGCAGAACACTGTGTTAAAATGTTACAAAACCTGCAGAGGCCAGACGGAGATAGCATTTTATATCATAGCGTGGAACACAAACAGCTCTGTATGTGTGAGAAAACAGCGGCATGACTCATTCGCTCTGGCTCTTGTGCACGTGATCGTAAAATGATTCATTTCATCTGCTCTCATTTTAGCATCGCTTTTGCAACCGTTTCATTCCACATGGTTCCTCTCACCCACTAATTTCTGTCTAATTCCAGCACATCAAACTTTTCATTTGAGAAACTGCCAGCGTGGAACCATCAAGTCTGCTTTGTTTCATGCACCTTTTTTAACAATACGTGTGAAAAAAAAAACATTTTTTAATTTATTTTTGTCATTTCTTCAGTGTCTATAAAAGTAAGCTCTGTTCTGTTCCGTCGTCTGCCGCTCATCCGGGGTCGGGTTGCGGGGGCAACAGCCTCAGACGAAAAACCCAGGCTTGTCTCACCCCAGCTGCATCCTCCAGCTCACCCAGAAGGATCCCGAGTCACTCCCTGGCCAGCTGTGAGACATCTCCAGCGGGTTCGGGGTCTGCCTATTGGGCTCCTCTTACTTTTACGGGGTCTTGCTCACCAACGGGGAAAGGATGAAGCAGGAGATCGACCGGCATAACGGTGCGGCGTCATCAATAACTAGGACGCTGCATCGGTCCGTCGTAGTAAAGAGAGAGCTGAGCCGAAAAGCAAAGCTCTTGATTTACAAGTCGATCTACGTTCCAACCCTCACCTATGGTCACCAGCTGTGGGTGGTGACCGAAAGAATGAGATCGCGGATACAAGCGGCCGAAATGAGCTTCCTCTGCAGGATGGCTGGGCTCTCACTCAGAGATCGGGTGAGGAGCTCTGCCATCCGGGAGGAGCTCGGTGTTAAGCCGCTCCTCCTCCAGGTCGAGAGGAGCCAGATGGGGTGGTTCGGGCATTTGGTCAGGATGCCCCCCGAGTGCCACGCTGGTGAGGTGTTTCGGGCACGTCTCACCGGGAGGAGACCAAAGGGCAGACCCCGGACTTGCTGGAGAGACTATGTCTCACAGCTGGCTGGGGGACGACTCAGGATCCTCCCAGGTGAGCTGGAGGATGTAGCTGGGGTGAGAGAAGCCTGGGTTTTTTGTCTGAGGCTGTTACCCCGCAACCCGGCCCCGGATGAGCGGAAGACGACAGAATGAACAGAACGCTCTAAGCTTTGGTCATAGCAGCACTGACTATCTGTCACTGAATTTCTCCAATATCACAACCACTTTTTTTTTTGTCCAGGGTTCAAAAGTTTCTCTCCAAGATCTTGTATTTATGAGAAGAGCTTCAAGTTTTAATGAAACACACACAAAAAAATCACTTCTGGGCTTTAGATCTTGTTTCTGTCGTGGCCAACAAGGTGTGAAAAGAAAGTTTGTGTTCTCTGAACCTCTCGCCCAATTTTAGCCAGAGGAATTCAGACCATGGCATCTTGGAATGTGGCTGTGCTACCAGTGAAGAAAAATAAAAACAACAGTTGCTGGTCTCCACCCAAAATCCAAAAATCCTTGTACAATTTTTTTTTTTTTTTAGCTCTGAATACTTTTATTTTCTATCAACAAAGATCCTGAAACTTGATTTTTACTGCCTTTAACACTAGCACTGCCGCAGCGGTCAATTTGACTCCACATCACTTTAATATGCTAATTAAAATAAATAAAACACAACCTAGAAGGCTGACCTTTTATGACTTAAATATAAACATGTTTTCTATTTTATAATTTAGTTTTTGTGTTTTAAAAATGAACATTTAAAGTTTTATAAGCATTTTATCTCCTCTAATGAGGGCGCAGCAACTGGGAGGAAGCGCGCATTGGAAGTTGTTGCTATGGTAACAAACACATTGCTACGGCCACACATAAGTGTGTATATGTGTTTATATTTGTGGAGAAAGACAAGGAGGACTCTGACGCCATTACAGATACATTTTAGAAAGGTTGAGTGAGATAATATTGAAGAGACACCATGAATAGAGGAAGAAAATTTTTGTCTGAATAAAGTCGGCCATGTTTTCTAGATAAGTCTTGAAAGTTCAGGTTAACATATTGGAATATAGCCAATTTATAATAAGGACACTTTTAAAGCAGCAGCACAAAATGCGTGAAAAAAGTAGTCTATTGACAAATTAGATCATTTTATTTTGGTTTTTGCTTTTTTATTCTAAGTTTTGAAAATATTTATATTTTTCTCATTATTATTACTTTAAAAATTGAGTGGTATAAAAGTTTATTTATGGAATATTGCAGCACAAAACATGAATATTTACATAAGTATCACATTGACGGTCATGGTGCTTGCAGGTAGATTTAGAACGTGGCGGTCCTAGCGTTACTGTGTCAGCAAATCTTCTTCTTCTTTCGGCATTTCCCTTCAGGGGTCGCCACAGCAAGTCAGTTTCTTCCATCTAACCCTATCTCCTGCATCCTCTTCGGCCACGCCAACTATCTTCATGTCTTCCTTCACTGTATCCATGAACCTCCTCTTTGGCCTTCCTCTAGTCCTCTTTCCTGGTGGTTCCAAACCCAGCATCCTTCTGCCGATGTACTCTCTCTGTCTCCTCTCTACATGGCCAAACCATCTCAGTCTGGCCTCTCGGACTTTATCTTCAAAACCTCTAACATGTGCTGTTCCTCTGATCCTGTCCATCCTGGTCACTCCCACAGAGATCCTCAGCATCTTCATCTCTACTACCTCCATCTCTGCTTCCTGTCTTTTCCTCAGTGCTACTGTCTCTAGACCAAACAGCATGGCTGGTCTCACCACGGTTTTGTACACTTTTCCTTTCATTTTAGCTGAAACTCTTCTGTCACACATCACACCTGATACTTTCCTCCATCCGTTCCAGCCTTCCTGCACACGCTTCTTCACCTCTTTTCCACACTCTCCATTGCTCTGGACTGTTGATCCTAGATACTTAAAATCTTCCACCTTCTTTATTTCTTCTCCCTGTAACCTCACTTTTCACTTTACATTTCGTGTCAGCAAACGAGCCTCGTATATACCCTGTGTACTTACAATAGTCATCTTCATGGTGTGATATTTTGATGACTTCCACCACTCATGGATAATCTAGCTCATGCTGTTTTAAAAGCTTTTCTCGTGGCTGCCAGTGAAGAATTGGAAAGACACCAAACACCCTGTGCGTCGTTCTTACCCACATGTTTTTTTTTCTCCTCCTTTTCAGCTGGAGTGCTTGTAGACCACAGACATCTCACTTTATCTCTATTTCTTTTTTAAGCGATATCCAAAGAGATGTTTTCTCAGTGTTTGCCGTGAATGCAGTGGGTTCAGTCTGACTCTCATCAAAATTCACTGCGGAGCCAGGTTCAGACTGAGGTCTGTCCTTAAGTAAGGGACTTCCATCCTCAGGGGATCTGGCATAAAACACCACACACCGTTTGGTTGGAACTCTGTGCTCTCTCAGTTCAGTATGATGAGGAGTGTGTCAACTGTGGATGTCTGATGATGTTTTGTCATCTCTTGGGACGTCTTCAGCCATTCCATCTTTTAGCTAGACTCGCAGAACATTATTAAATGAGCTTTTTCAACCTTTTTCTTGCTCTATGGTACTTTTCCAAAAGAGTAGGATGGTCATGTTGCATTGGCAGCACAACCAGAAAACCCACTTGTCTCTGTGTAGGTGTAAGTTTTAAAATCAGAGAACTTCATAAATTTTAGACAATTTATTAGTTTTACAATAAACAAGTTAGTCTGAAGTGGAGGAGTTTAAGTATGTCGGGGTCTTGTTCACGAGTGGGGGAAGGATGGAGCGGGAGATCGACAGGCGGATCGGTGCGGCATCAGCAATAACTAGGACGCTGCATCGGTCCGTCGTGGTAAAGAGAGAGCTGAGACAAAAAGCAAAGCTCTTGATTTACAAGTCGATCTACGTTCCTACCCTCACCTATGGTTACCAGCTGTGGGTGGTGACCGAAAGAATGAGATCGCGGGTACAAGCGGCCGAAATGAGCTTCCTCTGCAGGGTGGCTTGGCTTTCACTCAGAGATCAGGTGAGGAGCTCAGTGTCGAGCTGCTCCTCCTCCAGGTCGAGAGGAGCCAGATAGGGTGATTCGGGCATCTGGTCAGGATGCCCACCGAGCGCCTCGTGGGCGAGGTGTTTCAGGCACGTCCCACCGAGAGGAGAGCAAGGGGCAGACCCCGGACCCGCTGGAGAGACTATGTCTCACAGCTGGCCGGGGAACGACTTGGGATCCTTCCAGGTGTGCTAAAGGATGCAGCCGGGGAGAGAGAGGCCTGAGCTGTCCGTTTGAGGCTGTTGCCCCTGCGACCCGACCCCGGAACAAGCGGAAGATGACGGAACGGAACGGAAGGTTAGTCTGAAGAAATTTTATGATATTCCTTCAAAACTGATACTATTTCTTTTTTTTTTGGTTTGGCATTAAATATGCCTTTTTTTTCTCCGCAGACAAGAATCCATTTTTTCGGATAAATTGATCATATTAACACCCTGTTAGTGAGATGGTAGTCATGATTAAGTCCTCCATCAGGTTTCCAGTCCTCCTTCCTTTGATACCATGTCTAAAATTAGGTTCTGTTTCAGCTTCACCAATCTTACGTAAAATGACATTCTCTCTTTCAGTGTGACAAACAATGTTGTTGACATCCTTCTGTCTCTAAAGATTAAGGAGTCTGATTTATTTATCTGTTTGTGCAGCATTGGCTGTTGCAAAAAAAGCCGATGTGGAAGCTGCAGCTCCTACCGCACTTTCTGCAAATGTGATAGTTGGTATGAGTCATGGGGGGCGCAGTGGCAGACTGACTTTTTTGCCATTTCCGTTCTGGGTTTTTGTGGGCTTGAGTTGGATCTGTCTGTTTTCCTCAGCCTGCTTAATTCCGTGACAATGTAAACAACAACTAAGCCGGGAATCCTCTGTAACTCACCTCTACCAGATGTAGCCATGTTTGCTGTTCTCTTTCCTGATTTTGCTCGGAACGTGATACATTTTCAATGCTTTTTGTAGCAAGTTAACAAGGCAAGTGATGTAAACCCTCATCTGAGCTTTTAAATATTGTAAATTGCTCTCTTCAGATGGATGTCTTTCCATCTGCCTGTAAAACGTCGGTGGTGAAGAAGAGCTCTTCTAAAGAAGAGCAATTTGGATTCTAAAAGTCTTGATAATTCTTGACTTGTATCCAACTTACATTTTTTAAGCAAACTAGTTGAGAAAGTTGTGTTATATTGGATACATGATGCTGCAAAACTGAAATAAATACCTCAGTATTGACTGCCATGTCTTTTCCCCCATTACAGTCACGGTGTTTGTTTTTTGTGTCTCCATAGTGATGAAGGGGTATGATCCCAGTATCTACAGTTTGTAGAAAACATTTTGCAGTAACACCATTAGTAACAATGCATTAGTAACACAGTAACAAAGAAGGGGGGGCGTTGGCTCAGCGGTAGAGGGTTGGTCCTAGGACCAAGAGAAACCGGTTCGATTCCCGCTGACCTCCCTAGGTATCCCTGGAGCATACACCTACCATCCTCCTTACTCCCACCATTGACATTGTCAAGGCTGCCATGCAGTGCAGTAATGCAACAAAGTAATTTCCCCATTGAGAGATCAATATATGGTAAAAAAAAAAAAAAAAAAGCTTGGCTTGAAGGAGAACAATCATTCTTACTAATTTCTTTTGATCAATTCTGAAACATGATTTTTTTTTTTTGCATCCTCTTACCATCATATTTGGATAAAAAACAAGTTGCAGCCACCGGATGGAAGGATGGAAGTCCAAAATCCATGTTCAAATCAAAAACATCGTCAAACCAATCATCGGAATGGGTGAAAACATCCTACCGCAATTCTGAAATGAGATTGCAGATACAAGTGGCTGAAATGAGCTTCCTCTGCAGGGCGGCTGGGCTCTCACTCAGAGATCGGGTGAGGAGTTCTGCCATCCGGGAGGAGCTCGGTGTCGAGCCGTTCCTCCTCCGGGTCGAGAGGAGCCAGATGGGGTGGTTCGAGCATCTTGTCAGGATGCCTCCCGAGCATCTCACTGGTGAGGTGTTTCGGGCATGTCCCACCGGGAGGAGACCAAGAGGCAGACCCCGGACCCGCTGTAGAGACTATGTCTCACAGCTGGCTGGGTAACAACTCGGAAAGCTTCCGGGTGAGCTGGAGGATGCAGCTGGAGTGAGAGAAGCCTGGGCTTCCCGTTTGAGGCTGTTGCCCGTGCGACCCGGCCCCGGATGAGCAGAAGACAACAGAACAGAAACCCCCCACCCTGTGTTTTAAAGAGATGTGACTGACGCCCTCCCACATGGGTGGGATAGCGGCCACACAGATGGGTTCAGAAAATTTGTATAAAAAGGAGAAAAAAAAGTTTCAATACCTTACCAAACAAACAAGGTTGGTCGGTATGTCGGTGAGAGCATGGCTGCTGTCAAGAAATGTGATTTTGCTTTTATTTTTTCCATTTACTTGTATTTTCCCAGAGTGTTTACCTCACCTCCTGCTGTTGTTATTCTCTATTTAATGTCAGCTAGAGCCCTGAGTATAAAGAGTTTGCCTTGAAAGGATCACAAAAATTGCCTAAAGAAATCCGATTTCTGAGCGCTTTCTTTGGTAAAGCTTCCTAAAAAAAAAAAAAAACAAGCACCTCACAGCGTAATCCCAAACATGCTTTTGTTTGTGTTCGTCATACAATCAAGTGGGATTACTTGATTCAGTACAAGCTCTGCCTCCTCACCCATCAGTGCATACACGGCAGTGAACCTGTTTATCTCCAAGAACTCCTAACCCTCCACACCACTGTCCGAGACCTGCGCTCCTCCGCCTCCTCCTACTACCTGCACCAACCAAGGACCAAACTCTCCCCTATGGGGGACAGGGCCTTCCAGGCAGCTGCTCCACGGCTCTGGAACGATCTTCTCGAGAGCTTGAGGGCTCCACAGAGCGTTGAGGTTTTTAAAAAAAGACTGAAGACATTTTTAACTTCTAAAGGCTTTTCAGCAAAGTTTTCAGTTCCGTTCTGTTCCGTCATCTTCCGCTTCTTCCGGGGTCGGGTCGCGGGGGCAACAGCCTCAAACGGGCAGCCCAGGCCTCTCTCTCCCCGGCTGCATCCTCTAGCTCACCTGGAAGGATCCCAAGTCGTTCCCCGGCCAGCAGGTCCGGGGTCTTCCCCTTGGTCACTCATGTTTCTCTTCAGATCGTATAAAAGTTGTTAGTGTTTTTTTTTTTTGTTTTTTTTTTTTGTGTTGTGGTTTTTATTTAATTTTGCTGTTTGCGTTACAAATAAAATTTTCATTATTATTATTATTTACTTGCACTTCTTTGGCACCATATTGAAAAGGGGTTAGTTTGATGTTTACAACAGTGACCTACAATTTAATGTTTGTTTGTTTGTTTTCTGATTCTCATCCCAGTTTGGTCATATTAACACACCAAAGCTAATTTTTTTTAATCGTATCTACTTCCTTCATACGGTCTATTTTCTTGATCTTTTTTTGCACAATCTGGCTTTTCAGTGATATTTTTCTACGTCTTTCATCAGAAACTGCCATGATAATTGATTATTTCGCTCATTTCTTCACCAAACATTTACGTGCTCCAGCTGCTCCTTCTGATGCTGTTTGTTGAATACTCGTCTTTTTTTTCAGAGTGCAAGGGGGACTAATTGGTGACAGTACTTTCTACACGGCTGGTTAATTCATTTTCAGATATTTTTTTTTAAAGAGAAGGTAAATCAACATTTGGAGGTTTTCCATATGTTTGAATGTTCTTTTCATATAAAAAATGTGCCTGAAGTGGTTTTCCTTCTATTCATACATGTTTGAGCAATTTGCAAGCTCACACATCCAATATTCGGATACTATTCGAATACCAGCTTGTTCTTGGCCACAGATCTTATTCTCACCCGAGCCCATATTTTAAAATAGGAATGCAATCAGGAAATGTATGTGCAGCGGCATTGCATTTGCTCTGCTCGCACGCAGTCCATCCCCTCAAGTATTGCTCTCCCTCCCCTCACATTTTATATAAACGCACCAACATAAGAAGATAAAAAATGGTGTGTGCTAGTTTTGCTCACCTGATGCATTTTACACTGTGTTTGCGGCTTAAAACGAGATTTCTATTGTGTGCCCCCAATGGGGCAGGAAAAAGCTAACAAAAAGTATCATATTCATTCAGAAATGCAATGAGGTAAGAGTTATTACCCCCAAAAGAAGGAGATGGTGGCTCAGTGGTAGAGTGTTCGCCTGCGGACGGTAGGTAACTGGAAGATCGTGGGTTCAATTCCCACTGAGTTCACGTCACGTCTAGGGTCCTTGGAGAAGATACCTAACCACTTGTTTCTCCCCCCGTTGGCGCCGTCATGGCAGCCTGTTGTGGTATAGTAGTGCTGCACACAAATTTTCCGATGAGGGATGAATAGAGTTTATAAATAAAATACACGTTTTGGGCAGAGGTGTCAAAAGTACCAACATTTCCTACTCAAGTAGAAGTATAAATACCGAGTTAAAAAACTACTTTAGTAAAAGTAGAAGTATCAACTCAAGTTTTCTACTTAAGTAAAAGTAAAAAGTAACCTATTTTAAAACTACTTAAAGTAAAAAAAGTAAAAGTAATTTTCAGAAAAAAAGGAATATTGTTAACAAAAGCGTATAAACATATTTTTTAACTATTATCACATGCTTTAAAGAGCAGAAAATGTGATAATAAATGAAAGTGTTTTGGTGAAACTTTATGAATCAGAAACATTTATTTCTTAATAATGGAACCAGCGCATGGAACCAGCGTTGCCAGGTGGGAGATGCTGGATTATCGTACTAATGACATAAAATGATCGTATTTTACAAAAAATATCGTACACCCAGTAAAACCACGCCCATTGACAAAATAACACCCTTTACATGCACTCGTAAGGCAGTGGGAGTGAAGGAAACACACAGGAGGCAAAATCCTTGGATTCTTTTTCTAAAATTTTAAGAACTGTAAAAATAAAAAAATAACCAGGGAAATAAGATTTTAAGAAACCCAGAAAGAAACCAGTAGGAGCGGGACTTAGGAGACGGTATATACAAATTTATATATATATACATATCTACATATATATGTGTACATATAAGGTTTTTTTAATGTTAACCCAAACATCTACATGATACAAAATCTAAGCGATGTGTAGTTTTAATCTCCTCAGTCAGTCTTTATAAACTAATCAATAACATTTTGGATGCTTTTAAGCACAAATACTTCATCCACTACTATTTATGGATTAATCAGTTCAATCAGCTTTGTTTATGAAGATAAAATAGTGCATCACAGGTCAAAGTTATTTTTATAAAAATACCATCTACAACATTTTCAGCAAAGACGTTTACAATAACCTAAGACTGAAAATAATAATAATAATAATAATAAAACATTTCTTTGCTGTTGTTTTTTTTTTTAAAAAAAACTGATAATTCATTCAAAGTTCAGTGTTGCAGCATCAGAAACACTTTGATTTCCGAGCCCGCAACAAGTCTCCAACACGGAAATTGACGTCCTTGCTCTTTAAAAGTTTGTGGGCGGTGCTGCTCGCCCCAAAGTAATGATTGACTGGACCTTTCAGCCAATCATCATCTGTTCCTTTGTTTGATGCATTCAGGGTTCATAAAAAAAAAAAAAAATCCGACAAACAGTCGCGGCTTTATAACGGTGACAGAATGGAGAAAGTAGCGACTACTTTTGATAAAATTAACGAAGTAAAAGTACAGATAATTGCATAAAAAAGTAGTGAGTAAAAGTAAAAAGTAGACAAAAAAATAATTACTTCGTTAAAGTAAAGATAACGAGATTTTCTACTTGAGTAAGGTAACGAAGTAGTCTTACTTCGTTACTTGACACCTCTGGTTTTGGGATTTAAACTGAACACAAACCCCACAATTCCAAGCATTAAGAGCAAACTGCATGTAAAAAGTCCTGCGAGGAAAGTCTTTCTCCTCCACCTGAGTGTTTAGTTTGAAAGTTTTCCAAGATTTCAAGGTGGACCTCCTGACGTTATTTATGAAAAGGTGATGCATCTCTTTCCATCTCAAAGGAATCAATACAAGCAAACAGCACAAAGATGGACTCAACTCCTTGGTTGAAGGTGATCTTGGATTTTTCTGGGGCACATGTGTAAATGTTTGTTGGTGACTTTTGATCAAATAGCAGATTCTCATACAAATGACATTTTTAAAGCTCCCTTGTTTTTATCCCTGAATATGAAGGGTGAAGAGATGGAACAGAATGGGGTGTCGGTGGTGTAAAGCATTAAGGCTGAAGAACTGGGTGTTAGTGATGATGCAGGGTAATGTGTGTAGTTGTTATTGTTAACAAGCCATACCAGCCTTTCAATGCCTGATCCCGTCAGACCTCAGAAGCTAAGCATGCTGGGCCTGGGCTGTATTTGGATGGGAGATCGCCTGAACCCCAGGTGCCACAGTGGGACGGCCGTTGAGATTAAATTGCGGTTGTGTCCCTGGGCAAGACACTTCACCCCAAGTTGCTTAGTCTGAATGGTGTGTGTGTGATTGGTTGGTGATGGTCAGAAGGGCCGATGGCGAAAAAAGGCAGCCTCGCTTCTGTCAGTTTGTCCCAGGGCAGCTGTGGCTATAACAGTACCATCACCTGGTATGGTGGAATGTATAATGCATATGTGAAGCGTCTTTGGGAGTCCTGAAAAGTGCCATATAAGTACAAAGCATTATTAATGGTATTCCATCTCTTTCTTTCTTCTAAAGTACCGTAATTTCACAACCATTAGGCACACCGTACAAAAAAGCGCAGTCTCAGTTATGTGCGCCATTGCTGTATTTAACACACACAAAAGGCGCACCGTACGAAAAGGCGCAGTCTCAGTCACACATCGCCTTACAACAACACACACGCGAGCATGCAAATGTGCGTATTAAAAAATAGATCAGGAGCAAAACTGAGTTTGGTTGTACTTTATTTAAGTAGTATAAACAAGCACATTACCGGTAATAGTCTTTATTCAAATCCGTCAAAGTCCTCATCCTCTGTTTTGGAATCGAACAGCTGCTCAAAATCCAACAGAGCAGGTCCACTTCGCTCCTCGCTGTCAAAGTCACTATCTGTACTGTGCGGCTCCTCAGAAAGGATACCAGCTTTTGTGAAAGCTCGGATAATAGTACCAGCAGACACGTTAGTCCAAGCATCTACAATCCATTGGCAAACTGTAGTGTAACTCGCCCGGCGCTGCCTTCCACCCTTCGTGAAACTGTGGTCTCCTTCGGTCATCCATCGCTCCCAGGCCGCTCACACTTTACTCTTTAACGTTCTCATGCCTTTTCTTTCAGGTCCGCCTCGCGGGCACGGCGCTTTCTTTTAGGTCCGCTTTTTCTCACGAGCACCGCGTTTTCTTTTAGGTCCGCTTTTTCTCACACACAAGGCGCACCGCACAAAAAGGCGCACCACTCATTTTGAAGAAAATTTGAGACTTTTAGGTGCACCTTATGGCCGTGAAATTACGGTAGTCTTGCTAGAGCTAGAGATTCCTGGTGGTGTCCAGATTGTTAGTGGTGTCAAGCTCAAGTTCTCAAGGGCCGCCATCCTGAAGGTTTTTCTTGTGTTCTTGGTTCAGCACAGCTGATTAAAAAAAAAAAAAAAACGTAAAATCAACAGCCAATGAAATTAGTTTATTATGTTGTTTTGATTCCGTTTCCACTGACCTTTGCTGGTTGGTTATTTTACTCTCTCCCGAGACTGTTCATACCTGAGCCGAAATCCTGCCCCCTGTAACCCTGATTACCCTTTGAATAACCCCATGGACGCCATGTCGCTGCCTTGATGAATGACAGACACAAAATGAGTATGAACACACATTTGGGATGATAATGCTTTCACACTAGACCTTTTTTTAAAAAGCTTATTATACGTATGTGAACATTACATTCAATAGAAATAGTTCCAACAAAGTCTTCAGACTGTTTTTTATGTTGTTAAAGAACAATGAAACTACTTTGTGCCAAATTGAAGAACCTCAGTATACACTCATCTGAAGGATTATTAGGAACACCTGTTCAATTTCTCCGTTCCGTCGCCTTCTGCTTATCCGGGGCTGGGTCGCGGGGGCAACAGCCCTGGTTCATGAGGGAAGCCCAGGCTTCTCTCACCCCGGCTGCATCCTCCAGCTCAACCAGAAGGATCCCGAGTCATTCCTCGGTCATAATCTCTACAGCGGGTCCAGAGTCTGCCTCTTGGTGTCCTCCTGGTGGGACATGCCTGAAACACCTCACTAGCGAAGCACTCGGGGGGCATCCTTACCAGATGCCCCAACCACCCCCTCTGGCTTTTCTCGACCTGGATGTGGGGTGGCTGGACACCGAGCTCTTCCTGATGGCAGAACTCCCCACCTGATCTCTGAGTGAGAGCTCAGCCACCCTGCGGAGGTAGCCCATTTTGTCCGCTTGTATTCGCGATCTCATTCTTTCGGTCACCACCCACACCTGGTGACCATAGGTGAGGGTGGAAACGTAGATCAACTTGTACATCGAGAGCTCAGCTCCTTCTTTACTATGATAGATTGATGCAGTGTCCGAGTTCAATTTCTCCCTAATGCAATTATCAATGCATTTAGGGGTGTGGTCCTGGTCAAGATAATCTCCTGAATTCGAAATTGAATGCCAGAATGGGAAAGAAAGATTTAATCAGTGTTGGACCGGTCTAAGTATTCCACAAACTAATCAGTTACTGGGATGTTCACACACAACTATTTCTAGGTTTTACAAAGAAGGGTGTGAAAATGATTGTTTACATGACACGGGGTACTTGAACATTGTTTCTGACCATGTCCATCACTTCATGCCCACCATGTATCGATCCTCGTGTGGCTACTTCTAGCAGAATAATGCACCGTGTCACAAAGCTTGAATCATTTCAAATCGGTTTCTTGAACAATGAGTTCAATGAACTACAATGGCCCCCATTGTCACCGGATCTCAAACCCAATAGAGCGGTTTTGGGAATAAAAACATGCCCTGGTTGTGCATCCCAAAAATCTTCATCAACTGCAGGATGCTATCCTCTCATTATGGGACAAAATTTCCAAAGAATACTTTCAGCACCTTGTTGAATCAATGCCATGTAGAATTAAGGCGGTTCTGAAAGGCAAAATGGGGTCAAACACCGTCTTAGTTTGGTTCCTTATAATCCTCCAGGTGAGTGATGTTAACTCACTGGTCACACTGCAGTCTGTCTTCATTATCAGAATTTTACAGGTCAAGTCCAGGAAAACATGTTTTTGCTTGTTTTTGAGTCTGGTTTGTTGTTTATTATGATATACACAAACTCACCAAGGTTTTTTTGTAGGTTAAAATAACTATATGTTTCTTGTTCCGACTTGACCGCCCCTTGAGGCTTGGCCTTTGGTTTGGGAACTACTGATCTAATGGATGCTATTTTGGGCATGTATTACGTAGCTGCCTATGAAGGTCACATTCTTAGATATTTACTACAGGTAATAAATCCTGCAACACTTGGAGGTCAAAACAACGCTAACTCTCCCACCCTCTAACAAAATCTAGAACGGCCTTCCGATTGTTCAATCTCCTTTTCTAATTAGTTTGGCTTTCCATTGCAAGTCTGTATATGAAATCTTTTTCTTTTTTTTTTTTGCTCATAAGTCAGTTTTCAGCTTTGGCAGCGTCTCAAGGCGAAAGCTGAATTACACAAAACCTTTTTTTTAGCGGGTGGTTTGATTGCAATGAGCATGTTTATTCTTTCTCTCGGCTTCACAGAAGTGGTAACAATACAAAACCATTGTTAAGGTCATTTTTGTTAAAACGACATTTTTAAAAAAGCGAGCCAGAAAAGCACTTCATTGGGATACTGTTGGGGAATAGAATTCACCATCAATGAAAGAGCTAATTACTGGTTTCTACAGATACTGATCTTCTATTTCTGATGCATTTGGTCAGCATCCAGAATAGCATCACATCGGATTTGTATTAAGCCTGAACTATTTTGATGGAGACTGACCAGTGGGAGATTTAGTTTTTATTCATGCCTGAAGGAAAAAGCATGAATAAATATTGTTGGGGATTATTCGAAGGAACAGCTAGTTTTTCAAGAACGCATCATTTTAAATTAAATTAACAACCTTTACAGTAATGAGGTTATAAAAAATCATTTTGAGGATGAAGATAAGTGGTTAAAAACACAACCTGTCCTTCAGGCAGTAATGAGGTGATATAAAGAATCTGCTATGAAGTCTAAATGTCAACATTTATACAACAGGCCTCCACTGCGAATTTGTCCCAGAAAGATTTATAGCAACCTTGAGTGGTGCTGAAGCAGATAAATCTAGTTTGTCAGCAAACATTCATTTCGTTCTGCTAAACTGTGCTGGTTCATGGCTTCTCATTCTGTGACAAGAAGGGGGAAAAAAAGCATGTAATTTGTTAAAAGCCATGTTAAACATGGTGATTACCAGCATTTAAAAAAAACAGCCAACATTTTAAAGGTCAGCGTGTTTCTTTCTCCGCACAGCAAGTGTGCGCTTGCTGCAATGAAAAGCCTGAACCCTGCCTGTCTTCCTGTCACTGTATGCCAGATCCTGCCCTTTTCACAAACGAGGTAGGCTCCTTTTCTTTTCTTTTTTAAAAGCTTAAGCTGGAGCTGATGGACATTTGTAAAAATACAGGGTCTAAACCAAAGCACCGTAGGGTATTTGAGAGATTAGGCTCTTTAATTGGTTTATTATCTGACTTTTATTGTTGGGCTACCTTCATAGAATTTTTTTTCCAGTTCATGACCAAACTTCTGTGGAGTATTCCCCAGTCTACTTACCTTAACTGAACATTTTCAGACCCCTAGGCTCTGCTTGCGCCATTGATTTTTTGTGTGCTTTTTGCTCATCTTTTATTCAACATATTGAACGTTTTTACAGGAAAATTGTTCAGATGAGACACTGACCTGGTTTCAAAACCAGTCCTGTTTTGTTCTGTTTAATTTGAATTCTTTTCATTAATTTTCCAAGGCTAGCAGCGGAATTTCATAGACAGGTCATCAGCCTGTTGGAAAGACAAAGACTACACCCTCGTACATTTTCAGTTTTTCTCACCGGCTCATATTTCCATGTGGTGGAATGAAGTAACAGCTGAGAAGTCTGAAAAAAAACTTTTGAATTACCAACTATTTCTCAGTCTGACAGCCCCGGGAAAGAAGCTGTTTGTGATCCTGCTCACTTCTTCAGAAAAATAAAAATTTGAACCCAAATATAGTATTTAAGATAATAGTGTATATCTGAAGATATTTTCCTCTTAAGGAAAGATTCTTCTTTCCAGAGACGTACCTTTTATGAACAAAGCACATCAGAGCTTTTGTTCCCAGATGGAGCTTTTAGGAAAAAATGGGAACCTATCATCCCCACAACAAAAACATCTTTTGATGGGATGTGTCAGTTCCATCATTTGGCCAATCACGACACGTTGTTTTCTTCACACACAGCAGCAGCTTTGTTCCTGCCATGTGGTGTTTATAAATGTAAGCAGTTTTTTTAGAAACAAATTATCAGTTAGTTTTTGAAAATATGCAGGATTTCAGCCCCTGTCGGACTGAACGAAACAGATCAGGTGTGTATAGTACTTTTACTACACACATTTTAAAGTGGTAAATTCAATTCAATTCAATTTTATTTGTATAGCCCAAAATCACAGAATTTCCATCTCAATGGGCTTCAATAGAAAAAGAGGAATGTATTAACACAAATACACAACAAAAAAAATAACTAACAAATGCTAACTAAACAAGACTAGCACATTTATGCACTTAGACTCTCCTTCACGCTGAGGAAAAACTCCTAAAGAAACCATCAGTGGGGAAAAAATAAGAAACCTCGTGGGGATCCACATGAAAGAGAGATCCCTCCCCCGGGATGAGCTACCGATGTGTCAAAGATTATTGTTTAAATATTAGCTTATTCTAATCTACAGCTAAATATCTAAAGAAATCAATAGATGTTCTTCATCCTGATGGTTACACGGGGGACTACTCAGCCCAGCGATGCCCTGGACGAGGATGAGTAGATGGATTTCATCCTGATGTTTTTTAGGTTCATGATTTTGCCAGAATATGTACCGTCCCTTAGGTCATTTCATTTTAGCAGAACCCACCATCATATTTGTTTTAGAGTACATCAAAACATGATTGAAGAGTTTGAGCTTGGTGGCTGAAGCTAACGGTCCTACATGCCTACCTTGTTGGAACATGTGAGCTACATTACATATTACAGTAACTCTCATCACTCCAATTTTTTCATTGTGAAGAAGCTGGTGGTGTAGAATGAATTATAAAACAATTAAAGGATTAAATTTATTGTTGGGGTGCATATACTGTATTTCTGTCAGACACCCACATAGGATTTACCAAAAACACTAGCAACACTAGCAGAGGGAGCTGCTCTGTGTCTTTGTAGATCTAGAGAAAGTGTATGACAGGGTACCTAGAGAAGAACTATGGTATTGTATGAGGAAGTCTGGTGTGACAGAGAAGTATGTTAGAGTGGTCCAGGACATGTATGAGGGCTGTAAGACAGTGGTGAGGTGTGCTGTAGGTGAGACAGAGGAGTTCAGTGTGGGGGTGGGACTGCACCAGGGATCTGCTCTGAGTCCTTTGCTGTTTCCTATGGTGATGGACAGGCTGACAGACGAGGTTAGACAGGAATCCCCATGGACAATGATGTTTGCAGATGACATTGTGATCTGTAGTGAGAGGAGGGAAGAGGAGGAGGAAAAGCTGGAGAGGTGGAGGTTTGTACTAGAAAGAAGAGGAATGAAGATTAGTCAGAGTAAGACAGAGTACATGTGTGTGAATGAGAGGGACCTAAATGGAAAAGAGAGGTTACAGGGAGAAGAGATAAAGAAGGTGGAAGATTTTAAGTATCTAGGATCAACAGTCCAGAGCAATGGAGAGTGTGGAAAAGAGGTGAAGAAGCATGTTCAAGCATGCTGGAATGGGTGGAGAAAAGTATCAGGTGTGATGTGTGACAGAAGAGTTTCAGCCAAAATGAAAGGAAAAGTGTACAAAATCGTGGTGAGACCCGCCATGCTGTTTGGTCCAGAAACAGTAGCACTGAAGAAAAGACAGGAAACAGAGATGGAGGTAGCAGAGATGAAGATACTGAGGATCTCTGTGGGAGTGACCAGGATGGACAGGATCAGGGGAACAGCACATGTTAGAGGTTTTGGAGATAAAGTCCGAGAGGCCAGACTGAGATGGTTTGGGCATGTACAGAGAAGAGAGACAGTACATCGGAAGAAGGATGCTGGGTTTGGAACCACCAGGAAAGAGGACTAGAGGAAGACCAAAGAGGAGGTTCATGGATACAGTGAAGGAAGACATGAAGATAGTTGGCGTGACCGAAGAGGATGCAGGAGATAGGGTTAGATGGAAGAAACTGACTTGCTGTGGCGCCCCCTGAAGGGAAATGCCGAAAGGAGAAGAAGAAGAAGAAGACTAGCAACGTGGGTTTTACTATTGAATTTTAAAGAAGGGATATTGTGTTGCATGGTAAAGCAGTAGTAAGCACTGAGGCCTCTCAGCAAGAAAGTCAGGGGTTCGAGCCCTTGGTAGGACGAGGCTTGAAACACTGGCCTTTCTGTGTGGCGTTTACATGTTCTCCCCACATATTCGTAGGTTTTCTCTGGGTACTCCAGTTTCCTCCCACCCTCCAAAATACGTATAGGTTGATTGGTCACTTTGAAATTGCTTCTATGAATGAGTGTGATGGAGAATGAGAGTGTCATAGATATAGATTAATAAATGGTATCGAATGAAATTCGATAAAAAACCCAATAAATACATTCACCCAGTTTCACTTATATAAAAATGTACCAATATGTTGTTGAGGGGAGGAACAGAGCATGAGCAGAGCACCTGGACCAAATCACTTTCTGCCAAAAGTAGGATGGTCAAGAACAACAACCTGGTGGTTAAGTGCTGTCCGGGTACTAGACGGGGCAGCTTGTAAGGTACTTAAACATGCACATATAAAATAAGAACCTCCCCACCCACCCTTCCCACCCCACCCCCGGCACCCCAGGTATGTTTTTGACGTAGGAATGACGTTCCAGCATCATAGAAAACTCAAAAAGTTTATGTTGCATAAAACTCTCCCTCTTAAGTTGTGTGCTAATATAAGTGGTGGAACGTAACGAAGTAAATGTACTTCGTTACTGTACTTAAGTAAAAAAATTGTGTATCTGTACTTTACTTAAGTAAAATTTGAGACCGGTACTTTTACTTTTACTTCACTACATTTTTAGAGCAAATACAGTATGTGTACTTTTAGTCTGCTACTTTTTAAAAGTGTGTTTTACATTTTTCGTTTCATTTTTGTTCAGGAATTTGAAAAATACACATTTTTTTTAGCGCATTTTGAAGCCGCATCGCCAAAATCAAAAGAAGCAGTTGATCGGGAGAAGAAGTAATGAATTGAGGACCAATCAGAATCGAGAGTAAACATTTTCCACATTCAGTCAGCGCCAAAAAACTAACATCAAATATCGCACAAATTAAAACGAGTCAGAAGATCGTTGTTCGTTGTGTTTATTTCTAAATAAAAAGTTTAGCCATCGTTACACGGGCAGGGGCGGATCTAGAATTTTCTAAAAGAAGGGGGGTGTGGGGGTTGAGGTCATTGACAAAGCCAATATAGGGTGACCGGGGGGCGTTACCCCCCCAGAACATTTTAAAAAATAAGTGTCATTTTCTTGCATTTTGGTGCCCATTTGCTGGCCCTGGTAGGGGATAGCTTGAATAGCCCCCTTTCCTTTCTTCTTTTTTTTTTGCGGACCAAAAGAGGCGGGAGGGGGAAGAGGGGCCACGCCCCAGCAGAGTATTTATTTGTGACCCTACAGCACAAAAAAATAACATTTGAATCATGGCCGAATACTTTTACTTTTTACTTAAAAAGTCCAATTTACACCAATTACTTTTGTACTTTTACTTAAGTAGATTTTTTTTCTTGGTACTTTTACTTTAGAAATTTTTTGCCTAATTACCTGTACTTTTACTTAAGTACAAAAAGTGAGTACTTCATCCACCACTGGCTAATATTTAGTCAGTTATCTTCTGAACTACTCGTCCCAATCGGAATCGTGGGCTAACATTTAGATTTATGTTAAAATGACAAAGTTTCCGGCAAAAAATCCCTTGGATCCATCGTTGTGTGAGTCGTGTGAGCAGACACTGATGGTTGTGGAGTTTGACTGCGACCTGTCAAACTGTGACGGAGCCCTCCTGAGTAGAGCTCCTACCTGATTAAAGACTCTGTAAGTGTGATTTATTAATCGAAGGCCACATGTCTCTTTGCCAAAGCTGTCATCATTTACATTTGAGATATTTCCATTTCTTACCAGTATAGATATGGATAATGAGCATGCTGTGCAAAATAAAAGAGGATGAAGTGGTGGATCTGCTGTCAAAGTGATGACTGAACAGTGAGATTCTAACCTGTAATCACATGAATTATAAAAGTGACTCAGCTCCTGCAGCGTATGCATTTTGCAGATTGATCTGTGACGGAGATGCAGGGACTGTCAGGCATGCCCGACGAAAGCCCGGTCATGCTTCTTTTTGATAATCAGGGTGTGGAGAGGATTGTTCTAGTTACTCATCGGCTCATTTCCACTGCATTTGTTGAAGAAAGAAGTCTGTTGGTAGTGCATGGCACAGCTTAAAAAACTGAGACTGGTTTAGTTGCTGGATGGTGTGAAACATACAGTAAATAAATGGGGCCTCAAAGGGTTTGTCACGCTGATTCTTCTGGGCCGATTAGGCAGATCGCTCATTAATAAACATCGTGAATACGCAAGATTTCTGACAGACAGCATGTCTGCAGTGTTTTATTGGAACATGAGTTCTTCTTTGCTTTAAGATACAAGAGCAAAGGAATCAAAGAGTGAGAGGATTACCTGCAACAATCCCCAACTTTGTGTCTATATGTTCTTATGGGATGTCGGTATCAGAACAGGATCAAAAAGAGCAAAGAGCACAAGATGGACCTGAGGCAACTTGGCTTCAGTCTGATCTGCCATCAGTAGACTTCGAGTTCTACCTTGGCTAACTTTAGAGAAGCTGTCAAAGACTTGTGCAGGTTTGTGCCTTGAGGGGCAAAACCGGCTGTGGGGATCAAGGCTATTACCTCACAGCAAAATCTGTATGTGTGAGGTGATAACGTGATACGAGTTGGTGGAACTTGGCTTTATATTTGATGGAAGCACCATTAATCATTACTGCACCCACTTCATCCCTGTGTTACCACAAGAAAACCAGCCCTCGTTGATCACAAAGTCACGACAACCTACAAGGAATGAAAAGAAGAAGAAAAAAAAAGCACGCCTGTCAAATTTCTTTCATAGTCCTTTTTTTCTTAGTCTATCAGTGAGGATTAAAATGTCATTTTCACAAAAGAAAATTTGGACCAGCAGCTCTTTTTGTGTGTCTTGTTTAGTGTCTCAGCGAGCATTTTATCTGATTCAGCTTCTAATTCAATTTCATTTCTAATCAAATTTTCAGTCGTTCATTTTTCAGCTCCCTCCGGTAATAAAACACAGGAGCATCTTTTCATTTCACTTCATCTACTGTTTATTAGATTTGAAGCAGCAGAAAACCATTTGTAAACTAGATTGATGTCATTTCATTTTCTTAAGAACAGAAATACGGAACTCTTTAGTTTTATACAAACTTTCTCAGAGGTTTTTTTTTCATCTGAGATTAATTCACCACATTATATCAACTTAATTTGTTTTCATTTCACAACTACAGTGCATCCGGAAAATATTCACAGCGCTTCACTTTTTCCACCTTTTGTTACGTTACAGCCTTATTCCAAAATGGATTTAGTTCATTTTTTTCCTCAAAATTCTACACACAACACCCCATAATGACAACGTGAAAAAAGTTTTTTTTTCAATTTTTGCAAATTTATTAAAAATAAAAAAACTAAGAAACCACATGTACATAAGTATTCACAGCCTTTCCTCAATACTTTGTTGATGCACCTTTGGCAGCAATTACAGCCTCAAGTCTTTTTGAATATGACGCCACAAGCTTGGCACACCTCTCTTTGGGCAGTTTTGCCCATTCTTCTTTGCAGCACCTCTCAAGGTCCATCAAGTTGGATAGCAAGCGTCGGTGCACAGCCATTTTCAGATCCTTCCAGAGATGTTCAATAGGATTCAAGTCTGGGCTCTGGCTGGGCCACTCCAAGACATTCACAGAGTTGTCCTGAAGCCACTCCTTAGATATCTTGGCTGTGTGCTTAGGGTCGTTGTCCTGCTGAAAGATGAAGCGTCGTCCCAGTCTGAGGTCACGAGCGCTCTGGAGCAGGTTTTCATCCAGGATGTCTCTGTACATTGCTGCATTCATCTTTCCTTCTATCCTGACCAGTCTCCCAGTTCCTGCCGCTGAATAACATCCCCACAGCATGATGCTGCCACCACCATGCTTCACTTTGGGGATGGTATTGGCCTGGTGATGAGCGGTGCCTGGTTTCCTCCAAACATGACGCCTGTCATCAGTCTCATCAGACCAGAGAATTTTGTTTCTCATGGTCTGAGAGTCCTTCAGGTGCCTTTTGGCAAATTCCAGGCGGGCTGCCATGTGCCTTTTACTAAGGAGTGGCTTCCGTCTGGCCACTCTACCATACAGGCCTGCTCGGTGGATTGCTGCAGAGATGGTTGTTCTTCTGGAAGGTTCTCCTCTCTCCACAGAGGAACGCTGGAGCTCTGACAGAGTGACCATCGGGTTCTTAGTCACCTCCCTGACTAAGGCTCTTCTCCCCCGATCGCTCAGTTTAGATGGCCGGCCAGCTCTAGGAAGAGTCCTGGTGGTTCCAAACTTCTTCCATTTACGGAAGATGGAGGCCACTGTGCTCATTGGGACCTTCAAAGCAGCAGAAATTTTTCTGTACCCTTCCCCAGATTTGTGCCTTGAAACAATCCTGTCTCGGAGGTCTACAGACAATTCCTTTGACTTCATCCTTGGTTTGTGCTCTGACATGCACTGTCAACTGTGTGACCTTATATAGACAGGTGTGATCTTTTCCAAATCATGTCCAATCAACTGAATTTCCCACAGGTGGACTCCAATTAAGCTGTAGAAACATCTCAAGGATGATCAGTGGAAACAGAATGCACCAGAGCTCAATTTTGAGCTTCATGGCAAAGGCTGTGAATACTTATGTACAAGTGGTTACTTAGTTTTTTATTTTTAATAAATTTGCAAAAATTTAAAAAAAAACTTTTTTCACGTTGTCATTATGGGGTGTTGTGTGTAGAATTTTGAGGAAAAAAATGAACTAAATCCATTTTGGAATAAGGCTGTAACATAACAAAAGGTGGAAAAAGTGAAGCGCTGTGAATACTTTCCGGATGCACTGTAAATAAAGACCTGTTTGAACAATAAAGGTGACCCTTCCTGTCTTGTCACAAGCAGACGAATATAACGACACATTCATTTTAAGTATCTAGGATCAACAGTCCAGAGCAATGGAGAGTGTGGAAAAGAGGTGAAGAAGCGTGCTCAAGCAGGCTGGAACGGGTGGAGGAAAGTATCAGGTGTGATGTGTGACAGAAGAGTTTCAGCTAGAATGAAAGGGAAAGTGTACAAAACCGTGGTGAGACCGGCCATGCTGATTGGTCTAGAAACAGTAGCACTGAAGAAAAGACAGGAAGCAGAGATGGAGGTAGCAGAGATGAAGATGCTGAGGATCTCTCTGGGAGTGACCAGGATGGACAGGATTAGAAACGAGTACATCAGGGGAACAGCACATGCTGGAGGTTTTGGGGATAAAGTCAGAGAGGCCAGACTGAGATGGTTCGGACATGTGTAGAGGAGAGAGAGAGAGAGTACATAGGAAGAAGGATGCTGGATTTGGAACCACCAGGAAAGAGGACTAGAGGAAGACCAAAGAGGAGGATCATGAACGGAAGAAACTGACTTGCTGTGGCAAACCCTGAAGGGAAATGCCGAAAGAAGAAGATTTCAGTCTTGTTACTTTCATCAATATTCTCCAATCAATTTTGACAGAGGATGGCACAGTGGGTAGCACAGTGGATAGCCCAGTGACCTTTAAGCAAGAAGGCCGTGGGTTCCAGTCCTGAGTGGGGACAAGGCTTGGAACACTGGCTTTGGCAGATTAGTAGATTACTGATTTTGGCAGAACTTTCCATAGGTTTTACTTTTTTTTTTTGGTTTTACTTTATAAACTTTATTTGACATTAATTGAGTTTAATCAAAGTCACTCTGAATGTTAGTAAGAAACAGACGAGTTATTGATGGAGTTCAATCTAATGGGTTTTTACTCATGTATTACACATTCTGAAGATCTGCCCAATTTATGAAAACTATTTCATGAAAAATCAAAGTTGTGTAGTTGAAGGAAAAAAAATTCAGCACGCTTTTTACGCCACCTCGTTTTTTTTCAATCAATTATTTTTAGAAGTCGGTAGAGAACAACTTGATGGAAATTTTTATGCTTACAGATGACTGGTGTTAATAACGTAGAGAAATGATACAGGCAGGTTGGTCTGATCATATCAAGCTGATAAAACTGATGGGCAAAAATAGGGATTTACTGTAATTCCCTGGTGTAGATACAGCATGAAAATCAATAACCCGGGAGAGACCGTGTTATAAATTGGTGCTGATGATGGATGCAGGTGAGGAGCTATGTTGCTTGGATATGGGGAGGCACCCGTCCCAGTTACACACCTAAGGCCTTATTTATGAAGTGTGCGGACGCCAACTTCTAACAAGTAGAGCGATTTCTGAAGATGGTAGAGTGCATGGACTCTTGCGTAAGTCGAAGATGATGCTGGATTGTGGCCCAGTCATATCCAGGTCTAGAGGGAGGACATGCAGCAGCTTAGCACATATGTGTCCTAGTGTGGAGGACATACAGCAACTCTGGGCATCTACTACTGACGGGATAGAAACTGCTCCAACACAGGAATGAGGTTACTCCACTGCAGGACCCAACAGGAGCAACAATGTTCCTGTGCATTACAGTCTTTATAATACTGTATTTACAGGCTGAACTCCAAATTGATCCAAGAAGCTGGATTATTTTTGTGGGTGATTGTGAAACATCTTCTGATTGTTGAACTTCGTTGTTGAACAAATTGGCGCCGATATTGTGAGGACCTGGTCGATATTGGATATTGAATTCATACTATGTGGCTACAGCTGTTAACCAACGTGGTCCAACCGTGTTTAGTTTTGCTGTTTTTAACATGTATGTCAATGGATTTTTGTCAGTTTTACATTGAATTGTGCACTGAATAGGTAATCATGGAATTTGTCCATGGCTACCCATTTCAAAGCTAAATGTTCTAACTGATAAACTGTGTAGTTTCATTCTGGTTTACGCATTTTTCTGCTGACGAACGCATCAGCCTTCAACACCTTCAAGGTACTCTTGATTTTACTCTTGATTACTGTGCATGACATCATACTTAATGTTTTAAAATAAGTGAAAGTGTACTTTGTGTACTTTGCACATAGATTTCACCTTGCAACAAATGTTAGCATTATTTTTATTTTTTTATTTTGAATTACTCTATTCATCCCTCACCGGGAAAATTTGTTTGCTGCACTCCTTACACCGCAGCAGTCTGCCCTTCAACGGCGCCAATGGTGGGAGAAGTGGGGGTTAGGTGTCTTCTCCAAGGACCCTAGACGTGCTCTCCGTGGGACGCGAACCCGCAACCTTCCGGTCCACGGGCGAACGCGCTGACCACGCGGCCACCGTCTCCACCATACTAAATCAAAAATTTTCACTTTGCATTATATTTTAACGCCAAAACATGCTGGTAGGAAAAAAACAAACAACCCCCCCCCCCCCCCCAAAAAAAAAAATTCAGTTGGTATTCATGTTTGGTATAAATTGACCAGTGCAAATGGGTCAAAAGAGTGACAAAAAGTAACGTTAGGTAGTACAGACGTTGTTTTCCTGATGTACACCAAAAACAAAAATTTTGTGAAATAAAAAAATGAGGACAATTTTACTTTTTTAAATATACATAATTAAACTATTTACAATTTGTAACTTTTTGGCAGGGCCAAGCCTATAAAACACGATAAGATATTTAATAGTTCCTTGTGGAGTAGGATATCATTCCCAAGACTGCAACAGAGCTCCAACTGACAACCTGATCACTTTCCACTTGGCTGGGACCCACTCCTGCGCTGGTCTGAAACAGCCAAATCCTAAATCCACTAAACTGGACCCCCCTCGATGCTCTCGCAGTGCTGGAAATTCCAGCACTCAGAAGATACAGCTCTAACTTCCTGCTGGCAATGTGACCGAAACTTTAAAGTCTTTGATTTGGCAGTCAATCCTAAATTACAAGCCTTCATAAAATTTTTGTTGTTTATAGAACAGCCTTATGCTTCTTTTTTATTATAAAATGAGACAATGAGCACGCCACTTCTTTTTAACAGAAGTGTCAAAAGATCTCAAACCAGGTGCGAGACTTCATAGGGCAGTTAAAATGAACCTTCTCCGGATTCAGAAATTGGTACGATTGGTACAACTCTGCAAAAACCAAATCCACTCCATCATGAAAGGTGTGCGTAAAGAAATAACGCAGAGTATTATAGAAAACCCTTGCACCTCTTTTTACACGCTTATTATTGTATCTCCAAACTGATGATGGGATTGAGCATAGGTTAGCATCTCGGAACTGTTACAGGCAAAAAAAAAAAGAGCTGAATGTGTCTTTTAGCCAAAAAGCCAAATAATTGATTAAAAAAAACAATGTGTTCTATTTCACGGTAAGGGAACTGATGGGTATCGATAGTTTTAATTATTCTGTCTTCAAAGCAGGGATCTGAACACTGCTCCCAAACGAGGGGTGCTTGTCATCAGCTGCAATAAAAGCTTGTCGTTTGCCTTGATTAAAATCATAGACTCATTTACAAACCAAATTAGGCGCACCTGACGAAAAAGGAGCCTGTAACTCTGCAGACTTTGAAGTCACATCAGAGGAGGTGAGAGAAACTTGAGAGGATGAGGAGAGGCTTGTTTGATTTTTGTTTTTCTTGTTGTTTTCTGTGCGGGGGCTGAGGATAGAAGATCATTTGTGTTTACGCGTGCCTCGTCTTGTGCAGTGTGTGTGAGGAGATCAAGCTCTGTACACTCCCACGGTTTTCACATGGCGTGCTGTCTGGTGTCACCAATGACTGACAGATGTTTAAGACCTTGCTGTGTTTCACAAATTCCACCTCTTAAGTGCCAAGTGTTAAAGGGCCCATCTCATGCAAAATCGACTTTCCAGAGTTTTCTACCTTGTAAGAGTGATGTCCGGGCCTTGTGTATGTCACCAAAGGGGTTTCTAGATTGATTTAGCCCGTTTTTCACAAATTGCTGTGGATTTTTTGGTACGCTCAGACAAAACAACCAATGAGCAGATGTCTAAAGTATGACGCGGCTGTCTAAAGTATGACGCATTTGACGTAGCCAGGACGGACTTCGCACAGGCCCCCCTCCGCAGTAAACCCTCCCTCCTCACCAACCGCCCGCCCTCCTTACTCACCTCCACTCCGGCCTTACGCCCTCACAAACTTGCTTTCAACGTCCGATATACAGGCTGGTTCGCTGCTCTGCGTCTTTTTTATTTATTATTATTCTGGATCCAAAATGTAGGGCTGAACATGATGAATCGACATGATAAAATCTTATTTCAGACGCTACCAAACCGCTACGCACGGGTTTACGCCTGCCTTCCCCCTCCCGCTCAGAGATGGGCGGAGGAATAGCGGCTCAGTGAGAGCAGAGGGCGGAGCTTGTACTTTCTCAGGACGGGCGGGGGGATGACCGATACCCGGCCTTTCATAGTTCCGGGTCTGTGACTGCGCTCCACCAAATCAATATATTTTCATAACTATCATGTAATGTATGTTGCAAACCCCACATTTTGCGTGTGTATGTGCATAGGATACAATGTGAAAAGAGGTATTTTGCATGAGATGGGCCCTTTAGTCTAGTTTTTGAATCAGAATCAGAAGGCTTTTATTACCATGTCAATGAAGAATATCAGAGACTAGGAACTTGCTTTGATACAGGTGTGCAAAACAATCAAATAAAAAAAAATCAAATAAAATGAAAATAATTTTGACAAAACTAAGAGTGGTCAGAAAGAAAAAGAAAAGTAGTGCAATGTCATAGAAAATAATAGAAAATAATAAAGATAGTAAAGTGACAAGAGGGAAGTGACTAAGAGATGTGGGGATCAAGGTTATAAAGTGACTAAGAGATGTGGGGATCCAGGTTATAAAGTGACTAAGAGATGTGGGGATCCAGGTTATAAAGTGACTAAGAGATGTGGGGATCCAGGTTATAAAGTGATTAAGAGATGTGGGGATCCAGGTTATAAAGTGACTAAGAGATGTGGGGATCCAGGTTATAAAGTGACTAAGAGATGTGGGGATCCAGGTTATAAAGTGACTAAGAGATGTGGGGATCCAGGTTATAAGGTGACTAAGAGATGTGGGGATCCAGGTTATAAAGTGACTAAGAGATGTGGGGATCCAGGTTATAAGGTGACTAAGAGATGTGGGGATCCAGGTTATAAAGTGACTAAGAGATGTGGGGATCCAGGTTATAAAGCATTCATTAGTTCAACGGCAGAAGGGAAGAAGTTGTTTTTGTGGCGGTGCATCCGACAGGACAGGATGCTCCTCTCTTTCAGCATCCCGGAGCATCCTGCCCGAGGGGAGTCGCTCAAAAAGTCCATGTCCAGGGTCGGAAGGGTCAGCTGCTATCCGACCTGCACGCCCCCGAGTCCTGGAGACGTACAGGTCTTCGAGAGATGGAAGGCTGCGGCCGATCACCTTCTCTGCGGAGCGCACAATGCGCTGCAGTCTATGTTTGTCCGTGGCTGTGGCTCCACCGTACCACACGGTGATGGAGGAGGGGAGGATGGAATCGATGATGGCTGTGTAAAACTGGACCAACATCTGGGCGGGCAGCTTGACTTTCTACAACTGACGCAGAAAGTACATCCTCTGCTGGGCCTTTTTGATCAGGGAGCTGATGGACGGCTCCCACTTTAGGTCCTGTGTGATGGTAGCGCCGAGGAAGCGGAAAGAGTCTACAGTGGTGATGGGGGAGTCTGTCAGTGCAAGGCGGGGAATGGGGGCTTTGACTTTCCTAAAGTCCACGATCATCTCCACTGTCTTCTGAGCGTTCAGCTCCAGGTTGTTGTTGCTGCACCAGGACACCAGCCGGTCTATTGCATTTCAACATTTGATGTCAAGAGGTGTAAAACTTCAACTATAACAGATTTTTACAATTAGTTTACCCTCAGCATTGATGCAAGTTTTATAGGCAGTTCAATTAAATTGATTTTATTTGTGTCGCCCAATACCACGATGTGTTGTTTCGACTGGCTTCACACAGTAAATAAAACACAAAAATGATTTACAAATCAATTTTAAGATAAACAATGGCTAAATGTTAATAAAAGTAATTCTTGAAAACAATTCTGAAAACTATCAGTGTGGGGATGGGGTGGACTAAGAAACCTCATGGAGATCCACATGAAGGAGGGGTCCCCTCCCAGGACAGACAGCAATGTACCTGACTGCCAATTAAATATTAGTTTATCTTACTCTACAGCTTTGTATTTGAATACCCTGCTGATGGGTTCACCCTGCTGATGAATGGTGACTCGGGACACAGACAACAGGAACCAGGGATGAGGTTAGGGCCACGGGAAAATCAGGAATCAGCCAAGGACAATGTGGCAGCAAAACTTCCTCAGTCAGGCGACACCCAGGACAGAAATGGTGAGGATCTATCAGGAATCTGTAACACAACTGAAAAATGTTGAAGGTGAGGGAAGTTTTAGATCACTTGAGTAATTCAGGAAAGTTCCAGATCTGTTCTCATGATGTGTTTCAGGAACACAATATTCCATTTAGCTGGACAGAAAGTCAAATTCAATCAGTGGAGAAGTGTGAATATGCCATCTGTGCCCATGTGATGAGCACACAAGCGGAGCTTTTCTTCGTCTTTGTGCCGTTTCGTCCTTGAGTTTGTTCCCCTCCTTCTATTTTTTGCTCTCTTCTGGCTCCTCCCGGCTCTGCATTCATCGTGTGAACCATCTCTCTCTCAAGCCGGGAGGATGCTTCAAATTCAAACACACTATGAACCTGAAGGGTTCTTTCACCCACTCCCATCAATTGTAGAATCTGTGTCCTGCAATGTGGCGAGGAGAGAGAGAGAGAGAGAGAGAGAGAAAGACAGGATGCCACTCTGCAGCCCGTGGGCCTCACAACATGTTGAGAAGTGGATGACGCAAAGTCGAACTGATCAGATTAACCTGAAGTCATCTGCCACGTCAAACTGAGATCAAATCATCAGAAAACGACCTCAGCAGGTCCTCCATGATGAGACTTTTTCTTTGTCTTACTCTGAAGTAAATCATGATGTCACTTAATCCCAACCAGATTAAATAGTTCCACTATCAGACTGTCCCAGTTCCACGCTCAGAAAACACGCATGCTATTTTTATCTCAGCCAGAACACCAACACAGAAACCAGAAAACAGCATTACAGCACACCAGTAGCTGGCTCTTCATTGCCTATAAATGCATAATGTGATCACAATGTTGGACACACAAAGCCTTAAACATTCGTTGCTGGCACACACGGCTTCGGGCAAAACCTCCATTGTATTTCGTTTTCTCCGAAATTTCACGCAAATGAAGAAATCTAATCTTTTGCAGCGGACTGTAAAAGATTATGCTGGTTTATTTCCCAATGCAGCTGCTGTATGTAAGAACATGTGCATGTGATGCAACACAAGACGTGCAGATAGGCACACGAGACAAAAACTTTCTTCACACTAGAACGAGGAGGCATACCAGTCAGAGACAGAAAGATTACAAATCACTGTAGCTCCTGCAAAAAGTACGTTACAGTTACAAGTAGGGCCGGGAAGCAGAGGTAAGATCTTAAGCCCGAGCCCGAACCCGACCCGAGCCCGACCCGACTTTCGGGTTGGGTCGGGCCTAAAAATGTCAATCATTACTTCGGGTCGAGTCGGGTTCGGGTTTCTCTTTCGATGACTTTTTTTAAAAAAATAAATATATGTTTGTAAAATGTAAACTAAAACGAGGTGTGTGTACTAAACTAAGGAATACTTATTATAAGATTAATAATATGGATAAAACAGAGAAGTAATGTTTTAACTACTAAACAGGATCCGTAGGGCCAGCGATGCTCTGCGCACGTGAACGCCTCCTCTTAATTTGGTAATCCTCTCCTGCGCACGTCTTTATTTTATTTATTTTGAACTGGTATCCCCGATATGAAGGAGTAAGAAGTTAAGGATAAACTAAAGGCAGGAGAACTGAAAAGACAAACACGCACCGGTAAGAGTGAGGTGTGGAAAAGATTCAAATTTATTGGTCAAAATGCTACAGAAACTTGCGTTGGCTTCGCTGGATGTAGTCAATGTGGCGCTTTGATTTCATATGACACCAAAAAGACTGGCACTTCGACGCTGAGTAGGCATTTAAACAGGTGGACTGGCAAAAGTGATGATCGCCAAAGATCTGTTTTATCATTTGTTTCAAAGACCGTCCCTCCTCTTCGCGCTAAGCAGGCCATCACAGACAAGTGCGTTAGGGATCCAATAATGTGACTATTTTTTTTTTTTTTAATTAAAAAAGCGTGTTTCTGAAAATGTTCCAATTTATAAATAACCCTCCCCCTCCTGAGTCCTCACAAATAAAATAGGACATTTCGGGTTTGTTTCGGGCTCGGGCCCGCAAATCACGTTAATTGGTCGGGCTCGGGTCGGGTTTTAATACCCGCGGGCTGGGTCGGATCGGGCTGGATTTTTTAGGCCCGATCTCACCTCTGCCGGGAAGTCAGAAAAAAAAAAATGAAATTTAAGTTTAACACTAGAAGCTCCAAAATTTTCTCAACCTACGGCAGCTCAGTGGTCAACAGCGTTCGTGCGCGGACTATAAGTGTGCGGGTTCGCGTCCCACAGAGAGCACGTCTAGCGTCCTTGGAGAAGACACTTAACCCCCGCTTCTCCCACCATTGGTGCCGTCGAAGGGCAGCCAGCTGCAGTGTAAGGAGTGCAGCACACAAATTTCCCCGGTGAGGGATGAATAGAGTAATTCATTTTCTTTTTTTTTTTTTTTTACCCCAGAAAGAGTCATCTGACACCTCTATCTGACCTGCACACTGAGGAGCAGAGTCGTTTTTGCGATTCAATTAGAGTCTCCTAGTCCTAGTCTCTGAGTGTTTAGTGCTTTTCAAACGACTCTTAACTGTCTTGTTTTAATAACTCAACCAGAAGGCCTGGGGTCTCGAGACACTTCCACGGAGCTTTCAGATAGTGGTGGTCAATTGACTCGCTTGTGAGGGTTCTAGTGTTAAATGCACAGATATGCTAAGCTGGATGTAAGAGAAGAGAGATTCACATCCTTCTCAATTCTACACACTGCTACTGTCGAAGCAATTGCACACATTCGCCCCTGATTTTATTCTGTGCCACACCCAAATTTTGACGTAAAAAGGAAGTGTTTATGCAGCAGCAGTGCAAGCGCTCTGTTCACAGGGATTAGGCGTGCCAGATCATACAACAGGGTGCGCCATTTTTATGTGAACGCATCAAAATAAGAATATGAAAAAATATGTTAGCTTTGCCGATTGGATGCGCGCGATACTGTGCTTACTGCCTTTGATAAGTCTTACACCGTGTTGTGCATGCATCTAGGGGTATGTACTAAGTACTAGGTTCTGTACACCTGGTCTTAAACTGGGAGGGAGGAGGGGAATTCAAATTGTCAAAAAGTGAAACTGAAAAACAATGTTGGCATTTTCATGGGTAAATACTGCATTTCTAAGCTGTCAAAAGGCTCCACAAAAGCACAATATTTCCCTTTTTGAAGAGAATTTTTTTTAGGCTAAATAAAAACTAAGTTGCTACCAGCTAGAGCGATGAACAAAAACCTAACGCTAACTTCAGTTAGATAAGTAGAATTCAATTATTGATATTTTTATACATACCCACTCTTTTTCTGCATGGAACCTACTGATAAAATGAAGTTTGAAATGAATGACCTGAAAACTGATTCCATGTATGTATATACTACGCTGAGTTAGCCCAACCCCTAGGGAGGAGCTAACTTAAAACCTGTTTGCAAATTGTTTTTATTTGAAAGGTAGTAATGCATTGTATTTATATAGCGCTTTTCAGGACTCTCAAAGACGCTTCACATATGCATTATTCATTCACGCCAGACCAGGTAATGGTTAGCTACTGTTGTAGCCACAGCTGTCCTGGGACAAACTGACAGAAGTGAGGCCGCCATTTAGCGCCATCGGCCCTTCTGACCATCACCAACCAATCACACACACATCATTCAGACTAGGCAATGTGGGTGAAGTGTCTTGCCCAAGGACACATCGCCAATTTAATCTTAACGGCCGTCCCACCGTGACACCTGGGGTTCTGGCGGTCTCCCATTCAACTACTGCCCAGGCCCAGCCTGCTTAGCTTCTGAGGTCTGACGGGATCAGGCATTGACAGGCTGGTATGGCTTGTTAACAATAACAAGTGTCTTGTTAACAATGGCAGGAAGGGTCTAAGCTTGCCTCTATTGTAATCAATGGCTTGTTATTGCACTGTCATACTAAAAGCCTTTGTGAAACTGGTCCTTCAATGAGACAATTGATTCTGGGTTAAGAAACTTCGTCTTTGGACCAGGGAGTGAGAACGCTATTGTAAACTCCATCTTGAGCCTTCATTCTTGTGTAGAAAGGGTTTTCTTTCTTTACAAAGATGGCTTCTTTTACATCCATTTCAAAGCATCCTTTCTCTCTACTAAGAATGTTCCCCTCACTGTCCAATGTGTGTTTGGTGGATTTAAGATGAAGATGTATGGCGGACTGTGGACCACTTGAGTCATCTCTTCTGTGTTGGTATAAGCTTTAGTGAAGTGGCTGTTTTGTTTCACCAATGTTGTGTTTTTTACAGCCCACTTCACTGTACTGAATAGAATCAAGTACACTGTCCAGAAGACAACTTTGAAACCCTTTCTACGACTTACTGACATTAAAAAAGTCAATTATTTGCATCTACTCATTGCAGGTGCCCAAAATGTTCTCGATTATTGTTGATATTTCAAATTTTTGAAAAAATATATTTTAAATATTCACACTTCATACTTGACTTTAATATTGCCCTATTCAGTCAGTCACCTTCTAAATGGTCAGTTCCTTATGCAGATACGGGGATGCCGGAGCCCAGCCTGGCTGATTCGGGGGCCACACGCATACAACCATTCCAAGGGGCAATTTTGCACCAGCCAATCAACCTAGCATGCATGTTTTTGGAGGGTGGGAAGAAACCAGAGTACCTGCCGAAAATCTGCACATAAACAGGGAGAACATACAAATTCCAGACAGAAAAGCTAGTGTTCCTAGCCTTGTCCCCACACGGGACTCAAACCCGCGACCTTATTGCTGTGAGGCCACAATGCTACCCACCAATGTTCCCTCTAAGCTACACGCCTTGTGCAATTGCGCACTGCTCGCAGATTAATAGCGCACAAGAAAACCTATGCAGCGCACAAAATAAAACTCAATTTAAACCAAAGATGGGAAAATGGGACAAAACTCTGCAGCATATCTCTTTCTTCTTTCTTTCTGAAACAAACAGCTTCAAAGCACTGCTTCGGAGTTTGGCTCGTCACTACTGGTGACGTCACAAAAGAGTATAAGTTTTAGCTCCGCCCCCTTCTGCTCAGGAAGCTTGTGTATTTGCTCAGACACATAAAAAATCAGAGGGAACATTGCTACCCACTGCACCATCGTGCCACCCTCCCTATTCATTTTTAAAAAAATGAAAAATAGTTATATCCATGTAAGTGTTTTAGCGTCAGCTTTAACTCCTATTCCTTTGGTGGCTGACCAAAAATAAATCTGGCGCTCTGCTTAAACAGTAATACGAAATGTCCAAAAGAAAACAGGCGCAATACTAGTTTTATCAGACATGATTTTTTTCACATGGTATTGAATCTGTTTTGGATGTTTAGCTGGCTTGCTTCATGATAGTTCCAAACTTACAAAGCACAGGGAGTTCTACCGTCGAGTTCTTATTCGATAGATTAAACACAGGCAGCTATTTATTCAACATCATGTTTTTGGAAAGTGTTCTATTTTTACAGAGGATCATTTTTTCTAGAGTTCCCACATTACAGTATGAATCCAAGATATCAGTCTGATCAACCTAGTCTCTGAGTCACTCCTTCAAGATGAATATTTGAACAGTTCACAACAAATGCCAGCTGAGCTCACTGGAGGCCTGAACAATATGGACAAAATATCTCATTGAGATTTCTCTGACTTGCTAATGAGATTTGGTCTTTTTGAACCTTATCTACAGACTTACATTTTTTTTGTATTGAAGTAGAGGATTATCACGTTTCATTCTAATGAGAAAGGAACTGCTTCACTAACCAACTGTAAGAGGCAACTTGTTGCTGAGACAAAGAAGCCCCAAGGTTCCATTTCCTCTTTAACAAGTCTCTGCTTTGTCAGGAACGGAAGCGGATGATGTTCAGCATATGCACCCTAACAGCTCCTCAGTCATCTCTAATAAATTTCTGTATGGCACACAGAGGAGCGCACACTTCAACAGCAGAGATAATAGACTTTTATCCACCTTGAAACCAAACACAGAAATCTTTGTTTATTGAAGCCTTCCAGGACACAACAGAAGGCGATGGATCACTGGAGGAATTTCTGAATCACAAAACATAAAAAAATGAAGCCAAGTGTTTATTATTTTTTAAAAATCAACTATTAGTCTGTGCAGCACGGTGGCGCAGTGGGTAGCAAAGTGGCCTCACAGCAAGACGGTCGAGGGTTCGAGTCCCGAGCGGGGACGAGGCTTGGAACATTGTCCTTTCAGTGTGGAGTTTGCGTATTCTCCCCATGTATGTGTGGGTTTCCTCCCACCCTCCAAAGACATGCATGCTAGGTTGATTGGCCGGTGTCGAAATTGCCCCTAGGAATGGATGTGTGTGTGGATGGTTGTATGTGTGTTGCCCCGCGACAGACTGGCGACCTGTTCGGGGTGTACTCTGCCCTTCGCCTTGAATTGGCTGGGATGGGCTCCGGCACCCCCAGCAAACCCCGAAAGGGATAGACGGATAAGAAAATGACTGCCTGACTGAACTATTAGTCTGGTGGAATGGTGGCCCAGTGGGTAGTGCAGTGGCCTCACAGTGAGAAGGTTGTAGGTTCATTCCCGGATGGGGACATGTCTTGGAACACTGGCCTTTCTGTGTGGAGTTTGCATGTTCTCCCTGTGTATGTGTGGGTTTTGTCCAGGTACTCCGGTTTCCTCCAAAAACATGCGTGTTAGGTTGATTGGCCCCTCTCCTCAAATCAGCGGGTGATGGGCTCCGGCACCCCCCCGCCCCTTGCATCCCCCGCAATCTAAACTGAATGACTATCAGTCTGATATGCAATCATTAGCATTAGGTTCAATCTCATGCAAAATCCCCTTTTCAGAGTTTTCTACCGTCTAACAGGGATGTGTGGGTCTGTATTTATTACCACAGAATCATTCAGACATTGTACTTCTGCTCCCCTCCTATTTGACAACGAACGAGCAGTTCCTCTGTTGATAATGTGCTAGGTTTAGCCATGACACTTTTATTAATAGCAGGAAGTATTTCAATTCAATTTTATTTGTATAGCCCCAAAATCACAGAATTTCTGTCTCAATGGGCTTCACATTGCAGATTCAGAAAGAAGAATTTCACATGCTCTCTCCTTCATTATGCTCTTTCTGTTTTAATTTTCAGAACTACTGCTTAACGAACATTCGGGAATCTCAATTGTGGTTGTTTATGATGAGAAAACTTATCTTGCGTGAAATTTGAATTTTAACCGGCACACGTTTTTCACCTTTCTTACTCTGAACGGCTGCACACACTTTTGAACTAACAAGAAACCAAAAGTGAACTTCTCAAATAATCTCGTTTTTTTTTTTAATATACTTTACCAACTCCTCACTGGGAAATTTGTGTGCTGCGTTACACCGCAGCAGGCTGCCAGCTATGACCAAGGTCCTTAGACGTGAACTCAGTGGGATGTGAACCTGCGAACTTCTGGTTAACTTCCAGTCTGCGGGCGAATGCTCTAATCACTGAGCCACCGTCTCAGACCCCCACTGAGTCACCGTCTACCCCATCACCTCCCCCATGTTTTCAAATGTGAGTTGCCACAGACGCTTTTTGGTCATTTTGCCTGATAACTAGCGCGGCCGCTTTCACCCGCTACGTCCTGTAAAGTGTTAAGTCAGACTGTGTTCTGTATTTGAAGCTGTCACATAATGTTTCTACATCGACTTTGTCCTGACTTAACGGGCTGGTCGATACTCTCCTTCAAAAAAGTTTGAGGGAATCATGTTGGAGGCAAACGTCCTCCTCTCCGGCTGAGAGTAAGTGGATGATGGAATGATGTATTCAACAGACCTCACAGCATTGGGATATTCCACAGCGGTGGAAACTTTGTTGCTTTAACCAATTGTAGCTTTCTGGTCAAAACCAGACGTGATGTGTATAACAGAATATTGGGACCAGTTGAACCGTTAAACTTTGCCCAAATTCTGTCTGCAGAAGGATCATCATGTCTTTACCCTGAATAAGAAGACGGGGGGCTGAGGAGTCCCCCGTGTTTCCATCAGGATGAAGAACATCTTTTGACTTCTTTATATATTTAGCTGTAGATTAGAATAAGCTAATATTTAAACAATAATCTTTGACACATTGTTTGCTCGTCCCGGGGGAGGGATCTCTCTTTCATGTGGATCCCCATGAGGTTTCTTATTTTTTCCCCACTGATGGGTTTTTTAGGAGTTTTTTCCTCACCGAGAAGGAGAGTCTAAGTGCATTAATGTGCTAGTCTTGTTTAGTTAGCATTTGTTAGTTATTTTTTTTGTTGTGTATTTGTGTTAATACATTCCTCTTTTTCTTGTGAAGCCCATTGAGACGGACATTCTGTAATTTTGGGCTATACAAATAAAATCGAATTGAATTGAATTGAATAAAACTTTCAAAACATTGTCTTTGTTCTGGCTTTAACTCTCAACTTCAGAAATCGGTGCTAACGCAGACCCTACAGCTTGGTTGACTTTCATGCCTGACTACTGTGCTACAAACAGACCTGAAAGTATGCGTTTGGGTTTGACGTCATAGCATCATCTTGAAGTGAGAAAAGCAATTTACCATTCGAGTTACAGCCCAATCATCACCTCACGAAAAAAAAACCAAAAAAAAAACAAGGTCCTGAATACAAGGGGCTGAAATGTGCTTCCTCCGGGAAATTGGTGAGACTCTCACTCAGAGAATGGGTTAGAAGCTTAGAGTAAAGCTGTTCCTCCTCTCAGTTGAGAGGAGACTGGTGGATCCTGTAGTTCGGGCACCTGGTTACCTCTCAGACATCTAGCTGGTGAAGTGTCCCGAGCAATGTTCCCTCTAAGCTGCACGCCTGCGCAATTGCGCACTGCTCGCAGATTAATAGCGCACAAGAAAACCTATGCAGCGCACAAAATGAAGCTCAGTTAAAGCTAGAGATGGAAAAATGAGACAGATCCCCGGAACATATCTCTTTCTTCTTTCTTTATGAAACAAAAAGCTTCAAAGCGCTGCTTCGGAGTTTGGCTCGTCACTGCTGGTGACGTCACAAAAGAGTAAAATTCTTTGCTCCGCCCCCTTCTGCCCAGGAAGCTTGTATGTTTGCTCAAACACATAAAAAATTAGAGGGAACATTGGTCCCGAGTACGTTTCACCAGGAGAACAGTCAAAGGTAGACAGATGGCCCAAAGCAGGAAGTGAAATGCATGTGGACATTTTATAGCCTACTTGTTCTTTCACCATTTCCCTTTAGGGGTCGCCACAGCAAGTCAGTTTCTTCCATCTACTCTATCTGTTGTATCCTCTTTGGTCACACCAACTATCTTCATGTCTTCCTTCACTGTATCCATGAACCTCCTCTTTGGTCTTCCTCTAGTCCTCTTTTCTGGTGGTTCCAAATCTAGCATCCTTCTTCTTATGTACTCTCTCTCTCTTCTCTGTACATGTCCAAACCATCTCAGTCTTGCCTCTCGAACTTCATCCCCAAAACCTCTAGCATGTGCTGTTCCTCTGATCCTGTCCATCCTGGTCACTACCAGAGGGATCCTCAGCATCTTCATCTCTGCTACCTCCATCTCTGCTTCCTGTCTTTTCTTCAGTGCTTTATATTTTATATGAATACATATAATGCATAAAATATAATGCAATGGATATAAATGCTCTACATTTTATTGACTACCTTTGGGAGAATTCTGCCTAGAAAGTGTGACAGAGGAAGTTTTGTAAAATCTGAGGAAAGCAATGTGAATAACATGAAATACCAAAGGGCATCACGGTCTGATGAGGTAAAGCAGCAGAGTCCAGGGCATTTCACCATCAACCCTATGTTCAGACATGTCCATACGAATTTATGTCATGCTTTTATTTCTCCCTGAAAGAAACTCCCTGAGACCACTAGAGATAAGCGGTACAGAGGATGAATGAGAGAATGAATGTATGAACAAAAGTAACGTTTTTTTTGTTTGTTTGTTTTTTCACCTCACTAATAAGATAGCTCTGACTTGTCTTAATAGTCTCAAGTTTAACCAGCTGGATTTTACATTATGGATGGTACTTTTGATTTTACACTTACAAAAGAGACTTCCTTCGGCTAGTTTCTATTTACAAGTCATTGATTTTATTTGTAGAGTCCAAAATTACACTTTTTTTGGTCTCAAATCTTCACATTGCAGATTTAAAAAGTACAAAAAAAGGAAGGAAAAAAAAGAAAAATGTGTAAGAACAAATACACAGTTAAAAGCTAACTAACAAATGCTAGCTAAACAACCGCAACACATTCCTGTCCTTAAACTCTTAAAAACCCATCAGTGGGGAAAAATAAGAAACCTCATGGGGGTCCACACGAAAGAGAAACCCCTCCCCTGGTACGAGCATCCAGTGTGTCTAAGACTATTGTTCAAATATTAGCTTATTTTTCAGCTAGTTACATGACAGCTAGAGCTAGATATCTGAAGAAATCGGTAGATGTTCTTTATCCTGATGGAAACAGGATGGTTAAGCGAGACGGACGAGAGATGTGACTTTTGTTATTCCAGATGAACAGAACAAAAGCAGATCTTTTAGATCTACGTTGATCAGAGGTGCCCACTTTATTTCAGCATGCGAGCTGCTTGTAAATTTCCCAAGTTGAAAAGATCTTCTGACAATGAAATAATGTAAGACATTGAGGTTGGTTGTTATGCCCAACATTGTTACTATAGATAATCTCCTCACGTTATCCCTCCTTTTCTCTCTCCATCTCAACCTTCTCCATTCTTAATGTTTTTCTTTCTCTCCTCCGTAATACCTTGTGTTAGAAACCATCTAAACACATTTTTATTGTTACTGTGGAGCTGCAGCTCAATTACTTTTAAAATGGTCTAAATTTCAGTTATGATGACTTGTCGTTTAAACTAAACCAGAAAAGGTTTGAAAAACGACGGGTAATGACTGTTAATGACAGTTAACCAACAGAGATGGCAGGAGGCAGACATACTTATATTTTTTCCTAAGAATAAAGACTTTGTTTTCTTCATTCTTTAAATTGTTGCGGCCATTAAATAACCTTTGATAAAAGTTGTTATGAAGAAAGTGTCCAACTTTGTTTTAAAGTTTTGTTCTTTTACTATTATTGCTTTTCTGTCTCACACACACCAGTACCATCTCCTTATTGGGCATAGCCTTATTTGGACACGACCCAAACTTCTACATTTTATCTTGTAACACTCCTATTTTATAAATAAACCTACTTCGGGGACAGATCCTTGTTGTCTAGACTTTGGTCACTCTATACTTAGATCTGCTATCCTTGCTGAGTGAGTAGGGCTACCATATGTCTGACCCACTCCAAACACCTTGTGTAGTTAGCAATACATGAAATATCGATCACCATTCTGCTTGTCATAAGACATTCACAAACATTGCAAGTGCCAAACGGATCCCAGTCTCAATGGTATTTCAATAGGGATACACTCCGTTTGAAATTAAAATTTCAAATTAATTGAAAGCAATCAGGCAGCACGGTGGTGCAGTGGGTAGCACAGTGGCCTCACAGCAAGAAGGTCGTGGGTTCGAGTCCTGGGTGGGGACGAGGCTTAAAACACTGTCCTTTCTGTGTGGAGTTTGCATGTTCTCCCCGTGTTTGCGTGGGTTTCCTCCGGGTACTCCGGTTTCCTCTCACCTTTCAAAGACATGCACACTAGGTTGATTGGCCGGTGCCAAATTGCCCCTAGGATTGAGTGTGTGTGTGTGGCTCCGCGACAGTCTGGCGACCTGTTCGAGGTGTACTCTGCCCTTTGCCTTAAATTGGCCGGGACGGGCTCCGGCACCCCCTGTAACCCCATAAGGGATAGATGGATAAGAAGATGACTGACTGACTGAAAGCAATCATCATGTGGGAGACTTACAAGAAGGCTACTAAAGTTACAGTGAACAAGCTACCAGGCAAATTTGCTCACCAAACAGAAACCATTACCAAAAACAATCCCTCTGAGCTGCACAAAAGCCACAATTTCTTCTAAAAATGCCTCATTAGTGGTATATCATCTGGTTGTCTTCCCAGTTATTTCTAAACTTTCCTTTAGGTACCTCAAGTAGTTACAGAAAAAATGTAAATCTAGAAAAAAAGAGACTGCTGTCATTTGTTCGGTTTTAATGACGCCCAGAAACTCACCAGAAGAAAATAAAAAACAAACTTCTCCAAGTTGAAATATTTTTTGCACCTTTCACATGGTTCCTTTTTTATTACTTTAATTTGGCACTTTTGTTCAAACTGATTGTTGGAAATCATTGGAAATAATTCACCCCACAAACAGACCTAGTGGAGATAGATTGTCCACCAGATATAAATGAGTGACCAAATCAAACGGTAGTTGCTGAGGATCTCTCTGGGAGTGACCAGGATGGACAGGATTGGAAATGAGTACATCAGAGGAACAGCACTTGTTAGAGGTTTTGGAGATAAAGTCAGAGAGGCCAGACTGAGATGGTTTGGACATGTGCAGAGGAGAGAGACTGAGTACATCGGCAGAAGGATGCTGGGTTTGGAACCACCAGGAAAGAGGCCTAGAGGAAGACCGAAGAGGAGGTTAATGGATACAGTGAAGGAAGACATGAAGATAGTTGGAGTGACCGAAGAGGATACAGCAGATAGGGTTAGATGGAAGAAACTGATTTGCTGTGGCGACCCCTGAGAGGAAATGCCAAAAGGAGAAGAAGATAAGAAGTAACGGTGAGGTGGTGAAAAAAAATGTTTTGAGGCAGACTTGGAGTTATTGGAGTTAGGGAAGGATGGCTCAGTGAGTAGGGCGACTGTCCTATAACCGGAGGGTTAACGGTTCAATCCTCCACCCGGAATTCATGCTGAGGTGTCCTTGAGCAAGACGCTGAACCCTCAATTGGTCTTGATGGTGGTTTGCGCCTTGCATGGCAGTATCCCCATCAGGTGTGTATGGGTGAATGTGACCTACACTGAATAGCGCTTAGGTGGAAAAGTGCTATATTGGTAGAGTCCATTTACCATTTATAGAAAAAAAGCTCTTTGTTAGAAAAACAAACCATAACAGCAAATAAGGTGAACTCAGTATGCAGCTTTTGGACGAGTCACAAGCGAGTCACACCCCAAAGAGACAGAGGACGCTAATTTTAAAGTTAGTGGAGCAAAAGTTTTGTATCTTGAGTGTCTATGGCTCTGTTTGGACATACAGTATGTCCATGTTTTGACTGTAGATCAAAAATGAGCTTGCGAGGTTTTCAGGTAGCGTTTTGATTCTCCATCTGGTTGTTGGGAGTAAAATTACCGGTTTTTGTTGCCAGACTGTTTACTTTACAACGTTTTTCCCATCAGAGACATCTCGCCTCCTTTCTGCAGCTGAGGCTTTGATTAATGTAATTTTCAAGATTTTTTTTTTTTTTTTTTGACTAACGACCAAACTCCTCCTGTCTGTTGTGTTTTTTTTATAATTCCACAATTGGAAGTACGTTTATTTTTTAGCTATTTTCCAAATTCCCCTCATCCAACAATCACCTTGTGTGATTTGGTTTGCAGCTTTCGCAGAGGAGACCAGGCATACAGAAAGATTTCTGATGAGTGTTATCACAGGCAGGTGGATGGTGCAAGTGAGTCACAGAGGTGCAGAAACCGGTGAGCATGTCTCATTCTTTGGCAGCTCTGTCCTTTGGGACCCAAAAAACCTGTCAGAAGAAACAGAAATTCAGAGATGGCGAGACAGGTGGATTTCTGGCATGTCAGAGGGAATGATAGCTGTCATCTGATTGCATCTGTTTGCATTCGATTTCACGATGGATGTTGTAATCACCGGGATGTGCACGATGTCAGCAGGAGGATATGCTGTGTAATGACACTGGGTAATAAGCTGCACCCTGATTAAACGAGTTCACAAGACTCAGAAGAAACTTTTATTTTGGGAAAAAGTTTCAAATAAATGTGAATTAAGAAAATAAAACCAGAGAAGGCTTATATGGTTTAACCTTTAAAAACCCAAATTCAACTGGTTATTTCTAGGCGTTCTAATTTAAGGATTTATATTTCGATCCATACAAGCCAAAATGTGTTGCACAACAAAATTTTGGCAAAAAAAAAAGAAGCACAGGTAATTAATTACAACCGTTACATTTTTGTAGGTAAAGTTATTCAAAATTTGTAGACGTAGATAAACAAACAAGCTCTGGAGAGAAGCCATATTACTCAGATTAAAGACTGAACTGTTTAAAGACAACAAAGAAGAAGAAAGAAAGAAAAAAAGACTGCTTACAAGCTTCTGTGAGAAACTGAAGGTTTTAATGTGGAAGCGAATGGTTTCACTAATTACATCGTGCAAAAGTCAAACATTTGTGCTCGAATTAACCTCGTCAGGGAAGACTAAACATGAAAAGAGGACGTGTATTCTGGGAAGATGAAGGCAGAAACAACAGTTACTTATTGCTTGTAAAAGAAGTAAATCACTTGGAACAAAAGCCTTTAATGACCTGCTGAAGATTCTGGAGCAGATTGTGTTTCTGTTTCACTTTTGAAGAGGTTCGATTTCTTGGGTTTGACCAATTATCTTTTCAAAGAGTTGTCAATCAGAGGCTTTAGTTTAAACCAAGGGTGCCCAACCTTTTTTTTGTCCCAAGATCTACTTTTCAAATGTCAAACCTCCTGAGATCTGCCAGTCTGGCGCTACCATCGGAAACCCCGGAGATTGTTTCCAACCAGCCTCTCTCTCAAACAAACAAGTACCGACAAATTCTTCTTGCACGCTCCCTTTTCTCTCTATAACACAGACACACATACACAGACTTTTTCCCCGTGCATGTGGCGCTTTGGGAGGAGATAGCGGTCACAACAGCAACATACGCTGCGCATAGATTTCAGATTTAACAATGCAATTTTATGTCACAGACTCCAAAATTTGTCAATGACACTAGAAAAAGCCATCAAATTGGGGGAAAAAAACCCAGAGTCGCTAAATTTTAGCTAGAGTTGCTAAATTTTAGCGACTCTAGCAACTAGCACTAGAACACTCACGAGGAGTTTCGTGGAGGTGTCTCAAGACCCCAGTCCTTTTGCTTTTTTTATTAAAACAAGTCACTTAAGAGTCGTTTGGAAGGCACTAAACACTAGGGAGACTGAGACTACGAGACTCTTCTTAAATAAATAAATAATTTAAAAAAAAACATAGAACGACTCTCCTCCTTAGTGTGCAGGCCAGGTAGAGGGGTCTGATGACCCTCTTCTAGTATGGACTTGAGGTTGAGAAAATCTTGACGCCTCTAGTGCAAGAGGGTCTGAATACCTGTCAAAGTCAAAGTTGCGTCAAAGTCGCTGAGTTGACATTACTGTCTTCATTCAATTTTTTTCCTGACACACCTGGCGGTCGACTTGGAACCAGCAGGCTACCGGTGGACCGCGATCGACTGGTTGGGCACCCCCAGTTAAAACCATGTTGTGGAGTGGAGAAACAACAACCAAAAAAAAGAATCCAGGGAACTGCAGTTTGCCACTTCGGTATGCTTTTTCTTCGACTTCATACTCACATAAATGAAACATAAATACAAAGAATTACAATTTCACTGACTGCATAGCTTTGTTTGACATTATTTTCATTTGAAAAGATAAAAAGAAAGGATTTGATTAAAACGTGAAACTAAGAGGACATTCTATAATTCTGTTCTATTTTTCATCAAATTTTCTTCGGAAATCCCCTTTGTCTCTTGATTTGCGTCCTCCAGAAGACCTCGGAGGTTGATGTAATAAACTCTATTAAACTTGAACATAAAGGCACACCAAGTTCCAAATGACACATCTGAATCCTCGAGGTCTCTTTGCTGTTTTAAATCTGTTAGTGTTTTATTCTTTGGGCAGTGGTTTCCTTCTCATTGGACATTCTTCTGGGATTTGGTCAGAGTTTCTACCAGATGATTTTAAACTTTTGTTACCCATTCTGACTTTTAATTTACACTGACTTCCACATTTTTCTGCACATAATTTTTTTTCTGTAGAGGTTCCTTCACACTTCCTGTATGCTGCTTTGTAATGTCTTTCTACCAGCTGCTTTTTTAATTTGGGATATTTGTCCATATCATGGCTTTATCTATACGACACAGTGTGGACTCTGAATAGGACAGATATCTCTCAAAACGCTAATGTTTCTGTGAAAAAAACCCCGAAATTTTTCATTTACCTATTTCCAGCACCGTTTTTATTTCTCAGATTGCTGAAAATGATTCATCTACCGAATAAGGCTGAACAGCTTTCAGAAGTTTTTTTCCTTTAATTGGGCTCAATTGACAAACTGAATTTCATAAAAAATTGATTTCAGGAGCCCAAAAACCTCCAAGATACAAACAATCCAGATGAACCAAAGCGATGAGCTTCACGATGCATAATAATTTGGAACACATTGTAGACGATGCGAGAGAAGAGGATGCAGATAACATGCTGACTCTCTGTGGCTCCCCACAAATAACGCTGAGATGTCCAATTTTCTAATCCTACTGTAGACGCTATGATGTGCTGAAATAAACTCCTAGGGTCTAAATGACAGGGTGCACACTTGTGTTTGCTTTCACAGTTGCTCTCAGATCCACTTAGAGAAGCAGATGGAGACCCTAACCCTCATCAGCCACTCTGAAACATTTGTCAAGTAAGGTCATCCTTCTGACGTATTAATGGAGCTCAGATGTTTTAATCTTTGATGGTGTCTTAGATAATCTTAGGTAAGCCTTTAATGCTCAGTGAATGGATCTGGAATCTGTGGCGGAACTCTACAGTAAAATATTTGAATGATTTATTGGTGGTTTGAACTTTTTCTTTGGCCTGCTTATCCTCCAATCAAGACATATGATCGCTGGGAGGGCAAACGCTGATGCTTTAAGTCTATATTGCATATCTCAGGACGTATTTTGCTTGTTCAGATGCTTGACTATTGCTACTTTTTGCCAACTTCTCTGTGGCTACCGTTTTTTCGTGGTGGGGCAAAATATCTACAGCGTGGGTGCCCAACCTTTTTTTGTCCAAGATCTATTTTTCAAATATCAAACCTCCTGAGGTCTTAACCCCGGACATCTTTTCCAACCAGCCTTTCTCTCTCAAACACACACACACACCAACAAATTTCTCTCTTTCGCTTGCCCAACCCTTTTATCTCTCACATACAAAAACTTTTTTCTGCGCGCACGCAGCGCTTTGAAAGTGCGAGGGGCCACAACAGCAACATGCACTGCTCATTGATTTCAGACTTAACAATGCAATTTCACGTCACAGACTCCAAAGTTTGGCAGCAACACTAGCAAAAGCCGCCAGATTGACTTTTTTGGGGACAAAAAAACAATAAAAAAAACTGAGAGTTGGAAAATTTCAGTGACTCTAGCAGCTAAAGGGTCTGAATAGTCGCTGAATATAAATACTAACTAACTCAACTCAGCGACTAAAAAAGTCGCTGAGTTGACATTCCTGACTTCATTTTTTTCCCGCCAGACCTGGCGGTCCACTTGGAACCAGTCCATTGACTGGTTGGGCATCTCTGATTTATAGCTTTGCTCAGAATCTCCTGTTTTTCCCAGTAGATGGATAAACTTTTGGCTTGTTGTAGAGAAAGAGCCAAAAGACCAACAAGAAAAACTGAGACTTTTGTTTAAAATTGCCATAAATTTTTTATAGAAATTGAAAACGAAGCCCATTATATAACTTCCTGTTTACTGTTTGAGATTGTAATAAAATAAACATGCTTCAGGGGTTTTTAAAAGTTTGTTTTAGTTTAGTTTTACTGAATAAAAAAAACTATAGGAAAATGAGTTCATGAATATTAACTTGTCTCTTCTGCAACTTGGTTTGTTTTATAAATTTTACATTTCTAGATCTTTGTGCTTCTGTAACAAAACTCTCCAAAGGTTTACACGACTTTGGAAACGTGTTCCATCTCAATCTGAACTTGAATATTTATTTTTGTTTACTAAGGTGTGTAGTTTTTCCGTAGACAACCCTACACATTCTGCTCTGGGTCGAGGTCTTTTTTCTCCGACAGAACTTTGTGATGGCCTGCGTTGTTAAAAACCTAAATGGATTTTAAATGAGATTTTTTATATTTCTATGTACAAAGTTCAGGCTTCGGATGGTTTTTAGATTTTCCCCGCTCCTTTTTACTTTCTCTCGTCTTAACTTCTCTGTTTGCGTTGTTGTGTGTCCACCAGATAATGTAAATGTTCAGCAGCTTTGAAGTAAGTGTTCTCGGAGGAGTGCTATTAGAATTTCTACTAGAAGAAAAAAAACTGTAGCTCTCAATGTGACATTTCAGCAGCTGACGTCTTTTTGTTTCATTTACAGACACATAGATGAGTCCTTCCCAGGCGACCTGAACTGCATAATGTTCCATTAAGGCAACAATGCTGTATGTTAATGAGTGTCTGTGGGTGGTGGGTTCCGCAGTGGAAACAAGCAGAAAAACAGCGTGAACTAATGTATTCAGTCATTCCCATACATAGACCCTTCTCACCTTTACTCACCTCCAACTGCCTCCCTGTCTGTCGACAATCCTCATTATTCTGCTTTCCTTCGCAGGGAAACTCTGACACTGTGCTGTTCTACCAGGATGCCAGCGGAAAAAGAAAAACAGAACAACTTCTATATTTGAATCCTTCCTCTTCTTCAGCACAACCCTGCTGCTTATTCATGAAACTTCCCTCAGCTCAAAGTTGAACCCTGTTCTTCACCTGTGCTTCTCCTTCACCTCGTCAACACTGCCCACTTTTATTTAACGGGAACAAGTTCAGACTGTGACTACTGAATGCCTGAATCAGCCCACGTTGCCATGACCAACGACAGCAGCCTCCTCGGTGTCTGGGAAACCTCGGACTGGGCAGAGACATCCCAGTGCCCACCTTCAGTAGGCGGGGCCACATTTTTAATTGTGGCATATAGCGCCGTCATAGCAATTGGGCTGCTAGGAAACGCAGGTTTGGTGTTCATCATCGCTCGGCAACAGGAGTTGCGCAACGTCACTAACATCCTGATTGCTAACCTGTCTTGCTCGGACATCCTGATGTGTGTGGTCTGTTTGCCGGTCACTGTCATCTACACCCTGATGGACCGCTGGGTGCTGGGAGAGGCCCTCTGTAAGGTTAGTCAAACACTGTGAATTATTCAGTGCCAAACCAAGGTTCCATGAAAGTACGAAGTGTGCCGGGCAATCCCGACACACTCCTCATGAGATGTGTTCTGACTAAACAAAAATCAAACGTATTCCAGAATATTTCTACCCTCATTTAAAATACCTGAGACTTTTTGGGATTTTTGAATTATGTGAACATCACAAAAAAAAAAAATTGTAAGGAGTTAATTGTTTTAATTAATGAAAACAAAACAAACCAAATCAGAGAAGGATTGTGGGAAAATTATGTCACAACAACAACAACAAAAGATTTAAAGAACAGAAAAGTATATTCTGCAAAAAAAAAATGGGATCAACCTCATTCACTCACGGCCTGCACGCAAGCAAATCAATTTGGTGAACATGAATCTAAGTTTTTTAAACTTTACAAAAAGATTTACAAAAAAAAACAGTCGAACAAGTCGAGTTTATTGTTGGTGCTTTAAAAAAAAAACATTCCATATCTTATTGCCTGTAGACATAAACCACATTCTTTAAAATCTAATTCACTAATTCTAATTAATGGATTTGATCTACGTTTAATCTACGTTCCCACACTCATCGATGATCACCAGTTGTGGGTGGTCACTGAAAGAATGACATTGCGGATACAATTGGCTGAAATGAGCTTCCTCCGCAGGGTGGCTGGGCTCTCACTCAGAGATCGGGTGAGGAGTTCTGCTACCAGGGAGGAGCTTGGGGTACAACCCCACCCCTTCCAGGTCAAGAGAAGCCAGATAGGGTGGTTTGGGCATTTGGTCAGGGTGCCTCCCGAGCGCCTCGCTGGTGAGATGTTTTGGGCACGTCCCACCGGGAGGAGACCAAGAGGCAAACGCTGGACCTGCTGGAGAGCCTATGTCTCTCCAGCAGGCTGGGGAACGACTCTGGATGTTTCCAGGTGAGCTGGAGGAACTGAGAGAAACCTGGGCTTCTGTCTGAGGCTGTTGCCCCCACGATCCATCCCCAAATAAGTGGAAAACGACGGAACGGATTTGATTGGATGAAGATGGATATTTTTATTGGAACACAAATATTTACCTTCATAAAATATTAGTTGGACGATTCCAATTAGAAAACAAAGCAATAATGATGCCACTTAAATTCATTCATTTTCTGAGCGGTTTATTACTGTCAGGGTCTCGGCACTGAAATTTCATTTGGATGAAAATTTGATAAAATTGTCAAAACACCCAAATCACTGAAAGAATAGCTTCACCAGGAGAATGTTAAACTGCTAAATGGTATTGAAATAAAATAAATAAAAATAGTGAGATGACCAGAAGAAGCTTTCTGATGGAAGACAGGAAGACCTGTCTGGAATGGATGATCATCCGACACTGAAGGGATGGCAGACTGCATTTTTCAAGGCAACTGCTCAAATGCCATCAGGTGTCTTAAATCAGGCAGATGAGGGAAGGTCCTGGGCTCGCTCTGGTGGTGGGAAAAGGAACCATGGCGGTATCCCAGCCTTCTCAATGAATGGTCAAAGATCCATGGGCAGACGTGGCATTGCATGGCTTGGCTTGACATGGCTTGACAAAAAAGCAACCTGAATGAACTATTTGTCAAATATTATATTTTCTTTCTCATACTTTTATTGCCCCTATGTATGAGAAAAGCAGCTGCGGCTGCTGATGTAGAAGAGATTGTAATATCGTAAATGGACTCTACTTATACAGCGCTTTTCCACCTGCATCGGCACTCAAAGCACTTTACAGTGTAGCTCACATTCACCCATTCACACACATTCATATCTGATGGGGGCGCTGCCGTACAAGGTGCAAACCACCATCAGGAGCAATTGGGGGTTCAGTATCTTGCTCAAGGACACCTCGGCATGAACTCCTGGCGAGGGATCGAACCTGCAACCCTCCGATTACAGGACGGTCGCCCACTGATTGTAGATGAAGACAATCATAAATGAAAACAACAGCTATATATTTAAAGAAATACGCAGATGTTCCCAATCCTGATGGAAATGGGCAGCGGTTGGGGGATCCATGGAACCAGGGATGAGATGAGGGCCACAGGACAGAAAAGCCAGGAATCAGCCGACAATGATGTGGACACATCAAGCACTAGGGCACCCTCGTTCAATAAAGATGACGAAGTTGATAACATAATCAGATCCACAACATCTCAAGCTCTCCTGGTCAAGGAAAGAATCACATAAGTATCATGTATTATCTACATATTGTTTTATAACATGGGGATTGTAGAAAAAGTTTCAAAAAAGTCTTCTGGACAGTTTAATTCTTGATCGAGACGTTTCGACTTCCATCCGGAAATCATTTTCAATCTGATAGAAATGGACTGAAAACTGGATCTATAGATACTAACCTAAGTAAAAGGTAAAAAATAGAAATCTATATAAATTTATTTTTTACCTTTTACTTAGGTTAGTATATATAGATCCAGTTTTCTTGATAGACATTAGAAATCTATAGAAATCTATTTTTTAATAGAATATAGAAATCTATAGAAATCTATTTTTTTACCTTTTACTTAGGTTAGTTTATATAGATCCAGTTTTCTTAATAGATAATATAAATCTATATAAATCTATATAAATCTATTTTTTTACCTTTTACTTAGGTTAGTATATATAGATCCAGTTTTCAGTCCATTTCTATCAGATTGAAAATGATTTCCGGATGGATGTCGAAACGTCTCGATCAAGAATTAAAGTGTCCAGAAGATTTTTTTTTAACTTTTTCTACAATAGATCACTCCTGGATGAATGAGGGACTACACGGATTATAACATGGGGACTTAATAAACTGTTCATTTGATGTTGTTCCCTTGACGTTGGGATATAAGTGATTTCCTACAGGACCAGATGTCCAGAGCTTACTTCAATGATAGTCAGAATCATTTACTCATCCTCTGTTTATGCCTCTACTTTCCATGCAAGGTGTATCTAATTCACCACATCCAAATACAAACTCAAACCTTTAGCTCGAGGCTGTTTCCTTTTGATTTCTTCCTGCGTGAGTGTAAACAAATTTAATAACTTTGTTAGTTTTGAAGGAAACAGCCTCGGGTTCTTTAAAGATGCTCTGGACAATTTGGGAATGTAATCATTTTCTGTTTATAATCCCTCACGTAATCAAACCTAAACACCTGTACAAGTTCTGTAGGCTTTTCAGCTACAACTTCTCCACTTCAGCTCCAATGCAAATTTATTACAGCTGGAACTAAAGGGATTGTTGTTTTCATTGCCCGTGAAATAATTAGCAGCGCGCTGCTTGCTCTCACATTTAATCGTGTTGAATAAGAAACTCCAAGCGATACATCAGGAAAAGATGATGTTCGTTTATATAACACACACACACACACACACACACAAACTTTTACCTTGAATGGTTATATCAGATAAACATGAAGTAAAAGTGAAAATAAAACTTTCTTTATAGCTTTAAGGATCTAGATCTTCAACTAAAAATGTAACGTTCAAAATTACCCTAAAAAAAGTACCGTATTTTCCGCATTGTAAGGCGCACCCTCAATGAATGACATTTTTAAAAACTTCTTCCATATATAAGGCGCACCGCTTTATAAGGCGCTACAGTAAAGGTTGGGGTAACGTTATGCATTCACTAAATGGTGCTGCGCTAAAGGGAATGTAAAAAAAACAAAAAACAGTCAGATAGGTCAGTCAAACTTTAGCAACAATTACAAAACAGCTTTCTATTTTTACTCCCAAAATGAATAAACAGCTGTTTTATTATTTTTTCCGAGATAAAGTATTAGTATTTTCGTGACACAGTTTGTCTTCCATTGGAGATAAACTCTGTTTAGTCTTACTTACTTGGCGCAGCGCATCCTCTTGCTTCCTCCACTTCCTCACCATTGATTCATTGATGTTAAACTCTCTCGCTGCGGCTCTATTCCCGTGTTCTACTGCGTGACCAATCGCCTTGAGTTTAAACTCTGCGGTCTAACAGTGTTTCTTGGTAGGAGCCATTTCCGTGTTTTTATACAAACACACAAATGGAAATAGGTGCGTTCGAGATGACACAAGTGGACGCAGTTCTGATCGGCGCAGATCGGTGCACATTGCATGCCGGTTAGGTTTTGGATTCAAAAACTAACCGGCATGCATTGCGTACCGATCTGCGCCGATCAGAACTGCGTCTGCCTGTGTCATCTTGAACGCACCTAATGAGACGCCCTTTCATATATCCCAGCATGCACCGCGCACTACTTCTTCTACGGGAGAAATAGAGTCGGCGACTGCTTACCGCAGTTGTGACACCTGTTGTAGCTCAATATTAATCCATATATAAGGCGCTCCGAGTTAAAAGGTGCATCGTGGACTTTAGAGAAAATTTAAGGTTTTTAGGTCCGCCTTATAGTGCGGAAAATACGGTAGTCTTTTTCCGGGTAAACGCATTCTAATGCAAAAGTATCTTGTTTTGGTGGTAGAGTCCTGCTCACATAAAACGAGATGCATTGGGATCTGAGATAATTGTGAGTTTATTCCTGTGAATAACGTGCCATGAAAGAGCTGCGATTTTCAGAGTTTTTATGGATGTAGAATGAGGAGGACCCAATTGCAGGACTTCAAACACAGTTTATTAACTCAATTCAGGAAGTCTGTAAAGGAAGAAGGACAGGATTAACTCAAGGTTTCAAAAGTCCCCTTAAATAGATGGCAGGGTGCACAGATGTGTGGAATCAGGAATCATCCCCAGGTGATCCTAATCACCTTGATTAGGAATATCCAGGGCTCCCTCTGGCAGCAGGTAAGGGATCCAGACAGTGATAGGTGTTGCTCACATTAAAGCAAATCATTGGCATAATGTCTGCATTTGAATTGGAAGATGAAGTGATCTAAATCGACCGCATGTTGGGAGAACATCAAACGATACTGTTTTGCCTGTATGGCGACAATCTACCGTAAAGAGCTCGATGAAAGGCTCTCGCAGACTACAGTATGACGGGATGCATCGCAAACTAAACGCCAACACATTCTTGGTGGTATACTGAACTTCACAGCACCGCACAGCAGATCTACAAACAGAAGAATTTGAATTTTTATGCATGCAACTACTTTTTAAAGGCACTTGAAATGAGGACGATTGTCGGGAGACAAGTGTGCGTCTATCATACTCATCTGCAATTTATTGCCAGGTGACCAGGGACATGTAGCCGACTAGACGATGACGTGTCTGTGATCACTCAAAATCGATAAACGACACATTTTCTACCGGAAATCTACGGATTATTGCACAACATTCATCAGATAAATGTCACCACTTACATGTTATTAATCGCCCGATGGTCGATCGTTTGTCCAGTGCTTTTTTGTAGGTCAACAATCGCACAACCTTTCCAACTTGGAGTAGATTTCAGAAAACTTTACTGATGGTCGCAAAATTTTAAGTCAGAGCGATCATGATATGATCTGTCGCAAAAGGCCAAAAATTGAGGTGAACAACCCTAGATGAGTAACATGGACGCCCCAGCTATGCTCAAGTTTGCCAATTTTTTCTCGGAGTCAAACCTCAACCTTCTTGCTGTGAGGCCACTGTGCTGTCCACTACACCCTGGCCGAAATGTGATTGGCCAAATGCTTTAATTTGAAAATAAACATTTGAAAACAGTGGAGCCTTTGAAAAAAGCATCGGAAAATTGACAACAGTGTGGGATTTATATTTTTTTTTAGGGTAGCAGAGAAGGATTAGCATTCGTTCAGATTCCACCAGTGCAGCAAAGTCTCTTTGAGAAATGTGCAGTTAAATAAGCATGGATTATTGGACTAATAATTAAACTTACTTTAAAATATCAATGCGGGTGGTTCATGCCTAGCGGGGTAAAACATTGCTGTCTTTTATTAACTATTCAAGGTGGCACCTGTGGGAAACAATCAGATTTCGGAGTCAGAAATAATAAGCAGGAAGCAACTCTTTTTTTTTTTCTAGCTGCAGACGTAAACGTAGAGTGTGTCTACCAGTAATTAATTTGACAGAGGGGATGATGTGCGGCAGCTGAAAGGCTTCATAATTGGCTTTTCTCATGACGAGACAGCAGTTTATGCAAATGATACATATGTAAAATTATTACTTCCGGCATCATATCTGAGTTTTTTTTTTTTTTTGTAAACCTAGTGTCATCGCAATTATAAATAAACGCATAAAATATTTCTACATAAAATTTTTTTGATGGATGGCAAAAAATTTACAGTACAAGCTGTGTTCCATCTTAAACATTTAAACCTAATATGAAATCATTTTTAAGCTCCTTAGAAGGCCAAATCTTATCTGTATTGATTTATTTTTCATCCAATTATGAATTTCTCCCCAGTTTTGCCAAGTATTTCAGTCGGGCGCCGATATTAATAACAGAACAAAAAACACAATTTGTACTTGGCTTGAAAGCAAATATTTGGTGCGGTTATTTTTATTCTTCAACGAAGCCTGAACCCTCTCAGGCAAGTTTTTTTCATTTTACTGAAGTAGTTTTCAATGGTTCTTCAGACTCTTCGTAGGACTGTGAAAAGCTCTCAAGTGTTTAGATGTTTTTTTATTTCATATTTTATCAAACTCAGTCAATTTTTTTAACATTATTGAGGTCAGGGCTTTATTTTAAGTAGACTGATTTCCAGTCCAGTTCAAGGGTCGCGTCTCTCACCTCGTCTTTCTTTCCATTTTTCTCTCGTTGCATCTTGACAACCACTCCTCCATGGAGGCCATTTTTGTTCCGACCAATGATAGATCAATCAATCTGAAGTACAAATGCACACCTGAGGTCTTGTGTTCTTTTTTTTTTTTACTTTTCTTCTTTTTCTTTCGGCATTTCCCTTCAGGGGTCGCCGCATCAAGTCAGTTTCTTCCATCTAACCCTATCTGCTACATCCTCTTCGGTCACACCAACGACCGTCATGTCTTCCTTCACTGTATCCTTCCTCTAGGCCTCTTTCCTGGTGGTTCCAAATCCAGCATCCTTCTGCCGATGTACTCGGTCTCTCTTCTCTGCACATGTCCAAACCATCTCAGTCTGGCCTCTCTGACTTTATCTCCAAAACCTCTAACATGTGCTATTCCTCTAATCCTGTCCATCCTGGCCAGTCCTAGAGAGATCCTCAGCATCTTCATCTCTGCCACCTCCATCTCTGTTTCCTGTCTTTTTCTCAGTGCCACTGTCTCTAGACCAAACAGCATGGCCGGTCTCACCACGGTTTTGTACGATTTCACTTAAAATCCTTTAAAAGCTATCTTATTCAAATTATTTTGAAGAGAAAACATTTTCAGAAGAGCAACTAATTTAATTTTGCACAATAATAATTCTTAACTCATATGATATATCAGTGTTTTTCAACCTTTTTATGCCAAGGTACATTTTTCCATTCAAAAAATTTTGAGGCACACATACAAGAAAAACTTATTCTCAAGAGCCGCCTATATTATTAATATCGGCGGACATCGCCTGACAACAACACATCAAAACTGTTTTAGTCATCCTTTATGATTCTTCTTTCAAATAAAAAGTACAGTTAACATGTTTACTTCAGAAATACAGCTGGAACCTGAGATGAAGCAACAATGAACTGAATGGCTTTAAACATAAAAAGGTCTTAGTTGTTAGAACTCAGAAAAATTCAGTATTTCGCTAATTCAAATTCTATCTAAAGTTAGCAGTGATACAGAAATTAATGCTTATTCTGACAGAAGCAACAATATTTGAGAAAGGCCCGCGGTTGGAAGTCAACCGGAAGTTTGTGGGTTTACATCCCACTGAGTGCATATCTTGGGTCCTTTGAGAATACACCTAACCCCCCGTTTCTCCCACCATTGGTGCCGTTGTGGCAACCTGCTGAGATGTAGGAGTGCAGCAAACAAATTATCCTGGAGAGGGATGAATGGAGTGGGTATATAAATTCTTCTGATTTGAAACGCAACCTAAATTTTCTCTTAACGGCTCAAAAGCATGTAAAAAATTACAATCCCTAGTTGGGGTAGTTTTTGGGAGGGATGGACAGCAGTCTACAACTACCAAGCAGAGAAGAGTGGGTTGTTATGGTTACAGGACAGCGGTGCCTGTCTCGGAATAAAATGACACAATTTCATGTGGATAAACAAAAAAAAATATGCTTAGATCCATTTTTTTTTACACTAATATTGAGATCTACCAAAACAATCTTTGAGAGCCACCATATCATTTCCCACAACACAACTGACGATCTCTCACGGTACACTAGTATGCCACGGAACACTGTTTGCAAAACGGTGGCATGTACAGACATAGAACAATTTTCAGCATAGAAATACAGCATTTGTCAAAAAAGGGGAGGAAAAACTTGCAAATACATTTTTTAAGTATCACTTCTCTTCCTCGTGCTCACCGCTTAATCCCAATCCCTGGGCACATGCACTATACTGAGCAAATCTAGTTTCAGGCACCAAAATCAGTATATAAGTGCATCCAGTTAACAAAACTAGGTCATATTTTTTCATCCAAATTTTTGTGTATTTGCTTAAAATGAGACCTTTATTTTAAAGGACCAAGCGTGACACTTTCAGCAAAACACATCCTCTTTACGTTAAAATGTGGACATGGCATAAAATTACACAAAGTCCCAAAAACAAACTGGTGTTCAAACAGTATGGAAATACTGGAAGGAAAAGCTTGAAAAGTACTCATATCATTTGAATTTGGGAATAACGTTCAAACATGATATTTATTTTCAAAAAGTTGATTTTGCATGAAGCCCCCATTCCGTTCTGTTGTATTACGCTTATCCGGGGCTGGGTTGCGGGGGCAACAGCCTCAGACGGGAAAGTCAGGCTTCAATCACCCTTGGTGCATCCTCCAACTCACAAGAGGGTTCTTGAGGCTTTGCCTGGCCAGCTGTGAGACATACGTAGTCTCTTCAGTGGTAGAAACTTGGCCATGGTTGTTCTCTACATTAGGGGCAATCCTACCAACGGTTACCCAAGGTAGGGTCAACCGTTTGACCCTACGGACAACATACTGTAGCTCCTAGAATCATTAGGGCACACAAACCCCTCCACCACGGTAAGATGGCAAAACTAATTTTGTGTTTGCAGTGGTAAAATTTCCAAATCTAGATTTTTTTTAATCAAATTTTTCTTCAATAAGGTAGAAAAATTAATAAGGTATTTTCAATTTCAGTTGTTGTGAATCAAAGATCTGCTCATGTGATGTGAAGTTCTTTTATTTTTTATGTTCCCTAATTATAAAATTCTGTAACATTTATGGAATTAAGGTTATAAAAGACCTTTTTATTAATGTGAAAACTTACTTAATTAAAAACTTTGCTGAACAATGTACTCTTAAGTTTTTCATTGAAACATCAACACTGCGTTGTTTTCAGGTCGTTTTGAAGGATCATTGAGAGTGAAAGACTATGCAAACTAAAGTGTCCTTCTACAAACACGTCGCTAATAGGATGATCTTTGTAATAAAAATCAAGTTAGATAAACATGTTTGATCAATCAATAAAACTCAGGATTAGTTGTTGAGTTCTTTAAAAGCTGGAAAACAGTTATAAGTTATTTTAGAAGTGTTAGATAGCATTAGAATAATTTATTACAGAAAAAAACAAAAATATCTTCAAATTCTTTAACACTAGAACTGCCAGAGCCGTCAATATGAATCCACGTCACTTTAATTTGCTTATTAGAATAACTAAAACACAGCCAAGGGGGCTGACCTTTTATGACTTTTGAGATGAACGTTTTTTCTATTTTTTCATGTATTTTTTTAGTTTGTACCTTGCCCCTTGCCTCAAATTAGCCAGGATGGGCTCCGGCACCCTCAGCAACCCCTGAAGGGATAGACGGTTAAGAAGGTAACTGGATGAAATCCAGAAATAATTAATGACCGTAATAAAATGCAACATGTCTGTTATGTCTAGTTGTTTTTAAATCATTACCAAAACAATGTTAAAAATATTTCGGAACAACCAATTTTATTCAGTGATGACAACACTAACACACAAAACAGTGTTCACAAAGATACGTATTAACAAGTAAAATTGAGAAATACTAAATTTTATGTGTTGTTTATACTCGTTTGACTTATCAGAAAAATTACCATCTGAATTTTGTGTCAACGCACTTGTTGCCATCATAACCCACCTCTGTCTTGTGAAAATAGGTTTTTCTCATTTTTAAACAGCTTGTCTGAAAGAGTGAAAAAATACCCAATTAAAATGACTCTGCAGGGACTGTTTGAGAACACTGAATACTGGGTGATTTACTTTCTTTGCCTGGTCCTCCTTGCATCCCAAATGTTTTTTCTTTCTCCCTAAAAATGTTAACACCATGGTGTCAGATGAAGTTGTCAGACTGGCCAATCTTACTTCTTACTTCGTGATTCTAACCTGAGCCGTTTCCCCATGTGGAGCGAAAAAATGAAATAATGAGGCAGAGATGTCTTGCGCTGTGGTGGGGAATATTCCAAAATTCTAACAACCAGTTTCCAATTAGATAAACTGTTGGAAGCCCAAAGCCATGCTGGGATCCTGTGGTCCTGATCATGGTTCAATAATGTCAACTTGTACCATTAATTGGCTCCTTGAGGAAAGTAGTTGGATATAAAACATTCTACATTTGAGTTGTGACTCTAAAAAACTTCAACTTGATTTAAACTGTGTTTGTTTTCTATCTTTTCAGGTGACTCCCTTTGTTCAGTGCATGTCAGTGACCGTGTCCATATTCTCCCTGGTGCTCATCGCTTTGGAGCGTCACCAGCTGATCCTCCATCCCACCGGCTGGTCCCCTGCAGCCGGCCACTCCTACCTGGCTGTTGGTCTCACATGGCTGGTTGCCTGCTTCATCTCCCTGCCTTTTCTCTCCTTCAACATTCTCACCAATGACCCCTTCCAGAACATCAGCCTACCTGCCAACCCATTCAGGTGAGACCAAACACCTTGGATGCAAATCAACAATCAAAAAGAACTTGGCTGATACCTGGATCTGTAACCAGGGACACAGAAAGGAAAATACACTCCATCACATGGATCCAGATAAAATATATGAGAGAGAAGTGGCTGGAACCAGCCAAGAGAAAAATGTCGACAGCAAGCTTATTTCAAGGCTCATAAGTTCAGAAAGTTTTTCCCATAAAATCTTTTATTGAAATCATTATCAATGCAAACAAGGAAGCACATCTCATTTAAACGCTCCATTTAACATATCACATTTAATTGAAGAGTAATCGCTCTTGTTTTACAAGTCAAGACTTTTAAAGATTGCAGCTGCTTGACAAATTAATCTTCATTGTGTATATTTTGATTTTGCAAAATTGGATAATTTGTACCTGAAAAAACCAAACCACCTGAAAAAGAGAGACATGTCTACAGTAGATTACTTGATGCTATAACTTCTGAAAACAATCCACCTTCATCCCCGTCGTTGGTTGCCACCCATCTCTTCTTCACCCGACCCCTATGGCCACTCCTGCAGGCGATGAGTCCACTGGATAGGCAGCCCATGTCCCCTGTTCGGGCTGAGCCTGGCCAGGCCCCATGGGTAAAACCCCGGCCACCAGGCACTCGCTCTCATGCCCCACCCTTGGGCCTGACTCCGAGGAACGGCCCCGGTTTTCAATTTTAACAGAGGATTATACCGTTTTTGTTTTTAATTCAAACCTCAACAAAGTTTCTTAATTAAATAATATTTTAGACTTGCAATTTGTCCCCGGGAGTTTCTTTTTAAATTAATTAATTCATTCTAATCTAATTAGAAAGTTTTATTTGAAAGTGTTTTGGGAACTGCTGCTGATTGTTACCTTCAAAATCCCAGTCATGCCTTTTAAAAAAACTGACAGCAAAAAGTGATGTTCTGTTTCATGCAAATATATCGTGGAATTGACAGAGTTGGGGGTAAATATAAGTTTAGGGCATACCGAATACCAAACCCCAATTGGAGATGGAATCATCAAATTGACAGAAAACAGAGTTGGGCTTTTAGAAAAAATCCTTTTCACAGCAGTGATTCCGTCACAAATGAAAGTTGTCCTGAGGGAAGAAGTTGAACGAAGTTTAACAGATTTATTTTATAGATAACTTGAGCTGAAAAACTTTCAGAAGTTCAAAGGCCAGCTAGGCTAGACAGTATCAGCCTTAGGCATCTTTCAATCCAAGCAAGGATCCAGAGGCCTTTTGTATAAAGTGTGTGTACGCACAAAAAAGTGGTGTTAGCTTCTTTTTACAACAACGTTCAGCTGTATCAAATCTTGAACTGCAAGTTCCACACACTTGTCTCATTGCTGCTTTGGAGCAATCAGAAGACGGTGAAGCTTTAGGTGAAAGCTCTTTGATTCCATTTAAACCAGTTACGGTAATTCTACTTATTGGGGATAAAGTTCGAGAGGCAAGACCACGATGGTTTGGACATGTGCAGAGAAGAGAGAGATAGTGCATAGAGAAAAAAGGATGCTGGATTTGGAACCACTAGGAAAGAGGACTAGAGGAAGACCAAAGAGGAGGTTCATGGACGCAGTGAAGGAAGACATGAAGATAGTTGGTGTGACCAAAGAAGATGCAGCAGATAGTGTTAGATGGAAGAAACTGACTTGCTGTGGCGACCCCTGAAGGGAAATGCCGAAAGAAGAAGAAGAACTGTAATTCTACTCATTGATTATTTCTGGATAGATTTAACTGATTATTCGTCACATTCTGAATGAGAGCCCATTCTGCAAGCCCACCGCTTGTATTGGTGATCTTGTTTTTTCAGTCACCACCCACAGCTGGTGACCGTAGGAACAGCAACTGGTAAAATTGAGATTTTTGCTTTTTGGCTTAGTTCTTTCTTCGTCACCACGGACTGATGCAGCGTTGTAATTATTGCAGACATCCAGAGATAGGGTATGGAGTGCTGCCCTCCAGGAGGAGCTTGGAGTGGAGACATTACTAGTCTGGGTCAAGAGAAGCCAGACAAGGTGGTTTGAACATTTGGTGAGGATGCCTCTTGGGTACCACACTATTAAAGTTTTCCGGGCTCAAAAACTTTAACTTGAACTTAAAAAACTTTAACTGCCCCTGGAGTATAAGTGGCAGATCCCAGGCACGCTGGAGAGACTATGTCCTGCAGTTGGCCAAGAAACACCTCGGGATACTCCCGAGTTGCAGGATGTGGCTGGGGTAAGGGAAGCCTGGATTTCCTGTCTGAGGCGGTTGACCCCGCGAACCGACCCCTGATGAGCGGAAGAAAAGAGAACAGATTAGTCATACTCCTGTGTGGACAATTTGGGTCGAATAAGCATAAATCAGAAAGAGAGTGTATCTTCTCAGACGAACCTGTTGAAATCTAAGACATCTAGTAAGATCAGTCCTTTTCAAAGTGTGCGTTTAGGTTTGACCAGCACATACACAGCCGCCTAGCAACTGAGGTTTTCCAGAGAGCTGACTGATCAGAACTGTTTCAGTTGTCAGTCAAGCGAGTTATGCTAACACTGGGAGTCCAAATCATTTGCCCAGTTCATCGTGTCTCAGGAAAATGCAGGATAACAAGTCAAAATTGCAAAAGCGCAATTTGCTTTGAGAGCTTGTTTTCCTGTTTTCTTGGCTGTACGCACTGTGCTAAAAAAAAAGAGCCATCCGATTGTGAATTTGTAGATGGAAACAGGATACATTTGTATTCTATCAACGTACGAATGAACGCACAATGCAGTCGTTCTGACAAACGGCATGCTCGTGAACAAATCATAAGCTAGCTCTATGTATGATAAGTGTATTCCTCATGTGTAAATGATCATTTCATTACTTCTGGGTGTACTTCAAATTGTATTTGATGTCCCCTGCATTGCTTGTTTATTGGTAAAATTTGTGGCACACTTTTTTCCCAATTAAACTACAGCTTGAAGTTTGGTTACAGAGGACCCTGGTTGTGTGTAAACTACTCATGTTAAATCCTGGCATACAAAATTAATGAAAATTATGTCAACTCGACATCCATTAAGATTCAAGATTCTTTTTTGTCACTTTTCTCATAGTGAATTCTAGACAGACATCAGGCTAAAACACATATTTGTATATACAGTATATAGATAAAAAGTAAAAATGAAAACAACAAAAGCAAACTAATAAATGCTAGCTTTACAATTTCAGCACATTCCTGCCCTTAGACTCTCTTTTGTGGTGAGGGAAAAACTCCTCAAAACCCATCAGTGGGGAAAAACAAGAAACCTTATGGGGTTCCACACGAAAGAGAGATTCCTCCCGGGACGAGCATCCAATGTGTCTAAGACCATTGTTTAAATATTAGCTTATTCCACTTTACAGTTTTATATCCAGAGAAGTCAGTAGATGTTCTTCATCCTGATGGAAACGGGATGGTAGATCAAGCGTGAGGGCCTCCTCGGTCTGGCCAGACCAGGACAGGAACACATAGGATTCATATGGAATCTGAAACAGAGCTCTCTCCCAAAGAGGAGGAAAGAAAGGTGGACAACATGTGAATTGTACTGTACAAATGCACTGTACCGCCGCACTCTGTGATCCAAACGCTCGCATGGTGTAAAACGCACTGCAGCAATTGATCTCACATCACTGAATCAAGTCTACCATGTTTTCTAGATAAGTCTTGAAAGTTCACCTTAACATGTTGGAATATAGTCTAGCCAATTTTTAACGAAGACATTTTTGAAGCAGCAGCGCAAAATGCGGAACGAAAAAGTAGGCTATTGATGAATCAGATCATTTTACTTTGGTGTTTGATTTTTTATTCTAGGTTTTAAAAATAGTTAACACTTTATTATTACTTTAAAAATTCAGTGTTGTAAAAGTTTATTTATACAATATAGCAGCGCAAAACATAAATAAAGTGGTCACACTGATGGTCAGTGCGCTTGCAGATAGATTTAGAACGCGGCGGTCCAAGAGTTAAACAAAAAGGTTGAATATATTACAAATGTCCAGTTATTGATTCCAGTATATTTGAGGATAAATTATGCCACTTATTGAATTGATTATTTCATTCGGGACTTGAGCACAACCCAGCTGTAAGTGCAACCAGCTGGACAAGCAGTAGAAGTAGCAGAAAGTAATTATAATGTTGATCTGGGAATGACTTCCATGCTGTAAAGACTGCCAAAGTTTGTGGCACATGGCTACCCATCATCTTCTGAACTGAGAGAAATAGTATGCTTTTTTGCATACAACTAAAGTTAGAGTCAAATTTGTTACCAACCATCTGCTAATTCCGTTCCGTCATCTTTCGCTCATCTGGAGCCGGGTCGTGGGCAACAGCCTCAGACGGGAAGCCCAGGCTTCTATGTTGTCCGGAGCTTAATGCCCTGGTAGGGTCACCCAAGGCAAACAGATCCTAGGTCCAGATCCTGATAAGGAGGTGCAAATATGACCATATCACTCCCATCCTCAAATCCCTCCGCTGGCTACCCGTTAAATACGGAATTCAGTACAAGCTCTGCCTCCTTACCCATCAGTGCATACACGGCACTGCACCTGTTTATCTCCAAGAACTCCTAACCCTCCACACCACTGTCCGAGACCTGCGCTCCTCCTCCTCGTCCTACTGCCTGCACCAACCAAGGACCAGACTCTCCACTATGGGGGACAACGCATTCCAGGCAGCTGCTCCACGGCTCTGGAACGCTCTTCCCGAGAGCTTGAGTGCTCCACAGACCGTTGAGGCTTTTAAGAAAAGACTGAAGACATTTTTATTTCTAACGGTTTTTCAACAAAGTTTTTAGTGTTGTTTTTTGTGTTGTGGTTTTATTTAATTTAGCTGTTTTTTGTTGCTTTTGGTCATTGTAGCACTTTGAGATCTCCACTGGAAATATAAAGTGCGTTACAAATAAAATTTATTATTACTATTAGGTGAGGGGCTACACAAAGCGGGATTCAAAAACTCCTATGAAGAGATTAAGCATGGCCAAGTTGCCCTTACCCGGACGCGGGTCACCATGGCCCCCCTTGGAGCCAGGCCCAGCTTTTACCCATGGGACCCAGCCAGGCTCAGCCCGAACAGGGGACAATGGCCGCCCTTCCAGTGGACTCACCACCTGCAGGAGGGGCTATAGGGGTTGTGTGAAGAAGGAGATGGGTGGCAGCCAACTGCAAATGTTTCCTTTTTTTTTTTCACTATCTCACAAGTCACAGGAAATTATGATCAAAATCTTTCTCAATAAGAGGAAAACTAACAGCAGAACCAATCAATGGATTGGTGGCTACATGTCTTCCTGCTTATGGAGAGGAGAACGAGCAATCAATACACCATATCTGTAGGCGATGAATACCTGCTGTGAAAGGAAAAAGTCATTGAATGGCCACATTGCGATAGTTCAATTTGGGAGAGAAAAAGTAGTAAAGATTAACCAAACTATGTGTTCGATTAAAAAGAAAATATTTTACCAGTTGATAAATTCAGTTTCTGTTCTAATTTGGGATCCAAGCAAACCTTCAAGCAGCAAAGTGGGAGTTTAAGATTGCAGAATGCTAATGATGAGTTTTGAATGCTAGATAAAAAAAAAATAAAATAAATAATTCTAATCCGGATTTAACAGGAAGGCAAAAAAGATAAATGGCAAGATCCGCTGCAAATGTTCTTCAAAGAGGAGGTATTATACTTCTGTGGGGTAATAATTCTTGTCTGAACATATACGGTTTAGTGTGATACCTTTGTTGGCTCAAAATTGCAAAATTTGCCCCAAAAAAGCTAAAAAATACTTTAATCCATTTCACTTCTGTTTTTGACACTGTGACTTTCCCCCCTCCTCTCACTCCCTGGTTAGTCCAGCCTCCTGAAAATGTGCATGACACAATGTAATTCTTGTTTGAGGGTGCTAATAAAGTGCAAAGCACATCAAGTTATGAAAGCTAGTGCATTTTCTTTTATATTCTTATTTTGGCGTGTTCACAGAGGGGATGAGGACCAGTTCCTGAGGGGAGGGCTTAATTGTGAGATGTTCCAGCATAAAACACTTCCTGCTTATGTTGAAATATGGGCGTGGCACAGAACAAAATCGATGGCCAAGAATAACCTGGTTTTCAAATTGTACCCAAATACTGAACTGAATGCCCACAAATTACTCAAACATTCTTGAGTAAAATAGAAACCCACTTCAGGTATGTTTTTAATGTGGGAAAAATGGTCCAATGATGTTCAAACATGTGGTAGAAATCTTAGAAAAGTTTATGTAAACCAGTATTATAACTATTACCATGAGTTTGAAAAACTACATTTTTAAGAATATTTTGGGCCACAGCAGTACAATACTTTCTTTCCACGGTAAAGTATATCATATTTTATTTAATCATACTTTATTAATCCCTTGTGGAGGCATTTCTGTGCTGCAAAGCACGACTTGGCATTGCAGGCAGCCATGACAGCTCCAGTTGTGGGAGTAATTGGGGGTTAAGTGTCTTCTCCAGGGACACTTCAGCATGAGTTCATGACAGCAATTGAACCTGCGGCTCTTTGGTCCAAAGACAGCCACTCTACCACTTGCCATGCCTCCCCCGAATGATTTCTCAAATGATATGGATCATTTGAGAAAGAAAAAAAAATCCATATTCCAGCAAACTCATTTTAAAGGAGAGTTTTGTTTTTTTTTATCCGTTGAAACAATGAAGATATCGAATGAAAACAAACGGAACACTGAAATGCCAGAAGGAAGTAAATTCTTAATTGGTAGTTAATTTGTGCCATTTTCTGTGCGCTGTGATGGGTAATACAGCACATCACATTAGTCTCAAACAGTGACAGCTGAAGTGGATAGTAACTGCCTGAAGGCACTTGGGTAGCTATAGGGTTGGAGTTTTTTTACAACCGGTCGCGAAGCTCCGTGCTCAACAGTTTCCCTGAGGTGGTAGTCATTACCCCGCTCCAAATGAACACATCGACACTGAGTTGGGAGAAAAAGTGTCCAGCTGAGGTCCTTTTTATGCTAATTAGATGGTGCACTACAATCTTACTCCTCATTTTGTCATAACATTTCAACCCTGCCGTCCCCCATCACCTCCTCCAGAGTTGCAAACTCTCAGAAAGATTCGAGAACTTTTGCAGAGTACAAATACCACACAAGAAATGGATTATAATGTTTACGCAATGCGGAATTAAACTCTAAAATGAACTGCTGAGATTTTGTTTACAAAAATAGCTTAAAGAGAAGAACCGTTACTAAAATATTGAAGAAATGAAAGCAGCCAGTGGCAAAAAAAAAAAAGGCTTTCAAAAATCCACTTAAATCGCATCCTATTAAATTTTACTAATTAATGTCACCTTTGAGCAAGAAAAAACAGAAACAAATTAGGGCTGGATTCTTGTTTTTTTCTCACAGTGGTGCTTTGAAATGTCGACGGGTTTACTTTGTGCAGTCTTGTAACTCTGCTGGGAAGATGTTGAAAGTAGCAAACACTTCTTCGTCTATTAAGCGTTGGAATCCAGCTTTAATGAAGAGAAAGGTAAAGTCGGGACATCTGTTAATACAGAGCTAAAAATAAGGCAGAGAAGGTTCATTAGGTCCGTGAAACATACGGTGACCAGCAGCATGAAAAAGAAGGATTAGCTCATGGAAGGTTATTATCCCCGAGGCATTTCAGAGCACCGAAGAGCTTCAAACTCACCAGATCTTCATTGTCATTTTTTCATCGCTTAAGCGGCACCCCTCTGCTTTCAAATACGGCTGCACCTGATTGGAGACGCTTGACGCCGACTGACCTTCGAGTGTGAATTCTTTCATGACTGTCAGAGAGGAGACACTGAGAAGTGATGAATGATGTTATCAAAGACGAGTGGCTTCATCACGGGGGAAACTTTAAAGACATTTTGACATTGAGGCATTAATAAATGAGCGCTCTCTTCTGTTTCTCCCATTTTGGTACTTTTAAGTTTTTATAATTTTACTCATTAATGGGGAGCTACTTCATCATTGCACGTGCATTGGAGGCAAGCAACAGAATTACGTTTACTTATGCAGGGGCTTTGAAGTGGCTGACTGAGGATCAGGAGATTACAGTAATTTCACGACCATTAGGCGCACCGTACGAAAAGGCGCAGTCTCAGTCACACACCGCCTTACAACAACACACACGCAAGTAGGGCTGCAACTAACGATTATTTTGATGATCAATTAATCTGGCGATTATTTGGCTCGATTAATCGATTAATCGGGTAAAATTGGCAACTTAATAAATTATAGATTTTTGGCATTTTATTGAATGTAGTTATGCAAAACACAACTCATAACCACTTAAACAACACGTTGAGCTCATTCTAATAAGTAAAAATGTTAATCTTTCTGTGAAATAAAGAGGGAGAATATTACCATTTCTACAGCAAATATAAAATAATAAATCTACTTACTGTATACAGTAAAGGTAAATCACGAGCACCCATAAAATGTGTTTTATAGTACTGGCTAAAAAAAACATAAAATGTAAACTGTTGACCATCAAGGATCACATTTAAAACAAGAAATCGTTAACAGTTTTAGATTTTCAAATTTAACCTTGTTCAGAGGTATAGTACCAAACAAAAATGGCCTAGGTTAACATGAGTAAAAATACACAAAAAACAATCAAGTTGTGTAATATTAAGTGGAGTTGACAGCAAAAACTTTCTAAACGATTAATCGATGACTAAATTAGTCGACAACTATTTCAATAATCGATTATAATCGATTAATTCGATTAGTTGTTTCAGCCATACACGCAAGCATGCAAATGTGTGTATTAAAAAATAGATCGGGAGCAAAACTGAGTTCAGTTGTGCATGGCATTCGTCTAATGTTCTTGGCTGGCATTGCCATTCAATCCCCCTGTGGTTAGATGGCACGCTGACCAGGTTAGCGTGTTTGAGTGACGTCAAACACGCGACAAGAGAATCTTTAGTGCGACGTCATTTGCGATGTAAACAATTTCCTGTCCTTGTCCTTTTAAATGGGGCTAACTAGCACTTCACATAGCACTACCGCGTACGTGCAGCTTGTGTTGATACCGGTACCGTACTAAGCTAATTTTTTTTTTACACTGCAGAGTTTCTTTTACAAATATTATCGTATTTTCACAACCAAAAGGTGCACCATATTAAAAGGCGCAGTCCCAGTTTTGTGTGCTCTGTGTTTAACACACATATAAGGCGGAACTAATGATAGGGTGCGGGTTTTAGATACATATCTTCCACACCGTCCGCCTTACAACAACACACACAAGCAGAGAAGTGTGCGTATTTAAAAATAGATCGGGAGCAAAATTGAGTTTAGTTGGCTTTATTTAAATATTAGTTACAGTCGTCATAAAGTCATTTATCAAATCCATCCAAGTCCTCATCCTCTGTTTCTGAATCTAACAGGTGCGCTAAATCCAACATAGCAGGTTCACTTTCCTCGCTGTCAGAGTCACTTTCTGTACCCTGTGCGCTCCCCGGACATTATGCCTGCTTTTGCGAAAGCTCGGACAACAGTGCCAGCAGACACATCAGCCCAAGCATCTACAATCCACTGGCAAACTGTGGCGTAACTCGCCCGGTGCTGCCTTCCACCCTTCGCGAAACTGTGGTCTCCTTCGGTCATCCATCGCTCCCACGCCGCTCGCAGCCTTACTTCGAACGGTCGGTTCATGCCGATGTCCAGTGACTGGAGTTCCTTTGTCAGACACACACACAGGGCGCATTGTACGATAGTATACTGTTTCTCTTTACGGGCATTGGGTAAAAGTCGCAAGATAGTTATTGACATCTTTGATTACCTGCTTGCCGATCAGTGCTGTTTAGCTTTTATAAAGATTTTGCATGATAAGGGGAATCATTTATTTGACATTTAATGTGTTAAATTGCAGTATATTATTTACCCCCACACTTCTCCCGTATTTTTCGGACACAAAAAGGAAACAAGTCATGATGGCACTCACAGAATGCTGTATTTATGAAGGTAATTGTGGATGCGACACGTGTCAGGACTGGGATCTGGGTCTGTTTACGAGTTAGCGTGTCTGAATTAGTTATAAAGTCGATGTGCAATCTGAACTGAAAAATATTGTTGAATTATTTATTCACATCAAATCTTCACCATTTCTGAACTTTTAAAATGGTGGCACCTGTGAAAACCCTGGATTACTGGGGGTTCCATTACGTGGCTTTAGTGACAGCAGATTTTATAGTGCCTTCTATGATGGCCTAAAAATGTCTAAATTACAAACTGCTATTAATCATACGGTATGTCAACCTTTAACCGTTCCGTTCCGTCATCTTCCGCTTGTTCCGGGGTCGGGTCGAGGGGGCAACAGCCTCAAACGGGAAGCCCAGGCTTCTCTCACCCCAGCTGCATCCTCCAGCTCACCCGAAAGGATCCCAAGTCGTTACCCGGCCAGCTGTGAGACATAGTCTCTCAAGCGGGTCCGGGGTCTGCCCCTTGGTCTCCTCCCGGTGGGATGTGCCCAAAACACCTCGCCCGCGAGGCGCTCGGAGGGCATCTTGACCAGTTGCCCAAACCACCCCATCTGGCTTCTCCCGACCTGGAGGAGGAGCGGCTCGACACCGAGCTCCTCCCGGATGGCAGAGCTCCTCACCCGATCTCTGAGTGAGAGCCCAGCCACCCTGCGGAGGAAGCTCATTTCGGCTGCTTGTACCTGCGATCTCATTCTTTCGGTCACCACCCACAGCTGGGAGACGGTGGCCGCGTGGTTAGCGCGTTCGCCCGCGGACCGGAAGGTCGCGGGTTCGCGTCCCACGGAGAGCACGTCTAGGGTCCTTGGAGAAGACACCTAGCCCCCACTTCTCCCACCATTGGCGCCGTTGAAGGGCAGCCTGCTGCGGTGTAAGGAGTGCAGCAAACAAATTTCCCCGGTGAGGGATGAATAGAGTAATTCAAAATAAACAAAATAAACAAAAAAAAAATAGTCAAAGTAAGACAGAGTACATGTGTGTGAATGAGAGGGATCCAAATGGAAAAGTGAGGTTACAGGGAGAAGAGATAAAGAAGGTGGAAGATTTTAAGTATATAGGATCAACAGTCCAGAGCAATGGAAAGTGTGGAAAAGAGGTGAAGAAGTGTGTTCAGGCAGGCTGGAACGGGTGGAGGAAAGTATCAGGTGTGATGTGTGATAGAAGAGTTTCAGATAAAATGAAAGGAAAAGTGTACAAAACCGTGGTGAGACCGGCCATGCTGTTTGGTCCAGAAACAGTAGCACTGAGGAAAAGACAGGAAGCAGAGATGAAGGTAGCAGAAATGAAGATAATGAGGATCTCTCTGGGAGTGACCAGGATGGACAGGATCAGAAATGAGTACATCAGGGGAACAGCATATGTTAGAGGTTTTGGAGATAAAGTCAGAGAGGCCAGACTGAGATGGTTTGGACATGTACAGAGAAGAGAGAGAGTACATCAGAAGAAGGATGCTGGATTTGGAACCACCAGGAAAGAGGACTAGAGGGATGCCAAAGAGGAGGTTCATGGACGTAATGAAGGAAGACATGGGGCTTCCTCTAGAGGATACAGGAAGCCTGTATCCTCTTTGGTTGACCAAAGAGTTTCATGGGCTGAGATGGTTTGGACATGTATCGAGAAGAGAGACCGAGTCCATCAGAAGAAGGATGCTGGATTTGGAACCACCAGGAAAGAGGACTAGAGGAAGACCAAAGAGGAGGTTCATGGATACAGTGAAGGAAGACATGAAGATAGTTGGTGTGACCGAAGAGGATGCAGCAGATAGGGTTAGATGGAAGAAACTGACTTGCTGTGGCGACCCCTGAAGGGAAATGCCGAAAGAAGAATAAGAAGGGTTCATTGGTAACAACATTGAATCTGTTTTTAGTGAAGTGTCCTTTTTTTTTAAATGGAATTCTCATTGTGCAATATACCATTTGTATTCTTACATTTTTATACAGGTACTGGATAAAAACAACCAAAGATTCTATTGTTTATTCTTGTTCATAGCACCTTTGGCATACCTTCGTTCTTCTCCTGGTACATTTTATGAAAAGGCGTACTTTAAAAATTTTAGCCCGTCAAAGATTTTTGGGTCACAAGCTAAAGGATGGAGGAAATTGCCGGCGAGGAGGCTGAAAGGAAAGAAACGAGATGGGCTATTCAGGGTTTTGATCACAAAATTGGTGCCTCACCTGTTCATCTCAACCTTGCATGTACATCACGGGCTTTTCTGTTCTTTCCCAATCAGCAATCCTTTCTGTTTGGACAACCTGGACTGAATTCAACGCCTTAGTAACATTGAAGGTTCATTTAAATATGATTTTTATTGTTTATGATGCCATCCCCTTAATTTGACCTCGGTTTCTTGTTCAACTATGTTTCACAACATTTACAATTTTATTCAAATCATGCAATGTCTTTTTTTTCTTTTGAAATAGTTTGCACAAGTCTTGGCAATCAAAGGGAAAAATAAACATTTCATCCTTCATGTACATCAAAAGCCTTTTTACATTTTCTTCTGAAATATAAGCCTTTCTATTTTCTGCCCGTTATTATCCAAAACATTACTTGTGCCATGCCTGAAAGCAATTCAGTAAAATTCCAATTCTGCTTTGGCTTTCATTGAGTATTTACGGTCATGAATATTTAGGCATTAATGTGACAGTACTGCAGCAAACTTGCAGACGAGGCTGCAAAGTTGATCATTTGATTAAGCTGAATTGAGTAGAGAGCAAAGCGGCATCTTCAGATCTCCAGTTTTTTTTTTTAGACGTCACTTCAGGTACATTTTTAAAAAAGCAACCAAGATATGAAAGATTTGTTGTTGCGAAACATGGCACTGGTCACTTTTAAGATGTAGCTTAGTTTTTTTTTTAGCTGCCCTCAGTCTTTTTAAAGATTTAAACCTTCATGAATTGGCACCTGATCTTGGAGGGGTTTAAATACAGTGATGGACCTGATAAATAAATAGTCCGAGGCACCCAGCCTCCTTTAAAGTCTCTCCTGACAACACTAGCTTAAAGACAGGGTCAGACTAAAAGCATTTCAAACAGCACAATGTATTGTGTTGTTACCTGGGAGTGACCATCGACAGCAGACTGAACTGGAGGAGCAACAGTACTGCTGTGTACAAGAAGACTTGCAGACGACTTTACTTTCTAAGGAAGCTGAGGTCCTTCAATGTATACAGCAAGATCCTGGAGACCTTCTATCAGTCTGTGGTGGCCAGCTCCTTGTTCTTCTCTGTCATCTGCTGGGGGAGCAGCATCGCAGCCAGTAACGCCAACAGACTGAATAAACTACCGTAATTTCACGACCATTAGGCGCACCGTACGAAAAGGCGCGGTCTCAGTCACACACCGCCTTACAACAACACACGCGCAAACATGCAAATGTGTGTATTAAAAAATAGATTGGGAGTTTGGTTGTACTTTATCTAAGTAGTATAAACAAGCACATTACCGGTAATAGTCTTTATTCAAATCCGTCAAAGTCCTCATCCTCTGTTTCGGAATCGAACAGCTGCGCAAAATCCAACAGAGCAGGTCCACTTCGCTCCTCGCTGTCAAAGTCACTGTCTGTACTGTGCGGCTCCTCAGAAAGGATACCAGCTTTTGCCAAAGCTCGGATAACAGTACCAGCAGACACATTAGTCCGAGCATCTACAATCCATTGGCAAACTGTAGCATAACTCGCCCGGCGCTGCCTTCCACCCTTCGTGAAACTGTGGTCTCCTTCAGTCATCCATCGCTCCCACGCCGCTCACACTTCACTCTTTAACGTTCCCGTGTCTTTTCTTTCAGGTCTGCCTCGCGGGCACCGCGTTTTCTTTTAGGTCCGCCTTTTCTCATGAGCACCACGTTTTCTTTTAGGTCCGCCTTTTCTCACACACAAGGCGCACCGCACGAAAAGGCGCACCGCTCATTTTGAAGAAAATCTAAGACTTTTATATGCGCCTTATAGCCGTGAAAATACGGTAATCAGACTGGCTGGCTCTGTCATTGGCAGCAAACAGGATTCACTTGAGGCAGTGGTAGAGAGGAGGTCACTGAACAAACTTTTGTCCATCATGGACAATCATGACCATCCTCTCTACCCACTCCTGGACGAACAGCGGAGCTCCTTCTCCAAGAGGCTCAGACAGCTCCGCTCGAGAACATCTCGTTACCGGAGGTCTTTCTTTCCGTACGTGATCGGGCTCTACAACGACTCACTTAGCAGATAGGAAGTTGTTGCTGTGACACACAAATTTCCCATGTGTGGGATCATTAAAGTAGATTATGATTAATGGTGATATTTTTTTTTTTTTTTTTTCCTGTGACAGTCCGACGACTGAGCCTTTAAACCAAGGTGAAGACTAGACTTAGCATAACAAATCCAGATGTGTGGTCACCTGTAAATTCACTGACATTCTTTGACAACGCTTAAGAAAATCAAGTCAGTGCTAACGACATTAATTTAGATCAGATTTTTTTGGGCTAAGTAAAGACAGCTATGGGTAACTAGAGAAAAGAAAAACTTCCAATTTGGAGGAAGGTAAAAACTTCCATCAGAACATGGCTAAGGAATGGTGGACATCCGCCTCAACCTGTGTGTTTGGAAAGTACAAAAAGAAAGACAAGTAGAGATACCCAAGTTAATTAAATGTAATTCAATGCCATTTGTACGGACCACATGACAAAACAATTATAATAATGGGTTTCATTTAGTAATTAAAAAAATAAAGGACAAATGAGAACAAAGAAAAAACATATATACGTATATATACTGTATATGTATATATATATATATATATATAAATTTTATTTGTAACGCACTTTATATCTCCAGTGGAGATCTCAAGTACTACAATGACCAAAAGGAACAACAAACAGCAAAATTAAATAAAACCAAAACATAAAAAAAACACTAAAAACTTTGCTGAAAAGCCTTTAGAAATAAAAATGTCTTCAGTCTTTTCTTAAAAACCTCAACGCTCTGTGGAGCGCTCAAGCTCTCGGGAAGATCGTTCCAGAGCCGTGGAGCAGCTGCCTGGAAGGCCCTGTCCACCATAGTGGAGAGTTTGGTCCTTGGTTGGTGCAGGCCATAAGAGGAGGAGGAGCGCAGGTCTCGGACAATGGTGTGGAGGGTTAGGAGTTCTTGGACAGTGGTGTGGAGGGTTAGGAGTTCTCGGACATTGGTGTGGAGGGTTAGGAGTTCTTGGAGATAAACAGGTGCAGTGCCGTGTATGCACTGATGGGTGAGGAGGCAGAGCGTGTACTGAATTCTGTATTTAACGGGTAGCCAGTGGAGGGATTTGAGGATGGGAGTGATATGGTCATATTTGCGCCTCCTTATCAGGATCCGGGCAGCGCAGTTCTGAATGTGCTGGAGCTTTTGAAAGCCCCTGCATGGGATTCCTACACGGAGGGCATTGCAGTAATCCAGCCTGGAGAAGATTCAATTAAATTTTATTTGTATATCACAAAATCACAGAATTTCCGTCTCAATGGGTTTCACAAGAAAAAGAAGAATGTATTAACTTAAATACATAGCAATAAAAATAATTAACAAATGCTAACTAAACAAGACTAGCACATTTATGCCCTTAGACTCTCCTTCACGGAGAGGCAAAACTCCTAAAAAAACCATCAGTGGGGAAAAAATAAGAAACCTCGTGGGGATCCACATGAAAGAGAGATCCCTCCCCCGGGACGAGCAACCAATGTGTCAAAGATTATTGTTTAAATATGATCTTATTCTACTCTACAGCTAAATATCTAAAGAAGTCAATAGATGTTCTTCATCCTGATGGAAACACTGGGGGCTCCTCAGCCCAGCGATGCCGAGGACGGGGATGAGATGAAAGCATAAATCAACCTCTCAGCGTATACACAAAAACTAAATGATTTTACTGCATTCCTGCACTTCAACCCTCCTTCCCGGTGAGAAAAACTCCAGCAGTCAAGGGGGTTAAAAAAGAAACCTCATGGGAATCCCAGAACTTACAGTAAAATGTATCTGGGACTGTTAATTAAAAATTAGTTGATTCTTTTGTGCAGCTATATATCTGAAGATTTCAGTAGATGAGCTTCATCCTGATGGAAATTAGGGTTAGATCAAGCCCAGAGCCTCGTCAGACTGCCGAAGCACAGGATGCTGTCCTGTGCTTCGGCAGTCTGACGAGGGTTGATCAGGAAATGAGCAGAATAACTTTACACAAGAAATATAAACATCAGAGATCAGAAATGTCCCTCGGCAGTCTGGCTGGAAACTATTAAAAGAATATTTAGAAGACCATTAGTAAGGATTTACTGAAGTCCAAACTGAAAGCAGCCAAAGCACAAACTAAACTTTTATCACATCAATTGAATAAAGCATTCCAAGAAGACTGAATTTTGTTAGAACCAAAGAAAAATCCTTTAAAAGAAAAATAACCTTAAATTTCCCCTTTTATAGAACTAAAAGCCAAGTTAATGTCATTTAGATTAATAGCACACCAAAACAATTTTGCACGGAGTCATTTTTTTTAGCTCCAGGACCTTGACAGTTCCCCACCACCTGCCAACTGGTAAATTCAACTAGCGATTTGGGGAATAGCCAAAGGTTGTGACTCTAGTAGTCCAATCCTCTGGTGTGGAAAAACTGTAAAAATGAGGCTCAAACTGCTGACCCTGCAACCACACCTTGGACCGACGGTAGAAAATGGATGGAAGGGAAAACAAATTAGAAAAATGTTTCACAATCATACCGCTTTTTGTAAAAGCCCAAAAAAATCTTTTCATCCAATCACAACAGATTTCATTATTTTTTTTAGGACGCTGCATCGGTCCGTCGTGGTAAAGAGAGAGCTGAGCCAAAAAGCAAAGCTCTCGATTTACAAGTCGATCTACATTCCCACCCTCACCTATGGTCACCAGCTGTGGGTGGTGACCGAAAGAATGAGATCGCGGGTACAAGCGGCCTAAATGAGCTTCCTGCGCATGGTGACTGGGCTCTCACTCAGAGCTCGGGTGAGGAGCTCTGCCATTCGGGAGGAGCTTGGTGTCGAGCCGCTCTTCCTCCAGGTCGAGAGGAGCAAGATGGGGTGGTTCGGGCATCTGGTCAGGATGCCTCCCCGAGCGCCTCGCGGGCGAGGTGTTTCGGGCACGTCCCACCGGGAAGAAACCAAGGGGCAGACCCCGGGCCGGGGAACGACTTGGGATCCTTCCGGGTGAGCTGGAGGATGCAGCCAGGGTGAGAGAGGCCTGGGCTGCCCGTTTGAGGCTGTTGCCCCCGCGACCTGACCCCGGAACAAGCGGAAGATGACGGAACGGAACAACAGATTTTCACATTTTGTGGTTTATGTGACACTAAAGTAAAGCCTATTGGTTTTTTTTTTTAGTTCTTCATTAAATAATTAATTCTTATAAATATTTAGAATTCCTGATTGAGTTACTAAGAACTGATGTAGCTATTTTGTATATATGGGCAAGAGCGCATGGCTTAGATGGAAGAAACTGAGTTGCTGTGGCAACCCATGAAGGGAAATGCCGAAAGAAGAAGAATTATGTATGTATGCGCAAGAAGAACTCATTAGATGCAAATACCCGTGCATCTAACCCATATGTTGTAAACCATTAAGATGCTATCCCTCCCTTTGCAAATTCAAGACTGGTAAGTGGGACGGTATTAGTGATACATTCCATTAACAGTTTGCATCCTGTCATTAGGTAAATTTGAAGCAAATTTATTCAAACTCATTCTGGTTCGTGGTGAACTGATTAATGTGCTATGTGTCCAACATAGTGTTTTATAGCTTAATTACCACAGCAAGCCTTGATAAAAGTGAACAGATATAGCAATGAAACCACCTTTTTTTAAATGGAAGGAATGAGACAATCAAAAGGCAGTGGTGGAACGTAACGAAGTAAATGTACTTTGTTACTGTACTTAAGTTAAAAAATTGTGTCTCTGTACTTCACTTCAGTAAAATTTGAGACCTGTACTTTTACTTTTACTTCACTACATTTTTAGAGCAAATATCTGTACTTTTACTTCGCTCCTTTTTGAAAGTGTGTTTTACATTTTTCGTTACATTTTTGGTCAGGAATTTGAAAAATACACAGTTTTTTTTAGCACATCTTGAAGCCGCATCGTCAAAATCTAAAGGAGCAGTTGATCGGGAGAAAAAGTCATGAATCGAGGACCAATCAGAATCGAGAGTAAACATTGTCCACATTCATTCAGCGCCAAAAACCTAACATCAAATATAGTACAAATTAAAAAGAGTCAGAAGATCGTTGTTCGTTGTGTTTACTTTTAAATAAAAAGTTGAGCCATCATTACACAGAGCAGGGGCGGTTCTAGGATTTTCTAAAAATGGGGACAAGGGGCCTGAGGTCATTGCCAAAGCCAATATAGGGTGACTGGGGGCCTCCACCCCCCAGAACATTTTAAAAAATAACAGTAATTTTCCTGCATTTTGGTGCCCATTTGCTGACCCTGCAAGGGGATAGCTTGATTACTCCCCTTTCCTTTCTTCTTTTTTTTTTGTGGACCAAAAGAGGCGGGAGAAGGGGGGAGGCGGAGTCCTGCCCTTGAAGAGTATTTATTTGTGACCCTACAGCACAAAAAATAACATTTGAATTATTGTCGAATAATTTTACTTTTTACTTAATAAGTAAAATTTACACCAATTACTTTTATACTTTTACTTAAGTAGATTTTTTTTATTGGTACGTTTACTTTTACTTAAGTATTTTTTTTGCCTAATTATCTGTACTTTTACTCAAGTACAAAAAGTGAGTACTTCATCCACTACTGTCAAAAGGAGACGTATGGTCTCCAGGAAAACAGCAGTAATATTTCAGTGGGATCTGTTTGCCTTTGTTGAAAGCAGGAGCATGTTATCCCTCAAGTGAGACAAACTTTTCGATTTCTTGTTCTAAGATCAAGCGAGACTGAAAAATGTTTTCTGCCCACTAAACAGGTTTTTCTCCTGAAGATTTCCACGAATCAAGAAAAACCCTGGTTCACAGTTTTGAACATATCCCTTCAGTTTCTTCCCCAGTTTTGTACTTTTGTTGTTCATTTTAGTTTTCACCCATGGAGCCAGTGACGAACAGATGACTTATAACTCAAATCAAATCAAACTTTATTTATAAAGTGCCTTTCATACATAAAAATGCAAGGCAAAGCACTTTACAAGTTAAAAACCCCAGAACAGAAAAGCAAAATAAGTCCCCCCACCCCCACAGATAAAAAATCCATTTACCCACAAACACACACACACACACACACACACATCCATACTTGTGAAAAATACAAATAGAGCACACACCCTCATATGTGTACACATACACACTTAAAAATGCAATAGGCTGGATGCAGATGGAACACCTGAGAAAACGATATCTGAAGAGCCACCGCAGCAGGAGCTGAGGCACACCTGCGATCACCGGCCATGATCCAAGGCCCTGAATAAGAGATGAGGCCGGAGCCAGATCCCCACCTGGGCCCAGGAGCCAAGGACCAGCAGTCACCGATGACCGCAGGCTCCCGCTGCAGAGGCCCCTCCCCCAGAGGAAACACTGGAGATGATAAAAGATTAAATGACACAGATAAAAGTAACTAAAGCTGAGGTTACAGTGAGAAGAGATAAAGAAGGCGGAAGATTTTAAGTATTTAGGATCCACAGTCCAGAGCAATGGAGAGTGTGGAAAAGAGGTGAAGAAGCGTGTTCAAGCAGGCTGGAACCGGTGGAGAAAAGTATTAGGTGTGATGTGCGACAGAAGATTTTCAGCTAGAATGAAAGGGAAAGTGAACAAAACCGTGGTGAGAGCAGCCATGCTGTTTGGTCTAGAAACAGTAGCACTGAAGAAAAGACAGGAAGCAGAGATGGAGGTAGCAGAGATGAAGATGCTGAGGATCTCTCTGGGAGTGACCAGGATGGACAGGATCAGGGGAACAGCACATGTCAGAGGTTTTGGAGATAAAGTCCGAGAGGCCAGACTGAGATGGTTTGGACATGTACAGAGGAGAGAGAGAGTACATCGGCAGAAGGATGCTGGATTTGGAACCACCAGGAAAGAGGACTAGAGGAAGACCAAAGAGGAGGTTCATGGATACAGTGAAGGAAGACATGAAGATAGTTGGAGTGAACGAAGAGGATGCAGCAGATAGGGTTAGATGGAAGAAACTGACTTGCTGTGGCGCCCCCTGAAGGGAAATGCCGAAAGAAGAAGAAGAAGGAACTAAAGCTAATAAATAATAAGAAATGTTCAGATAAAAACATCAATTAAGATCAACTAAAACTATGAACAAAATTACAATTAAAACTAAGAATAAAACAACATATGAGAAACTTAGTTTAAAAAAACTAAACTGTCTTACTAAAAAAAACTGAATAATTTCAAGAAGGATACTTTTCCCATTGGCTTTAAATCTGTGTAAAAACTTTTAAAAGGAAACTGATTGATTTCTCTCACAGGCACGGCATAGAAGGACTTTCTCCTTTAGAATTTGTCTTGTAAAGTTGAAGATTGTGTCTTTTTTTTCCCTCAGGGACCATTTGATCTGTATGGAGCTATGGCCGTCAGACAAACATCGCCTCGCTTACACAACCTCGTTGCTGATCTTCCAGTACTGCCTGCCACTCCTGCTGGTGCTGCTCTGCTATCTAAGAATCTTCCTCCGGCTGAGACGACGCAGGTCACCCAGTCCTGCTTTTTCTCATACACTTCAAAGCCTTTTCATTACATTTTCCGTTTGCTTTGTGACAGCATGCTTGTGTTCTATTTGTATTCTATGTATACATTCCAACGTTGCATAACTCTGCCCAAGGTTCGGTGTGATCTTTCACAGAAGATTGTCTGACAATAGATGTCATGCTGTGTTGTGCAGGGACATGCTGGAGCGAAGCAGGAGGACCCGTGGAGCCCAGAGGATTAACGTCATGCTGTTAGCCATCGTTGTTGCCTTCGCTCTGTGCTGGCTCCCGTTGAATGTCTTTAACACTTTGTTTGACTGGCATCATCAGGCCCTTCCTGACTGCCAGCATGACACCGTCTTCTCTGCTTGCCACCTAACAGCAATGGCGTCCACCTGTATTAACCCAGTGGTTTACGGGTTTCTCAACAGCAACTTCCAGAGAGAGCTAAAGACTACGCTGCAGCGCTGCCAGTGTGGTACCCGAGCTGGGGAGAGTTACGAAAGTTTTCCCCTTTCCACTGTGGGCAGTGAGGGCCTAACAAAAGCCACGTCTCTCAACAGGATGGGATCTGTATGTGTTCCTTCACCCAGACCTGAAGTCAGCTCAGCGGTACTAGCCAAAACATTACCAGCTAACACCTAATGAGAACCATGAAACCCTCTCAACTCATCGGTAGGGTTCTGCTGGAAATGATGTGTTGCAAAAAGATCACTAAAAGCTGTGCACAGCTTCTGAAATACTGCTCAAGTTTGAGATCATTTTCATAGAGTTCAACAGCCTCTCTCAATTGGACAGACTGTTCAGGGGACGCTTTGCCAAAGTAGCATTGAATCCAAAAGGCAATAAAGGAAAATTTGGGAAATGGATTCCAAGAATGTAAAAGAGCTTTTGAAAGACTCTTCATGAACTGAAAACTTCTTTTAGGAACACGAAGGTTGCCCAGGTGGAGATCCTAGCAAAACAAATATGACGACAATCCAGATCTTGGAACTTTTTTGTGTAATATTAATACTCTACGATATTGCGGAGGAATGTGCTGGGGGGGATGTTCAACATATCCATTTAGATTAAGAAAGTGATCACCTTTTTTTTTTTTTTTTTACATGAGTAGCTTGTCATATCTACCATCAATGTAAATGATTGACTTTCGTGTAAAAAAAAAAAAGATCATTTCATTGAAAAACAAACTGTACACATGAACTAGCCACAAAGATAATAGATCTTTGTTAAAGTTTACAACAGCTCGACATGAGCTTTCCATGAAGAATATCGTTGTGATCGGTGGTGACAGGGTCTAAGAAATACTTTTTCCGAGGAACGTTAAACAGTTTACTTGGTTTGTCTCGCTTCCATCATTACCTCTTTTCTGCAAAAACAAAGAATCACACAACTGATAAACTGTTCGGACCATCAAAGATACTTACAAGGAAGTAAAGAATCCCTTCTGGGTGGTAGCAAAATGTTTTCAAGATTTTAAAACCCAGTCCAGTTGACTTGACTCAAACAAAATGAGATATAAACGAGTACTTAAATTAATGATGGTTCTTTTGACAAACTGCTGCAGGGTCCTCTTTGTATTTAGGCATAGCCAGGAGTGTACAGAGTAACCAGGAAGATGTGGAACAGAAAACCCACAGGCAAACCCAGGGAGAATGGATTGTTATTGGTGTCATACGGAGATAGAGATGAATATTCAGCTAAAAAAAACAAAAAACAAACAGCTTGAGTCTCTTTTTCTGGTTTTGAAGCCAACGCATTTTTAGATTTGATTACTTTTGAAAATATTCAGCATATTTTCCACCTCATGTTTTTTAAACATTTTCAGATTTTGTTTTCAAAGTTTAAGAATAAGTGTATGATGAGAAAGATGTTTTCAGCTCAGTTTCATAAACCGGTAGAGACCTTCAGAGCTACACAGAAGCCCCTTGGCTATGCTAGCTGGCGGTTTATGAAGTAGATAAAATGCATAATAAATCTGTCAGTAGCAACAATGGCTGTACGTGTGCAATATACTGTTGATAAAAACAAAAATATTTATTTACAAGAGATTATTTCTGAGCACAAAACATAGCCCATAGTCTTTTAACACTAGAACCCTCACGAGCGGGTCAATTGACCACCACTACCTGAAAGCTCCGTGGAGGTGTCTCGAGACCCCAGGCCTTCTGCTTGAGTTATTAAAACAAGACAGTTAAGAGTCGTTTGAAAGGCACTTAACACTCGGAGACTAGGACTAGGAGACTCTAATTGAATCGCAAAAACGACTCTGCTCCTCAGTGTGCAGGTCAGATAGAGGTGTCAGATGACTCTTCCTGGGATGACTCTTCCGATGGCGCCAATGGTGGGAGAAGCGGGGGTTAGGTGTCTTCTCCAAGGACCCTAGACGTGCTCTCTGTGGGACACGAACCCGTAAACTTCCGGCGAACGCTCTTAACCACTGTACTGCCGTAGGTTGAGAAAATCTTGGAGCTTCTAGTGTTAAAAGTTTTAGTAACTTCAGACAGGTTAACATCGACACATCAGACTTTCCTTCGTGAGAAGCAGCTACAGCAGACATTAATGCTCTCAGGGTGATGAATACTTGAAAGTAGAGAGAAACTTTGTTACAAAGCAACCAATTTCTTTTTTAAAATCTAAGGGATAGTCCTAATAATACATTCAAGAAAAGCAGATTTTACAGCGGTGTCTGTAAATAGAGGAAGTCAAAGATCGTGTGGTTTTGAACAGAATCCATACTTTCCGTTATAAGGGGTTATCGTGCAAAGTTTACTTTTCAGATGTTTTTATCACATTTGATCGCTACTCCAACATCAAAAGCAAACCTGAAGTGGTTTTCCATTCAGGCTTGTTTGAGTAAATTGCGTCCTATTCGATATTGAGATACTATTCGAACACCTGATTATTCTTGGCCACAGATTTTGTTCCATTTGATCTCCATCAGGCCCACATTCTCACCATAATTTAACAGCAGCAGTGCACGCAGTCAAAGTTAGATGGCGTTTCATACGTGGAGGAAGGTTTTGCAACGGGGGAGGGACATTTTTAGGTGAATGGACCAAAATATAAATATAAAAAAATATGTTTTACTTTGATAACTTAAAGTCTCTTAAACTTATTTTTGCAGCCTAAAAAGAGATTAATGCTGTCATGCACATGTTGAGGGGGCGGGACTAAGAGAGTGAAGGATGAAATTTACAGTGCCAAAAATACAAATAAAACTAAAGAAGTAGATTTTTAAACATTTTTTTTGTTTATTTCACATTCCAGGCTGAATGGTGGTGAATTTTGCTAGCACACTGGCCTCATAGCAAGAAGGTCAGTGTTCGAAGTCAGTGTGAAGTCAGTGTTGCCAATTCAGCAACTTTGACGCTATATTTAGCGAGTAATCAGACCGTCTACAAAAAAATTAGCGACTCTATTTTTTGTTTCCTCCCACCCCTTCGTCGCAAACCACTGTCTGCGCAGAAAATGTTGTCTGTGTTAGAGAGAGTAAAATAGAGCAAGCAAGAGGATTTAGTTGGTGTGTGTGTTTGAAAGAGAGGAACTTGTGTGTGTGTGTGTGTGTGTGTGTGTGTGTGTGTGTGTGTGTGTGTGTGTGTGTGTGTGTGTGTGTGTGTGTGTGTGTGTGTGTGTGTGTGTGTGTGTGTGTGTGTTAGAAATAGAAAAAGAGAGTAAGCTAAGATTTTGTTAGTGTGTGTTTCTGTGTCCACGTATTTGAGAGGGAGAAATTTTTGTGTTTTTTTTTTTTTTTTTTGAGAGAGAGGAACTTGCGTGTGTGTGTTTGAGAGAGGGTGGGTTTGTGATTGTGATGTCTACTGGTTGTGTAACAACAAAATGTGTTGTGGAGGTAGTTCTACTGCAGGCTGGAAACAATTTGTTGGGGTTTGCGATTTTAACGCGAGGCTGGTAAATCTCTGAAGGGTTGTTACTTGAAAAGTAAATCATGGGTCAAAAAATGTTGAAAACCCCTAGTGTATAGTTTTTAAAAAGGTAAAACGTACCATTTTAGCTTCATTCGGGCCTGCATGACTTCAAACATTACAGAAATATTTCAAACACCGCAAACTCGCATACGTTTTAGGAGCTGCCCACTACACCTGGATTTTTAAAATGTCCCTTTGCTTTTTGTTTTCTAAAACACATTTGATGGTCAGGAACATGTTTGAAAATATTCACTTTCTGTGATTATTTAGGTTGTTTCTTTCAAAGTTTGATTATTGTAGCAGACAACGTTTCTTTTTTTTTTGTAGAAACCACTTGCCATTTTTATGTTCCAGGTTGAGTTTGTAAAAGTGTTTAGAACTATCACTGAGGTGAAAAAAGGTCTCTTATTGTTCAAAATTAGACTCTAATTTGAAAATGTAGAAAAAAATTGGTTTCATTTTATGTCTAGACCAAAAAATAATGTTTCTATTACTCCAGTTCTGCAAAAGTTTTGTTGCTATGATTAATTTGAACAAAACTTACAAACCTTTTCATTGTGAAGAAAAATCTGTTTACTTTGAATTTGAAGGCAGTAAGATATCTTGTGCTGTGCAGAGATAGCGTTGTTTCTGACGTGTGAGACTTTCCAGAACTTGAGGGATAGTACACATCTGTAAACCTACACATAGTTTTTAGCTTTGATGGAGCCTCTCTGGATGTACAATTTGCCAATTTTATTTTGCTGCACTAATGCTTAACCAATACCACCTCCAGACCATCAAGGATGGAGGCTTTTAAACAAAGATCTGAAATCTAAAGAAATTATTCCCACACAGTTTTGTACAGTAAACAGACCCTACTCTCGATTAGCTAATAACTTGGATAATTTCCACACATGCCCACCCACGTTCCCTCCAACAAGGAATTTATAAAGGCGATCTGAAAAAAATGCATGAATGAAGGAACATAAAATAATTTTTATCTGCCTCGCAGCTTATATATTTATACTTGATATAAAAAGGATCTTAAAATATTTTGCTTTAAAAAGACTTTAACTTTCGGAAGGCTTGAACTTAGTTTGAATGTTATTCCCACATCCAAAAGACACCTGAAGTTTCCGTTCCGTCATCTTCTGCTCATCAGGGGCTGGGTCGCGGGGGCAACAGCCTCAAACGAGAAGCCCAGGCTTCTCTCACCCTAGCTGCATCCTCCAGCTCACTTGGAAGCATCCCAAGTCGTTCCCAGGCCAGCTGTGAGACATAGTCTCTCCAGCGGGTCAGGGATCTGCCCATCGGTCTCCTCCCAGTGGGACATGCCCGAAACACCACACCCGCAAGGCGCTCTGGGGGCATCCTGACCAGATCCCCAAACCACCCCATCTGGCTCCTTTCGACCTGGAGGAGGAGCGGCTCGACATCGAGCTCCTCCCGGATGGCAGAGCTCCTCACCAGATCTCTGAGTGAGAGCTCAGCCTCCCTGCGGAGGAAGCTCATTTTGGCTGCTTGTACCCGCGTTCTCATTCTTTTGGTCACCACCCACAGCTGGTGACCATAGGTGAAGTTTCTTCTCCACCTGAAGTTTCTTTTTTTTATTTATTCATGCACGTTTGGGCAATCTGTGAGCTTTCCCATTCATTATTTGAACACCATTTGAACACCTAGTGGTTCTTCACCTTGCCTTTTGTTCTCCACCACGCCCACATTCAGCTCCCCATTTCCTCACCCAGGGGGCAAGGCTAAGTGAGGAGTGACTAGAGGAGAAATTCCCAGTTTCATAGACGAAAGTGAATCTGACTAAATGTATTTATAAAGTTCTTTCAGAGGGTATGGAATTTCCGAGCTAAGAAAGAATGCCATGGTAATCTGTACATACTGTGAGATAAGGATTATTATCCCATTGAACGCCCATTAAATAATAGCCCTTTTTAGGCTGAACCAGTCAAAAGTATTTTGGGGGAAAGTTTTATTTGGTTTTATTGAAAGACAGCAGTATTATACTTGCATGCGGGGCATTGTATGCAACATATTCCTCCTGGTTTACGTGTACTTTTCATCATAGTGAGCTTTTTCTTAGTGAAATGCTAATTACAACAACTTCATTACAGACCATACTAGCGCCTGTATTTTAAAAAAAGGTTACAAATTAACAGAACCTTGGTTAATTTTGTATGTAAATACTAGGAAAGAGGTCTATTCAAGCTGTGTTCACATAAATATGTGACAATACCAATTCAAACAAAATGTCAGTGCCTGTAAAATGTCTGCAGATATTAGCTGAGTCATAAACTTTAGCACCACCACCATGGCTAACAAGCTGTACTGCATCTACTGGCTATAAATGTGTTGTGTTGTTCGTCTGGTGTGCAGCTCAGCTTCTTTTCTAAATCACAGTGGTTCCTTATATTAAATGTTAAGCATCTAATGCAGAAGTGCCTTGAGTCTGGATAATATTGAAATATCATATGAAGAGAAAAATTGAGATTATAAAAAAGACGCTCGTTGAAACTGAAAGAAAAATAACTTACTTTAAAATTAGTTCAATGTGTTGAATACCAGATAACAAAGGCTGTTTAGTAAACATTACGTCCCCATTTTAATTAAAAGTTGTGTTGTTTTAAACCAGCTAGTGCAGATAATAAATGTCAATGCTGATGCAGCAAAATTTGCAAGAGTACCGTATTTTCTGCACTATAAGGCGCACTTTCAACAAATGACATTTTTTAAAACTTTTTTTATATATATGGTGCACCGCATTATAAGGCGCTACAGTAAAGGCTGGGGTTACGTTATGCATCCACTAAATGGTGCTGCGCTAAAGGGAATGTAAAAAAAAAAAAAACAGTCAGATAGGTCAGTCAAACTTTATTAACAATTACAAAACAGCTTTCTGTTTTTACTCCCAAAATGAATAAACAGCTGTTTTATTATTTTCTCCAAGATAAAGTATTAGTATTTTCGTGACACAGTTTGTCTTCCATTGGAGATAAACTCTGTTTAGTCTTACTTACTTGGCACAGCACATCTTCTTGCTTCCTCCACTTTCTCACCATTGATTCATTGGTGTTAAACTCTCTCGCTGCGGCTCTTTTCCCGTGGTCTACTGCGTGACCGATGCCTTGAGTTTAAACTCTGTGTTGTAACAGTGTCTCTTGGTAGGAACCATTTCCGGATCTTTACACAAACACACAAATGGAAATGAGACGCCCTTTCATATTTCCCAGCATGCACCGCGCACTACTTCTTCTACGGGGGGAATGGAGTCGGCGGCTGCTTACCGCAGTTGCAACACCTGTTGTAGCTCAATGTTAATCCATATATAAGGCGCTTCGGGTTAAAAGGCGCATCGTGGACTTTAGAGAAAATTTAAGGTTTTTAGGTGCACCTTATAGTGTGGAAAATACGGTAAATGAAAAAAGGTATAATTTGCACTATAATCACTGCAAACAGTTTAGATTACACTCACACAATTAAATTTGGTTTGAAGAAAAAACTGAGGTATTGTTTGAATTTATTCAAATTAACAAATCGTCTTTTATTTAATTCGCTTTTTGATCAAATCACTAATCCTTATATTGTGACATTAGTTTAAAATGCTTCAGAATTCAGTGTTTTGGAGCACATGAACAATTTATATGCTGTTTAAAACCAGAGTGAGGTGGAAAGAAACATTGTTCTGAGATATTGTATAAAGCTATGGAAATATTTGATGGACGTCGTAGCAGATGGAATCAAAGAATGTAAGTACAGAATATAGTCTTAATCTGTGTACGGTGTCTTAATATGTTTCTTTTGCAGGTGCTTAAAATGAACAGTGTTCTTATTTATTCTGCTGTGTTATTTTCTCGTTGTTGTGAAAGTGTGAACATTTTGTAAGTTTGTTATATATGCCGTATTATTTTATGAGCTTGTCATGTATGATTTTATTTGTTCAAAAGAATGTTCAAATAAACGACTGCTGAGTCAGAAACTTTCCTTTCGATTTGACCTTTTGTTTTGTCTCATTTTGTGGGTTTTATCAGTTGTAAACCATTTTATTCCTGATGCTATGAGTTGTCGATTTAACCTGCAAAGAATTACAAATTTTTAGAATGAATTGTATTGTGTTTGAATTGTGTTTGTGTTTGAATTTGGAGATGATGGCAAGGCAAGTCAAAAAAAGGCAAGGCAAAAAAAGGCAAGGCAAAGAAAGGCAAAGCAAGACAAGTTTATTTGTAGCACAATTCATACAAAACGGTGATTCAAAGTGCTTCACAAGACAGAAAAATTAATTAAAAACACAAAATGTAGAAGAAAAATGTCTTTTTTTTTAATTAAAACAGATAAAAACAGTAGTTAATCTTCAGTGAAATGAACAGTTAAACGGAACGGTTTTCAGCCTAGATTTAAATATGAAGCGATGTAAATCGACCATGTGTCGGTAGGACATCAAACAATGCTGTCTTGCCTAAATGGAGACAATCGATCATAAAACGCTCGATGAAAAACTCTTGCAGACTGTTAGCTGATGCATCGCGAACGGAATGCCGACACATTGGTGAGGTATCGCCTGTATGTACGCAATGGGAACATCAGCGCCTCTAGTATAAATAGTGGGCACTTGGAGGCAAGTTGTACTTTGTAGAGGAAAAATTGGTTTCAGATCACAAGATGCATGATTGTCGTAACTTTATGTCAAGATGGCATGTTTTGTAGTATCTGATAGAGAGGGTTTACATCTTTGGGTCGAGTACAAGGCTCCTAAGAATCTCCTAATAGTCTTTCTTTAAGCAGACACCAATGGGTTTCATAGTCTGGTGAATATCTGTCAAGGACATGTTGTACGTAAGGGGTTGTTATCAGCATGTATAAAGTAAACTTGCTCCTTGAGCAACTCATGTCTCTGCAGATTCCTCCACCGCATTCACTGTGTTTTCATGATAAATCTCTGTTAAAGGACATTCGGCTGTTTTGCTTATTCTCACTGATTGTTTTCCACAACATACATATTGCTGCGACCAACAAGATGTTGTGTTATAGGGAGGCGGCCTAGCTGACGATGGAGTGCGATAAGACGTCTTCTTTGCGGAATCCTGAAGTTCACAACACAGCTGATCTACACACTGAAGAATATCGATTTTTATGCATGCAGCTACTTTTCATTACACTTGAAATGAAATTGATTGTCAGTAGACAATCGTGCGATGATCATAATTCTCTGCAATTTATTGCCAGGTGATCAGAGACACGTTGCTGTCTAGATGATGACGTGTCTGTGATCAGTCAAAATTGGTCAATTAACAGCACATTTTATACTGAACATCTACAGATTATTGCAAGACATTCTTCCGATAAATGTCACCTCTTACCTGTTATTAAATGATTAAATCTCTTCATTTATAAAACGTAGCATTATTTTTGTTGACTTTGTAATCATTGATTGCTGGTCGATCATTTGTCTAGTACTAGACAATCAGTAGTTGACAATTAGTCGACTATCGCACAATCTTTTCAAGTCGCAAAATTTTAAGTCACGGCGTGATGCGATCTGTCTCAAAAACCCAAACAATCAGACAAACAACGCTCAATGAGTGAGATGGTTGCCCGAGCTGTGCTTGAATTTGTAAATTTCCCCAAAATCAACGCGTCGTTTTTTAAAAAGTATAACAAACATTAACATTAACAAGACTTCCGTTAATGTTTCAATGGTGTTTCAAAAAGAATTTTAGCCCTGGTGTGATTCCTATGAAGTAACGTCACTTAGTCACCGAGAAGCAACTGAGATAAACAAGGGTTTTACAAAGGTTTGATGATTTTATTGACCCTGTGCATTTAAAAAGTTCTGATTTATCCACTCAAAAACAGCAGGGATTGTTTGTTTCTATTGTTAGAGAGGATATTGTTGAGATGTCCTTTGCTGTCTGTTGGAATGAGTTTATAAGACACCCTCATGATACACTGTGTATTTAAAAGTCACTATGCACAACCTGAGTGGTTAAAAGACTTGATGTGCTCATTATCCAGCCAACACTTACATGAGAGGACAATGAGAAAAGTAAATTGTCCCTGAATGAGCGCTATGTAGGTTTGCTTGTGGATTACTTACCAGAGTAATAGAATATAAATAACCCATGAGAGCTTGGGTCAGGGTTAGAATATATTTAGGAGCAGCTTTCTATTTCTATCATGATGTGTTCTTTGCATGTGCTGTGCGGAACGGCTGCCTCGTTGTGTTATTTATGTCTTCTCATTGCTGACCTTTCCCTTCGGCCTGCAACCATTTCCTGAACAACCTTTTTGATAGATTTCTTCTAGTAATGGCCACTTCTGCAAGTTTTATGGAATTCATTGGTAGTATGAGTAAAAGTGAACACAAGATAGCTGCTTGGTTGTAACTTGAAATCATCCGTGCTAGTTTTCATATTTGTACAACTGCTTATTCTCCCTGGAATTCTAAAGTAGTTTAGCTGTGAATCTTTGTTGACAACCTCATGCCGGAGTTAGGCACCAGTTCTTGAATTGAAAAGTTGAAATCAGAATGCAACTCAACATGGGCTGTCAAACAGCCCACATTGCTGACTGAATTTGATGAAATGGGAGCGTAAATAAAAACCGTTCTCTTCTGCACATATGATGAACATTGAGGATCATGTGGATGAAATCATTCTTGGTGGGTGTACCAATAAAAGAAAATTGATTCCAAACAGGATAAATATTGTGGTGTCCTAAAACTTGCATCATAAATGAGTATTTAGATAAAACATTTTGAAATGCATTGAAATCTCCTATCACAGGATTTCTAAATTACAACCCCTCACCGCGATACCATTACATACCACACTCTGTGATGGACAAATAATAATTTCTTTATGAACATTTAGGGTCATCTAGAAACCTCGTGGACGTTTAGTCACCAGACTAGATGTTGTCTAAAGAATTTCTTTGTCTACCTTGATCTAATTGAAAGATGTACATAAGTTCAATAGAGACCAGATCCTTTGGCCCAATACTTTAAAATTTAGCGCCAAACACCTTTTCAGATGTGACTCTCCAGAGATTAGTACAATAGTAGAATAAAAATAAAATATTTACTGTATATGGGACCAAAGAAAGTATGTTAGTGTCATGAGGAGTAAATTTATCAAATGAAAATATACTTCTTCTTCTTCTTTCGGCATTTCCCTTTAGCGGTCGCCACAGCAAGTCAGTTTCTTCCATCTAACCCAATCTGCTGTATCCTCTTTGGTCACACCAACTATCTTCATGTCTTCCTTCACTGTATCCATGAACCTCCTCTTTGGTCTTCCTCTAGTCCTCTTTCCTGGTGGTTTCAAATCCAGCATCCTTCTTCTGATGTACTCTCTCTCTCTCCTCTGTACATGCCCAAACCATCTCAGTCTTGCCTCTCGAACTTTATCCCCAAAACCTCTAACATGTGCTGTTCCTCTGATGTACTCATTTCTAATCCTGTCCATCCTGGTCACTCCCAGAGACATCCTCAGCATCTTCATCTCTGCTACCTCAATCTCTGCTTCCTGTCTGTTCTTCAGTGCTACTGTTTCTAGACCAAACAGCATGGCCGGTCTCACCACGGTTTTGTACACTTTCTCTTTCATTTTAGCTGAAACCCTTTTGTCGCACATCATACCTGATACTTTTCTCCACCCGTTCCAGCCTGCTTGAACACGCTTCTTCACCTCTTTTCCACACTCTCCATTGCGCTGGATTGTTGATCCCAAGTACTTAAAATCTTCTACCTTCTTTATCTCTTCCCCCTGTAACCTCACTTTTCCATTTGGATCCCTCTCATTCACACACATGTACTCAGTCTTACTCTGACTAATCTTCATTGCTCTTCTTTCTAGTGCAAACCTCCACCTCTCCAAGCTTTTCCTCCACCTCTTCCCTCCTCTCACTACAGATCACGATGTCATCTGCAAACATCATTGTCCATGGAGATTCCTGTCTGACCTCGTCTGTCAGCCTATCCATCACCATAGCAAACAGCAAAGGGCTCAGAGCAGATCCCTGGTGCAGTCCCACCCCCACACTGAACTCCTCTGTCACACCTACAGCACACCTCACCACTGTCTTACAGCCCTCATACATGTCCTGGACCACTCTAACGTACTTCTCTGTCACACCAGACTTCCTCATACAATACCATAGTTCTTCTCTAGGTACTCTGTCATATGCTTTCTCTAGATCTACAAAGACACAGTGCAGCTCCCTCTGACCTTCCCTGTACTTCTCTATCAGCATCCTCAAGGCAAATACTGCATCTGTAGGGCTCTTTTTAGGCATAAAACCATACTGTTGCTCACAAATTCGTACTTCAGACCTTAGCCTACCTTCGACAACTTTTTCCCATAATTTTATCGTTTGACTGATCAGTTTTATTCCTCTGTAGTTACCACAACTCTGCACATCTCCCTTGTTCTTAAAAATAGGAACCAGCACACTTCTTCTCCATTCATCAGGCATCTTCTCACTTTCTAATATCCTGTTAAACAGCCCAGTCAGAAACTCTTCTGCCACCTCACCTAAGCATTTCCATACTTCTACAGGAATATCATCAGGACCGAGAGCCTTTCCACTCTTCATCCTCTTCAATGCCTTCTTTATTTCTACCCTACTAATCCTAGCCACTTTCCGGTCCACTATGGCAACATCTTCTACTCTTTGTTCTCTTTCATTTTCTTCATTCATCAACTCTTCAAAGTACTCTTTCCATCTTCCCATCACATTTCTGGTATCTGTCAAAAGACATCCATTCCTGTCTTTAATCACCCTAACTTGCTACACATCCTTCCCATCTTTGTCTCTCTGTCTTGCCAACCTGTATAGGTCCATCTCTCCCTCGTTGCTGTTCAGCCTAGCGTATAGGTCATCATAGGCTGCTTGTTTGTTTTTCAACTGAAAATATACTAATAAGATTAAATAGTATGGAAAAGGGCAAATTGGTCTCAACGCTTGCACAGTATTAACATAGAATTGCTGGGCCTTCAGGGCTACACGATCGTAGACAAGAGTATTTACATCATTTGATGAAACATTTAAAACGTACTTGACCAAAACCTCCAGCTGCAGAATAAATGAGAAGTCTCTACCGGGAGTTATTTAAAACTCCCTCAAGGCAAACTTATTTCACGCCCAATAACCTGATGGACCAAAAAAAAAAAGGTAATCTAGTCACATTTTGGATAATTTAGTATCAAGTCCAGATGTGTACATGGGAATGTCTGCGTAGAATTTGTAGAGAATCAATTACAATACAGCCAATCACGCCTCAAGGGGTAGAACGTTTTGTCCGACTCAATACTTGTTCTTTGCACCTCATCTTTCGGTCATTGGGAAACCACTTCACCTTAGAGTACTGTTTGAGTTGACAAAAGCGTAGAAGACAAGAGATCTTCTGGTGAAAGAGGTAAGTGCAGTATCAGGGAAACATTGGTGTCTGAATTGGGCAGATCTCAGGGGACTTGATGATCTGACAGAGTCTGGATGGTGAGTAGGGTATGAAGGGGCGGTGAGCTGATATGCAGCAGGTTGGTGTGAAGGTCTCTCGGGAGATAACCCGTAGCACAGACAGAAGAGAAGAACTCAGCAAAACAAACTTGTGTCACAGCTAGAGGCATAACAGGGGAAATGCTGAGTTTGTGACAGTCTTTGTTACAATAAAATCCAAGACCTGACTTCACCTGCTGATCTCCGAAGCATTATGGAACTGACTTTTCTGACAATGTCCCATTTCTCTAATTAAGTTCATCCAAAGAAGACAAGAAACTACACTTCTGCAACTCTAAGATTGCTCAACTCACACATAGCGAAGTTGATTTTGAACATCGGAGTTTGGCTGTACAGACGGGGGCTGCTCTTTTCTTCCAATTGGTGAAACACACAAACAACGTCCCTCGCAAGTTTTATCATTTCCCTTTGGAGATTTAAGAGACTGATGGTGTTGTGTCTAATACACTAATTTATTTTGAAAAATTCCTCAAATATGGCAATCTCCTACTGGTTTGTGTGTGCAAAACAGCACTTAGACAATATCAAACAGGATCCCTGCTGATTCACTGCGCTTAGGCTGAGGATTATAAATTGGCAGAATCCACTTGTGTTGACACTGATGTGGGCAGAGGAATGCTGTTGGAGAGAACTTGTTTCCCAGCGGCTCATCTAGACAGCTGCCATCACGCAAAAAACAAGCTGAGCTGAAGACGAACACCAGGAAAGACCTCACAGCGGGATTTGTCCCCCTGCCAAACCAAATGTTTGACTATATGGACCAGCTGACATGACGAGGCCCAAATGGGAAATGTAGCTGTCATGTTTATAGTTCACAGGCCTATGACATTGTGAAAAGTGCATTCAATTAATAATGACTCTGAGGTTTTATTTTTTTCCAACATCTTCCTGCACGGCTTTCCAATTTACCTTCTAGAAACCTCTCTGCTCCTTCTCATATTTTGCTGCTTCAGAAAAAAATGCATGCACTACATTTAGAATTTGATCAATTATTAATCTTTTTGGATTATTTAAAATGTTCAATTACATAACAATAGGACGTGCTACATCTAAAGTCACACAAATAAGCAAAGTATATTTTTGTCACATTTGTTAATTTTTTTCCCCCTTAGGTTCAAGTCAAAGAAGCTTTTTCTTTGACAAGAATATTTGTTTTCACCTCCAGAATTTAACCCCCCCCCCCCACCCCCCCACTCTGGCAAACTTTACAATTTACTTCTTCTGATGTTTGCAGATGACATTGTGATCTGTAGTGAGAGGAGGGAAGAGGAGGAGGAAAAGCTGGAGAGGTGGAGATTTGCACTAGAAAGAAGAGGAATGAAGATTAGTCAGAGTAAGACAGAGTACATGTGTGTGAATGAGAGGGATCCAAATGAAAAGTGAGGTTACAGGGAGAAGAGATAAAGAAGATGGAAGATTTTAAGTAATTAGGATCAACAGTCCAGAGCAATGGAGAGTGTGGGAAAGAGGTGAAGAAGCGTGTTCAAGCGGGCTGGAACAGGTGGAGAAAAGTATCAGGTGTGATATGTGACAAAAGAGTTTCAGCAAGAATGAAAGGAAAAGTGTGCAAAACCGTGTTGAGACCGGCCATGCTGTTTGGTCTAGAGACAGTGACACTGAGGAAAAGACAGGAAGCAGAGATGGAGGTAGCAGAGATGAAGATGCTGAGGATCTCTCTGGGAGTGACCAGGATGGACAGGATCAGAAATGAGTATATCAGAGGAACATCACTTGTTAGAGGTTTTGGAGATAAAGTCAGAGAGGCCAGATGGAGATGGTTCCGACATGTACAGGGAAGACAGACCGAGTACATCGGCAGAAGGATGCTGGATTTGGAACCACCAGGAAAGAGGCCTAGAGGAAGACCAAAGAGGAGGTACATGGATACAGTGAAGGAAGACATGAAGATAGTTGGTGTGACCAAAGAGTATGCAGCAGATAGGGTTAGATGGAAGAAACTGACTTGCTGTGTCGACCCCTGAAGGGAAATGCTGAAAGGAGAAGAAGAAGAGATTTAGACATTGATAATCTTTAATCCACAACTTGTTAAAAGGTAACACAAGTTGAAGAGTAACAAAAAGGAAGAGAACTTGGTCAAAAGAAGTTTCCTCTTTAGGATGGCTGGTGTCGTGGTGTGGAAGGATGGTGGAAAGAGGAGGACCCAAATGCAGGACTTCGAACATGGTTTATTTAACTTATTGCAGGAAAGTCTGTAAAGAAAACATGATTAACTAAAGGTTTCAAAAGTCCGATAAAAATAAAAATTCAAAACATGGTCAGGCAACCAGGGTGACCTGGCTGGGAAAGGTAGAAGTAAGACCTGACGAAGAAGGCAGGTGAGACTGCCTTTAAATAGGCAGCCAGAAGATTAGATCCAGGTGAGTCCACAGGTGCAGATGGTCCAATTAGCCAGAATTGGGGGAAAGGTGAGGTGGTCCCTGGCTCCCTCTGGTGGTGGTTGAGGGAACCACAACAGGCTGGGCTTTCAACTGGGGACTGACCTGGAAAGATCTTGGATTCCTTTGAATGAGCTGAAAAGTGGTCAGAAAGAACAAAGTCAGCAAAGCCTAAAGTTCCCTGATTTGGCCGCTGCCCCTGTGTCCCAACTGTGAAAAAACAAAGGACAATGGCTTGATCGTTAGATGCAATGACATCAAACGTCTGAGAATGGACCACTGAAACAAGACCAAAATGGCTGAGATGTAAAAACAAGGATTTGGGCACTCTTCCTAGCAACACATAGCTGGCATTGAGTGCCAGAGCCATAGAGGTCCAGATGTAGCACACCAGCTAAGACCAAAGGTGTTGTTTGTACAAGATACAGTACAAAACTGCTAGGTGTGATATACTGGCAGGGAAAGCATACATACTGTAGTACGCCATTACCAGGGGGCTGGAAAAATTTACAGGAATATGTGTACAGAGTGTGGACTGGAAACCTAAAGGTCAAAGTGGGGGACATCACCAAAGATGGGGGAGAATGACAATGTCAAGATTCAGTTCCAGATCCAGACAGAACGAATCGAGAATCTTTAGAAACTGTGTTGATGGAAAAACAGCAGAGCAATGCTGTAGTAGTTGGTATGAGAATACCAAGTGATCGTAACATCTGAAAAAAGAACCATGAGATGCTGGAGAAGTACCACAGGCTCAGGGAAGGGCTTGGAAAGATTAGACACTGGATGTGATGGTTAGCGGGTAGAGATGTTAGCTTCCTGGCAACACAGTTTGACACCTCTTCAGGGAAAGAGTTTGATTTGTGAGATGTTTTGCTTGACGTGTGTCTGTTTGCAATGCTTCCTGGAGAGAGGATTGGACACAAAGCTGATTAGTGGAAAGAATAGTTTTCCTCAAGGATAACAGTGCTTGCACCAAAAGCATAAACACATTAAGAACCCCAGAAAATGAATATCTTCCCCTGGATAAATCTTTTCAGACTTTTGAAAACTTTTAGATTCCTTTTCTCTTTCTTTTTTTCCCCAAAATCATATAAAATCTGTATGTGGCAGCAGTGGGTAGCACAGTGGCCTCACACCAAGAAGGTTGTGGGTTCGAGTCCCGGGTGGGGACGAGGCTTGGAACACTGTTCTTTCTGTGTGGAGTTTGCATGTTCTCCCCGTGTTTGCATTGGTTTCCTCCAAAGACATGCATGCTAGGTTGATTGGCTGGTGCCAAATTGCCCCTAGGGATGAGTGTGTGTGTGTGTGTGGATGGTTGTATGTGTGTAGCCCCGCGACACTCTGGCGACCTGTTCGGAGTGTACCCTGCCCTTTGCCTTAAATTAGCCGGGATGAGCTCCAGCACCCCCTGCGACCCTGAAAGGGACAGACGGATAAGAAGATGACTGACTGATCTGTATGTGATTTAATTTTTTTTAAATCGATTACTGTGATTTAAATTTTTAATATTTCCGACTTAAGCAAACATTTTACTCCAAGTGTGTCAAAACACACACAAATGTACATGTTGTTGTGACAAAAGCATGCAAGCTGGAAAATAACACCCCACGCTGTTAAAGAACACTTGGTGAATACACAGTTAAATGGCGCCTCATTAGATGAACTGCCTGGTGTGAGTAGGCTAAGAGCAAAAAATCTATTAATCCATGTGATGATCATTCAACTCCAATGAACTGAACAGGGGGGGTTACCACTTGATTTAATAGATACTATAAGTAGGTGTAAACACTGTCTTCTTTCCTGTTTTCAATGTGATTTCTCTATTTTTGTGCTTTGTTGGAATCAGTGCTAGTCCTTCAGGAATGCTCAGTTGGTCTTGGAAATGAAAGATACGCCTTGTTAAGAAATCTCTAGGTGTTGAGAAGCGGAGTGCAGGTAGAAAGAGGAGGACCCAGTTGCAGTCAGAAAACATGGTTTATTTGAAGTTGGCAGTCTGTAATTGTTCGATAGAAAGGTTATTGATCATTATCACAAAGCAGTGCTGATCAGAGAAAAAAACGAGAGACTCTCTTTTACTTGTACAAGGATAGACCACCCCAGCCGACAGACTAAAGTGGCTATGAGAGAATATGCATCTTGTCTGCTTTATTTGTACAATAGTAGAGAAAAGAAAGGTGTGTCCTCACAGAGTAGTGTGGGAGAGAAGAGAACTAGAGACCTCCACTTATAGATGGTGAGAAGAAACAGCATCAGACCCTTGCTTACAAGGGGTGAGGGTAAACAAAGGTGAAGAGAGGCTATTAATTCATTCATTATTTTAACAGATAACACTGTCACCCAGCTATAGATCACAACCTAATCTCAGGGATCAGTGGGATCTGGATCATCCTCAAAAAGGCTCAGAGTAAAAGACACTTTTGAATGATAAAAAAAGAAGTATATAAGGATATACATTTTCTACCTAACAATAATTACTGTGGAAAGAAAAACAAAGTTTAAGTGGCATGGTAAAAGGTTATTGCAAGAATGTGTAGTTGGTCAGGCAACCAGGGAGACCTGGCTGGAAGGGAGTGTATGACAGGGAAGTCCGGGGTGATTGCTCTTAACCAGATGGCAGGGTGCACAGATGTGTGGAATCTGCAATCATCCCCAGGTGACCCCTATTAGGTTGATGAGAAACATCTAGGGCTCCCTCTGGCGGCAGGAGAAGGGATCATGACAGTAGCGTGTTTCACCATCGAGCCAAAAACAGGTAGGCTCTGAGCAATGTTACCTCTAATTTTTTTTGTGTGTCTGAGCAAACACACAAGCTTCCTAAGCAGAAGGGGGCGGAGCAAAAACTTTCACTCCAGCAGCAGTGACGAGCCAAACTCAGAAGCAGTGGTTTGAAGCAATTTGATTCAGAAAGAAAGAAGAAAGAGGTGTGCTCTTGAGCTCTGTCCTATTTTCCCATATTTAGCTTAAATTGAGTTTTATTTTGTGCGCTGCATAGGTTTCCTTGTGCGCTCTTAATCTTGCGAGCACTGCGCAATTGTGCAGGCGCGCAGCTTCGAGGGAACATTGGCTCTGAGTATAAAGTTGAGGTTGTCAAAGAAACTATTTGAAACCAATCTCTGAAACCATATTGGGGCCTTCTCCAGCTGAGGTACTTTTGTGATAGTACTGATGTTATGTACTGAGATTATCTTTGACATACAGCAGGCTTGAACGATGCACAAAAAGTGTCTTGATATAACAAAATTATCCTGGTCCCGTTTTGGTTAACTTAATGGATCTTCCAAAGTTCTTAATTTTTCTAAGAGGAGAGTAGGGAGTAATTTAATTTGCATAATGCTCTCAATAATTTTATGACAATGTGCATGTGTGTTTTCTTATGCATTTTTCTGTTTGAATATCAAAGCGAGGATTTCAGTGACATTGAAACGCTGCCGCTCTCATTCAGGGTTTCCTTCCTTGTTATTGAAACATTTAAAATTAGGTAAGAGAACAATTGATTCACCTGATTAAGCTGATCTGTCAAGAGAGGGCAGCGGTATTCAAAGAATCTGCAGTGACTATGAATCCCATCCCAAAGACTAATGTGAGAGCTTGCAAGGACAAATGATAGCTGACAAAATCTTAAAGCATAAAAATTGGACCGCTAGCTCAGCAGATACACAACCTAACTGAAGCAGTCGTCTGTTTGGGCCAGCTATCAGGTTGCTCATTTGATAGCAAGCAGCAGTAAACCTTTCACTGATGGAGAGTTTGTCAAGAAATTTATGAACGCTATCACAAAAGAGGTGTGTACCGAGAAGAAAGATGTCTTTAATGCTGTGAGTCTATCAGCAAGTGCAAACACCGGGCGCATTGAAGAAATTGAGGTAATGTATATGCCCAGCTGCCGCAGAAGACAAATAAAATTGGATTTTTATTGGACACCACGAAGCTGCTCCCTTTTGTTCGTAAAGCTAGTGCAAACTTTGAGTTGTGTGAGGACCTAGTAGCTCTGTAAAGTCTCAAAAGGAGGATGTTAACAGCTTACAAAAACCATGGAAGAGTTGTACAAAACCATGGAAGAGTTGGACCTGCACTGGTCAAAACTGGACAGCAGCACAACTGACAGGTTGATGAAAGCTGGAAACAGCAATGTCTGCAACCTACAAACCTACAAAAGGATTATAAAGAAAGAACATAATAACTTTGAGAAACCCCTCATATGAGTCATCTATTGTAAATAAAAAAATTCTGCTCTGACAACTAAGCTGAACATGGGCCTGTTAAGTCTGAGCATAGCACAACAGAAAGTTTATGTTGTATGGACTATTTTTCGGTGAAGAACCCAGAGAGGGTTGTTTGGTTATTATTTACGTTTTTACATTTGGACATTCTTGAAATTGTCACACATTTGCTGTTACAAACTAAACCCGGACACCAATCAGAGAACTGAAAAGTCATGGCCCTCACAGGAAAAAGTTTGGAGAACCCTTGTTGTGGTGTGAAAGGAGGAGGACCCAAATGCAGGACAAGATTTGTTTAACCAAGGATCAGCAAGGCTGTAAGCAAAAAAACAGAAGTCAAAAGGAATCAATATGGTTTTCAAAGAGTTAATCTCAGTTCTAAAGGAAATCTGTTGGGTCGGGAGTCAGCCAAGGCTGGAAAGCATGAAGACCTGACGAGGAATGCTGGTGAGGCTGCCTTTAAATAGTCAGCAGAGAGATTGGGCGCAGGTGGTCCAAATCAGGTTGAATTGGGGGAAATGTGACATGGTCCCTGACTTCCTCTGGTGGTCGTTGAGGGAACCATAACACCCCTTCCTTAGATCCTTAATGCAACCTTAGCTAAGAAGTCCAAAAGGGCTATATACTGCTTTATCATGGTAAAGCAAGAGAGGACCATGTGTTTGATACCTCAATTCTCATTTACTGTATATAATAGCTTAAATAGCAAAATATAAAAACCATTAAATTGCACACTTGTTTCCTGCTGACGTGACTCTTGATTCTGCTACACAAGCATCTGACCTATTTAAAATCAATTTCAATCTTTATGAAGTGGCAACCTGTTTAAACAGAGATATAAATTAACTGTGTGTGGATGGTACATCCTGGTTTGTCGGTTGTTTACCTTTTCCAGCGTCTTGCCTGTGAGGATATGCTCTACGTACTTCCATGTGACACACCTCCTCTGTTCCAACACCTGGACATTCTCTACATTCCCCAACACAAACCCATTCATTGAGGCATGTATTGGAACTTTCAGTGGACAACTCCACCTCTGTCCCGCCATTCTTGTCCTCTGCTTGCTAACCAAAAAGAGACACAGGTTGCCATGCTGAAGGTGTCCTGGCTTTATTTGTGGGGTGATCTTCAGTGCCCGAAAAATTATGTGAATTAGTTAATGTAGCAATCAGAACAAAGCAGAAATATGAAGCACATCTTTTTACAGTAGCCCAGAAAAAGCTCTGGATAAAGTGTACATTTTTTTTCTTCCTCTTTGTTGTTTAAAATAAGACTTGTAACTTTAATAAATCCTTGCAAACACGTTCTGCAGAACTTGCACAGTTCAAGTTTTTATCTTTGTTTTTTTTGGGGTATAGGACAGCCAGGCATTCCTCTACCATAAGAATCGGTTCCCAGTGAACATTTTTCCAGCTTCTTGCTTGATGACAGCTGGAATTGCTTTACACGTCACCATTTGAAACTTTAACTAGCCCACTTTCTGTAAGGTCTGACACCCTTCCATTCATTAAATTTTGAAGTAAATTTTAGAAGCCTCTGGCTGTCCCTTAGCTCATCCTGTTAGAGCCGAGCTGGGGACATGCGAGAGAAAAAATTCTTTCAGGCACAGTTTCTGTACGTGTATTTTTCAAGCTCCACCCACACACGTAGTAGATGGAGGAACTGTCGCTAATAACGTCCTCAATATTTTTTGCTATTCTGTAGAAATGTTGATGCTTATGAAATGGCAATCTTTTGGAAGCTGAAATGTTTTTGAGGCTTCCATCTGTCCCATTTTGTCCTACTTTAAAAGCTGTGGACTGTTGAAGGGAAAGACATAGCCAACTTTTGTGTCAGCTGCAAATCACATAAATGTTTTTGTTAAAAAAAAAAATAGATGAGTGTATGTTATTATAAAATCCAGGCATGTATATGTGCGTAGAGTGGTGGTATCTTAATGATTTGCTTGCAGATCGAAGCACTTTTTTGCTTGATGTGCATGCATCTAAGTTTTGCAAACACAGACTGTGTGTCATTTCAGGTAACCAAGGAAACACAACATGTAATTAGACTGCATCACTTCCTGTTTTCTTGAATGGCCACAAGCAGAGACAGAAAAACGAAGAGAACGTCTTTTTTCAGTTTGGTTCTTCTCCTCTTTCAAATCTCAGCTGTGCCAGTCAAATTCCCCCTGGTCCTCTCTATGTTTATTCTTTTTATAAAGCAAACCAATGCTAATATATGCAAAGTGAGTCACCCGTGCACTAGCTCGGCAAATCCCTGTGCAGTTCAGGGCTGCTGTGTTTTTCCAGACCGGCTTACTGTTGTGTGCTGTGTCAAATCTTCTAACCTACCTCCCCTCTAGCAGCCTTACTCTCAGAGGCCGGAACAGCTGTTGGAGAAAAGCTTATCTTAGTGTGCTTGTCATGTTTGATCAACAGGAAGAACTGCAGCTTCTTCAACACACAAGCTGCACTTAAAGTAAGACATGCGGCTCATACAGGGAACAATCCCATTGTCTGGGATGTCATGGGAAGATCGCCAGTTTTCGGTAGAAAGCCTCCGGATCAGTGTGCTCCTTTGTGAAGTTCTAAAGGAAGTGGGTTGGTAGATAAGCTGTTGGACCAAATACATTACAGACCCGCCCACCTCTTTTTTTTTTCCCTTCTGTGTAAACAGACTTAATTAAAAAATGCTGTCCTGCCAGCTGAAATGGTGCCTTTTTTCTTTTATCTCACAGCAGCCAATTTCATTTATTTTTTAGAAAGTCATTCCTGTATCAGGAGCTCATGAGCCACGGATTGTTATTGTCATGCAAAGAGACAGAGTGAGTGGAATGAGAGGAGTTCTAAAGTCATCCGTGGGAAGGCATCCAGACTGCATTTTGTGATCATCAGTTTCTGACTGGTTGGAAAAATATTAATGCTTGAAGCTTCATGTAAAGAGCTGTGAGCCATTGTTAAAAAATTAAACAACACTCTTACCAATTGAAATCAAACCATTCCAACTTAGTTTGTCAGTCAGTACTTGATATTAAGCAAAGTAAGGAGTAGTAATAATCTAATTGAACATTTCAAGTTGCTCCAAATGACATACAGTGGTGTGGAAAAAGAGTTTGGCCCTTTCCTGATTTTTTTGGTTTGGTGCATTTTTCTCACTTAATTGTCTCCCATCATCAAATGTCAGCACTTGTCAAAGGTAAAAAAAAAAAAAAACCTGAGTTTTCAGGTAAGATTTGTTCCTCAGGGAAGAAAAATTTCTAACCTTAATGAACTTGAGTGAAAAAGTGATTGTGCCCTCAGTTTGCCCTTAGTAGCAACAGCAGCGATCATTGCGATAACTTTCAAAGAGTTCCTCACTGAGCAGTGGAGAAGGTTGGAACCACTCATCTTTGCAGAATTGTTGTAATTCAGTGTCACTCAAGGGTTTTCAAGAAATGCCTTTTCCAAAGATGCCCCAGCAACTCTTTAGAATTTCAGTCAGGACTCTAACCAGAACATTTGGAAATCTTCTGTGTTTCTACAACCATACATAGTGGAATTCCTTGTTCTCCCAAGTTCAAAACTGATCATTTTGAACTTGGGAAGAGTTGGCTCCACATTATCCTTCAGAATCTTATTGGTAGAGTGCAAAATGGATGGTTTCCTTTATCACAATTCCTAAACATGACTTAAGAAGGAGTGGGCTTAGTGACTGTTGCGCCATCCATTGAGTTTTGCTCCATCCATTTTAAGCTAAATCAGTTGTTATTTTCAGCCTTTTGAATGGTACAGCATTTAATTTTTTTGAGTCGGAAATATGGAGTCATTGGCCCAGCCTGCGTTCAAATGACAACCCTTTTGCTAACTAGCTTTTTAAAGGTACATGCCCCTGACAGTGGATACTCTAACTGCAGCCAATCCTATGGCTTGCAGTCTAGCTTACTGCTATCATTGGGCAAGTAAAATCTGTCTATCAAATGTGTACAGCCTTAACATTTTTTGATTGGTGTTTATGGTTGACCAATTGTTAACTTGAATAAGTTGTGTTTTTGGGTAAAAATCAACTATTTAATTCAATTCAGAGCTATGAAGTAGCCATTAGAAATGTGGTAACAATGCCAGTCTAGTTATCATGAAAACAATAGTGACTGAGTGATGACTGCCAAAGTTTTCAATAGATGTCAGTGGGCGCTGAGGCTTTTTTGAGCTGCTTCCATTTTTTGGCAAACAGGCAGAAGCAACTTGCTATGTCCTGTTCCTAAATACAGTCATTCCTGTATCAACAACACAGGCCCAGACAATTACACTACTGCCTTCATACTTTATTATAGGTATGTTGTTCTTTTTCTGATATTCAAATGACTTTTCCACTATGATGTAATGAGCTACACATCTTCTTAAGCCACCACATTTAGGAGTGACAAGGTGTTCAAAACCTTTTCTGCTCACCTATAAAATGTATGAATTAAAGATTGATGTCACTCGTATTTTGTTTGTAAAAATTATTGTGGTCTGTTCATTTCCTTTCAAAGTGTTTACTATCGTTACATTATTGCTCGCAGACATTTGCAGCACTTAACCAAGTCTTTTTTTGCAAGGCACTGTCAAAGTAAAAGAAAATTATGCTTGGAATCTTTAGTCTCAAATGCAAAGTCCACCTTTGCATTCCACAAGGCTGCGAATACTGTATCGTACAAAGCTATAAAGGTTTTTTTTCTCTCTCTCTTTCAATAATAAAAACTGTTATCTAAAAAGTCCATTTTCCTTTTTTTGAATTTATTTGGACTAACACATCAATTTATTTGATAATGAGAAAAACATTTATTTGTGAAATATGTGCTAAAAATAAGAAAGCACAAAGAAACACCTTTTCACACCACTATACTATATTTGTGAATACTGTATTGAAGACCACATCAAAATACAGAATAAATCTATGCTTTTTTAAATCTGGAATGTCACATACGCACTATTTAGGTTTCTATATTAGGAAAATGTTGAATCACTACATATCCGACCTTTAAAAAATCCGTTTACAAGATTTGTTTCACTGTGACATGTACGTATGTACCAGGGGAGCAATGACTCCAGGCTGATTCATGTGTCATTTAACCTCTGCTTCCGGGTCTGCACAAAGGAAAGGAAAGAACTTGTTCAGCATCACCTGTAAACATCCAGTAATGTCCTTTTTTTGAACTTTGAAACAAATTAAAGGTCATAACTAGCTAAAAAACAAAACAAAGAAAACAAGAAATCCAGATGTTCTGCCAAGATGTGCTTCCACATCCACATGAGCTTTCATTTGCTCAACCCATTGATTCATGCTACCTTGTCGCTGTTGACGCCATGCGCAGAAATACGAGGTAATATAATTCGATGGGTAGCTCAGACTGAGCGGAGGCCAAACCTGAGCGTGTACAACACAATCTAACCTTATTTGTATCAAGGAATCAAGAACTATTCATTTCAGTTCAGTTCAGATTTATTCATTTGGTCATACATAAAATCACAACAATAACACAGATTGCAACAAAGAAACAAACAGACCAAAGAAAAGGAATAGGCTGAAGCATGGTTTATATGTGCCTATCCCTAAACATCTGTATACATTTAACTGAACAGCATTTCTACAATTAAACAAAAATTAAATTTATAAAGTACACAATCACTACAATCAAACAAAAATTAAATTTACAAAGTACACATCTCCAATCAAACAGAAAACCACAATAAACTTTATATTATCATCTTTTCATTGTTGTTTTAACTTACTTATAATCACTAATACTTTTATATTTAAGATGATGTTTAAATTTCAGGATAAAAGAGCATATTTTAAATTCATCATTGAGTTCATTCCATAATTTTACTCCAACAACAGAAACACATCTTGATTTTACCAAGGTTCTTACTTTAACACGTTCAAAAATATAACATCCTCATAAATTATGATAACCAACTCTAAATTAAAAAAAAACTTTGTATGCCTTTTGGAACTAAGTTATTTTTAATTTTGTACATAATCTGTAATATTCTAATATTTACCATATCTTGTAGTTTTAAACAGTTATTCTGAATAAACAGTTGATTTGTGTGTTCATAAAATCCAACTCTGTTTACTATTCTTATTGCTTTTTTTTGTAATTTAACTTTTAAATAATTTAAATATTTTTTTAATTTTTTGTAATTTAATTGTCAATGAAAATTCACAAACCACTATGCTTTGGCATAGTATCCAACATAAAATGTTTTTCTAAAATAAAAATAAAGATACAGTAAATAAAAATATACTTTAAAATAAAAACAGCTCTACATGTAACATCAGAAAATGCAGTGCAAAGAGAATGATAAAGTGGCAACCGACAGGTAGAGGAACGAAAAGAGTCTAGTTGTTGAGAAGACAGGTCAGGTAGTGTTCATCAATCTGATGGCTGATGGGGAAAAAAATGTCCCTGTGGTGAGAGGTCTTGGTTCCAATGGAATGTGGTTTTCTGCTCAAAAAGTCTGTGGCCAGGGTGAATCCTGACCAGATGCCCGAACCACCCCATCTGGCTCCTCTCGACCTGAAGGAGGAGCGCTCCTCCCGGATGGCAGAGCTCCTCACCTGATCTCTGAGTGAGAGCCCAGCCACCCTGCGAAGGAAGCTCATTTCGCCCGCATGTACCCGCAATCTCATTCTTTCGGTCACCACCCACAGCTGGTGACCATAGGTGAGGGTTGGAACGTAGATCAACTTGTAAATCAAGAGCTTTGCTTTTCGGCTCATCTCTCTCTTTACCACGACCAATGGAGGATCATAGTTATTGCTGACGCCGCACCGATCCGCCTGTCGATCTCCCGCTCCATCTTTCCCCCACTCGTGAACAAGACCCAGAGATACTTAAACTCCTCCACTTGGGGCAGGACCCTGTCCCTGACCCGCAGGGGGTATTCCACCATTTTCCGGTCGAGGACCATGGTCTCGGATTTGGAGGCGTTAATTCCCATCCTGGCCCTTTTTGTAAATCATCTAATATAACATAATGTAAACAGAGGAACATTCACACCTCTATCTGCCTTTGTTCTACAGACCTTTAGGACACTTTTAATCACATTGTGATCAGGTTAATTACTCTGGGTTTTCTCTCCGTGCTTGGAGCAGGGTCTGATGTTGTAACACGCTGGTTCCGTTTCACCACCTCTCTCCACTTTGGTGATTGTATTCCATGTGAACTCCTCTCCATTCCCCCACAACATAAATCCCAAAACATCTGCTACCAAACAGGAGGAACGTGAAACAGATGGATTCCACAACTTTATTAAAGGCGCATCAATCATGGCAAAGACATTTACTCAGAAATGTTTTATTTCATTGTTTACGTCTATTGAATAACTTTAGAACAACTTATTTAGAGGGGAGAAAGTTTGAATCCAATTCATGGGATTTTTCTATTTTACATCCAAACCATCTGGAGGCTGAAAGCATCAGTTACCATGGTTTCAGCATTAGTTACCATGGTGAGCTCAACACCTGCTAACACGTTAATCTCTGTAGTTGAACATCTCACAGAACCAATAGATTTCTCTTATTTGCCTCAGACCTCAACATTTCTCAATATTTGTATGAAACACACCATGCATTCAAGCTCAGCGTACGTTCCCTAGAATATTGGTATTTTTCTGCATGTCAGATATCAGCTCATTGGGCCGGACTTGTGTATCTGTTCGCCGCACGATGACAGCTGCAAATGTCGGTCTGGCTCAGGAACACAAAGCGACATGGTGGGAGTGTGAACTTGACACTTTTCTCACGGGCACGCCGTCACACCTGAGGCACGACGTGATGCAGCAGACTGACTTTGACTGACAGGCAACTCCGGCTGCGTGTGATGACAGAGCAGGAAGCCGGTCAGCCGCCGGAGGCACAGAGTCAATCAGCAGCACAGCCTGAGGCCACTTCTGCAGACAGAGCTGCAGGATTTCTTCCACTTATGCAAACAGAGCCGAGCACTTCAATCACATAAACATTTGCTGGCGCGAAATTGGAAGCTAAATTATGCACACAGGCAGAGGAACTATGGAGACCCGGGGTGTGATTTTTTTTTCTCACATTTATCAGCTTTGCAAATGAAGCTAAAGAAACTGTTTTAATGATTTTTAGGAAATCTATACTTGTTTGATTTCAAATGTTAAAACAAACTTTTTTTCAAATTCAGAACTCTAATATTATCCTGTTCAGAAGCCATACTTGAAGGTAATTATAGTTTAAGTGGATTTGTCCTATTTCGTTAGACGAAATGTGGCTTAAGACAGTGGGGAAATATAAGCAGTGACTACTAATCTGTTGCCAAGCAACCACACTTTAAAACACTCACACTAATTGGTAAAGAACCCTTGCAAGTTCACAGACTTCACTAGAAGCTGTGGCACTTGTTAGGCTTTTCTCAGCCTTACAAGAACTAGTGCATTCATGTCACATTGCTTTAAATGTTTTTTAATGTTGCTGCATTGATTAGTTCCAGTATTTTTATATCAGCTCCAGATATGCGAATCATCACGGATATGGTCCCTCATAGCCACCACAACTCTAGTCGGAACTTTTAGCTTTAATGATTTCTATGAGTTCTTCCTCTCACAAGCTAAAAAAAGGAATGTCAGACTTCTCACACAGTCATACGCTGTATTTTGTGTTGCACAAGATATTTCTTAACATTTCTACCTAAAGAAGGGTTTCGCAATTGTCAGCACAACTTACAATTCCAGCATGCCCCTCCCAAACCTCAGCTCTTTCCTTGACGTTTTCGTTTTGCTAAAATAATTCATTTTCTCTTTTTAACAAAGTAACCATTATTAAAGTATTTTTGAAAAAAAAAAAATAGTTCTGTCAGTCATCTTCTTAACCATCTATTCTTTACAAGGTTGCGGGGTATGCTGGAGCCCATCCCGACTGAAAGGCAAGTGTTTCAAGCCTCATTCCCACCTGGGACTCGAGCCCATGACCTTCTTACTGTGAGGCCACTGTGCTACCCACTGCACCACCATGCTGCCCATAATAAGTTTTCTTCTTCTTCTTCTTTTGGCATTTCCCTTCAGGGGTCGCCACAGCAAGTCAGTTTCTTCCATCTAACCCTATCTGCTGCATCCTCTTTGGTCACACCAACTATCTTCATGTCTTCCTTCACTGTATCCATGAACCTCCTCTTTGGTCTTCCTCTAGGCCTCTTTCCTGGTGGTTCCAAATCCAGCATCCTTCTTCCTATGTACTCTCTCTCTCTCCTCTGCACATGTTCAAACCATCTCAGTCTGGCCTCTCTGACTTTATCTCCAAAACCTCTAACATGTGCTGTTCCTCTGATCCTGTCCATCCTGGTCACTCCCAGAGAGATCCTCAGCATCTTCATCTTTGCTACCTCCATCTCTGTTTCCTGTCTTTTCTTCGGGGCTAATGTTTCTAGACCAAACAGCATCGCCGGTCTCACCACGGTTTTGTACACTTTCCCTTTCATTCTAGCGGAAACTGTTCTGTTTATTTATTTTTTTTATAGCTGTTAATTTCTCCTCAGGTTCTCCAGTTCAAAATGATTTGTGTGACAACCACTTAGCAGCTTGACATTCATGTATAGCAACAGGGGTGTGACTTTGACAGCTGGAGATTCAACAAAGTTGGACAGATAAAGAACACAGAAAAATGCTGACTGTAGTAAAAGATGGGAGAGAAGTCGTACACTAGCCATTCTGGACAACTCACTGTTTTTCAGTTTTGTTTACAAAGATGATAAACCCTACCCCTATGTATCTGCAAGATTTTGAAAAATAAGCAGACAAGTTAATAGTGCACTAGAAAACCTATGCAGCGCACAAAATAAAACTAAATTTAAACTAAACATGGGGAAATGAGTAGGGCTCCGGAGCATATGTCTTTCTTCTTTTTGTCTGAAACAAATTGCTCCAAACCGCTGCTCCGGAATTTGGCTCGTCACTGCTGCTGACGTCACAAAGGAGTCAAAGTTTTTGCTCCGCCCCCTTCTGCTCTGGAAGCTTGTGTGTTTGTTCAGACACGTAAAAAGGTGCTGAACCACAATAGTTTGTAGCAGTTATGATATTGAGCATAACAACATACCTGCTGGAATATCTGAGAACGGAAAGGTTTAGATCAGAGATGAAATTGAGGCGCGCAAAAACAACTTTCCAAAAAACGCATTCATACTAAGCGATATGTTCTGGGGTTGGGCGAATAAAGGGTAAATACAACTATACAGATATCAGACTTTTTTTTTTACTATTCGTATATCAGATAATATCAAATACGTAACTAAGAACTTAGAGAAAAACTTGTTTACTAGTACTTTAAAGTACTAATTTTCTGTAAAGTCTTTTCACCTTGTCTTGTTGTTTAGGAAATGACTTTTCATGGGGTTTGGTTTTATATTTAAAACATGAAACAGTTGTGTTCAAAGTTTCACATTTTGCCCCTTCACCATTTTTCGAATGAAGAAATTAAGCGGTGATATTTTTATTGCCTTTCATCACAACAAAGGTGGTCCATGTATCTACTATATGGATCACCTTCCACCTATTTATGAACCTATTTTAAATTAAATAGGTTTATTTAAATTAAGTCACACTAAATTATATCAAATTAATAATTAATACTATAAAATACTAAAGCTTCTTGTGTCTTACTTCAAGTCCAGACACAAAAGAAACTTTTAAATTTACGAAGGGATGCCTATTATTTATATATTTGGAACAATTAACCTCCTACTAGAGGAAAGAATTGCTGCACCAGACCAGGCTACAGCTAATTTAGTGCTCCAGTCACTCAAGAAATTACAGGTCCGGGGATGCTGGAGATGACACCCACTCAAGCTGACCAGATCAACGTCAGGAAACCAGTAAGGATATAGCAGTGTTGAATGTTGTACAGCATGTTCATTTTTAAGTGCTCAACCAATTTAATGAGACACAAACCAGGGAAGAGCTCATTAGCATCTCGTTCAAAGTGACTTTTTTGGTGTAAGAAGCATGGTTGGGGTTATGGAGGGTCCTTTCACTTCTGGGTTTATAAAATGTTAATGACTCTTTTCAAGATGACATTTTTTTTTTGTTATTTATTTCCCATGTACAACTGTGCTTTGTAATGCTGAGGTTGTCAAACTACACGATTAGTTGAAAGAAAATGAGAGCACCTGCCTTTCACGTTTTTTTTGTTGATCAAACAGATCTGGTGATGCTGAGTTTATGGTCTGCTCTGATCGACGTGTGCCTGAAATCCTCTTGTTCTCTATTTTTCTGTTCACTATAAAAAGTCCAGAAGAGAAACTCTCAGAGGTTTACGTGGCTCTTTTATCTGCCCGGCACACTATCTGTCTCCACAGTGTTGTTGGATTTCAAGGCTCCGCCTCAAGAGAAAAGATAAGAGAGCATAGCTGATGGGTGTCAATGTGCCAAAGCACATCTTCAGGACGGTGTCAGCAGACTGCTAAAAAATCTTTGTTGCATTTTTTACGAGCATGCAGTAGAAACAGGAAGAGGAGGTTGATTTAATTACTCCTTACCTCATGTTTGATTGTCTTCCAGGTTGAAACCGGTTGTCACACAACGTCTTCATGTGTCGTCCTGTAAGAGAAAAAACAAGAAGTTTCAGGCTAACTTTGGCAACTCTGAATTGTTTCAGAGGAACAGAAGGAATAAAAAGTTTTAGACTCCTTGGAGTGATGGCTATGTCCACACAAAGACAAGTTTAATTTATCACTTCAGTGTTTTAGTTGTTGATTTGGGAAACCCAATACCTGGCATTTTGTGCCCCAATGAGATATAGAATGTTACTTCTCACCTCATCTTCTAGGATCTTCTGTTTCCTTCTTATTCTCATCCATGGTCTTTTCTTTCAACTTTTTGTGCCAAGGATTAAGTGATTCCTTCCAACTGAGCAGTTCATGTCCATCACATACACCCTCCTATATGTTCCACTCTGTTAGGACTCTGAACTTGACCTTCTTCTGGCATTTGGTCTGAGTTTCGATCAGATACCATTAAATCTTTGCTATCCATTCTGACATTAAATCTACACTAAATTTGAAATAATAATGCTGATGAGACTTTTCTGTTTAGGTTTTTGCAGAACTGTAAGTCTCTAGAGGATCCTACACATTTAATATTCACGGCTTTTTAATGTCATTTTAGCAGCTGCTCTCTTAATTTGGCATACATGTATAGCCCACCTTGCCCATCATGTCTTTATCTGCTATGGCACAATGTGGGCTCTGAGTCAGACGCAAATCTCTTTAAACACTTACATTATAGAGAAAAATAGAATGTTTACATCCACCTATTTCTTGCTTTCGAGCAGCAGTGGTCATTTTTCTTTTCCAGATTGGTGGAAATATTGATCTGCTTAATAATGTGGAACAGCCTTCAGGAGTCATTTTTTAATTGGCCTCAGCTGACAAAATAATGTTTGCAAAGATCTATTTTCATGAATAAAAATAAAACCCTGACATACAGTACAATCCAGATAAACCAAAGTGGTGATCAAGATGACACTTTAAATTGCATTTCCACAAAAATTTGGAACACTATAGTTTTTGTGACTTTCATTCATCTTCTGTGTCACCCTTCATACTTGCGGTTGCAGGGATGCGCGAGCGTATCCCAGCTGGTCATAGAAGAAAGGTGGGTACATATTTCTCCGTTCCGTTCCGTTCTGTCATCTTCCGCTTGTTCTGGGGTCGGGTCGCGGGAGCAACAGCCTCAAACGGGCAGCCCAGGCTTCTCTCACCCCAGCTGCATCCTCCACCTCACCCGGAAGGATCCCAAGATTTCCCCGGCCAGCTGTGAGACATAGTCTCTCCAGCGGGTCCGGGGTCTGCCCCATGGTCTCCTTCCGGTGGGACGTGCCCGAAACACCTCGCCCGCGAGGCGCTTGGGGGGCATCCTGACCAGATGCCCGAACCACCCACAGCTGGTGACCATAAGTGAGGGTAGGAACGTAGATCGACTTGTAAATCGAGAGCTTTGCTTTTCGGCTCAGCTCTCTCTTTACCATGACGGACCGATGCAGCGTCCTAGTTATTGCTGATGCTGCACCGATCCGCCTGTTGATCTTCCGCTCCATCTTTCCCCCACTCGTGAACAAGACTCCAAGATACTTAAACTCCTCCACTTGGGACCTTTAAAATTTAATCATTTAACCTTTAAAATTTAATTATGGGTGATTTGATGGGACCGGACTGCCAGTTCTGGACCGAGTAGGGAACACCAGGGAAGCAGAGGCACAGACCACAAGAACAATTTTAACATTATTTATTAAAATCCTATCAAAATATTTTAAAATGGCAGTCCTTCAAACAGTTCATATATTGGGTGTAGCCCACTGGCACCTCCTTGTACCAAGGAGGTCGTATGAACACTGACACTGGCAAAGTCTCTGTTTTAATCCTGTTGAACCTGAGTGCTGCGTTTGACACTGTAGATCACAAGATCCTTTTACAGAGGCTAGAGAACTGGGTTGTTTTTTTCAGGTACTGCACTTAAGTGGTTTAAATCTTATTTAGAAGGACACAAGTATTTTGTATAAATTGGAAATTGTGTGTCAGATCACATGCCTTTGACCTGTTGGGTTCCCCAGGGGTCAATTCTTGGACCCCTGTTGTTTAACCTCTACATGCTGCCGTTAGGGCAATTGATAGCCAGTAATAACGTGTCCTATCACAATTACGCAGATGATACTCAGATCTATGTGTCACTGACAGCAGGTGAACATGGACCTGTGGATTCACTCTGTCACTGTATTCAACAAATCAGAGTCTGAATGCAAAACAACTTTCTCCAGCTAAACTCAGACAAAACTGAAATCATTGTCTTTGGCCCACAGAAACAAAGAGAAAGTGTCATCAGTTACCTTCAATCTCTCTCTTTAGAACTGACAAATCAAGTTGGAAATCTGGGAGTAATAATGGACTCAGACTTTAACTTCAACAGTCACATCAAATCAATTACATCAGCAGCCTTTTACCATCTGAAATACATTACCAAAATCAGAGGTTTGGTTTCTAAAACAGACTTAGAGGTTCTTATCCATGCATTTGTTTCCAGTAGGTTAGATTATTGCAACGGTCTATTCACTGGTCTGAACAAAAAGGCTTTAAAACAGCTCCAGTTTATTCAAAATGCTGCCGCTCGAGTCCTAACAAGAACTAGAAAGTATGATCACATTAGTCCTGTGCTCAAGTCTCTGCACTGGCTTCCTGTGGCTCAGAGAATAGACTTTAAAGCTGCTCTGCTTGTGTTTAAGTCTCTCCATGATCTAGCACCAAAGTACATCTGTGATATGTTAGTACCTTATGAACCATCTAGAACTCTGAGGACCTCTGGGACCGGCCTCCTGCTGGTGCCTAGAGTCAGGACTAAACACGGAGAAGCTGCATTTCAATTTTATGCTGCAAAAGTCTGGAACAAACTTCCTGAGGCCGTGAGACAGGCCTCTACTGTGACAATGTTTAAATCTAGGCTGAAAACAGTTCTGATTAACTGTGCTTTTGATTAATTGCTCTTTATTTCATCTGTTTTAATGATTCTATTTATTTAATTTTTAAACTTTTTGATTCTATGTTTTGTGATTGTAATGCATTCTTTTTCTTTTCCTTCTTGTGAAGCACTTTGAATTACCTTTTGTATGAATTGTGCTAAACAAATAAACTTGCCTTGCCTTGTACCGGATCCGGTACATGGGGATTCCTGTACGACCTCGTCTGTCAGCCTGTCCATCACCATAGCAAACAGCAAAGGGCTCAGAGCAGATCCCTGGTGCAGTCCCACTCCCACACTGAACTCCTCTGTCACACCTACAGCACACCTCACCACTGTCCTACAGCCCTCATACATGTCCTGCACCGCTCTAACATACTTCTCCGTCACACAAGACTTCCTCATACAATACCATAGTTTTTCTCTAGGTACCCAGTCATACGCTTTCTCTAGATCTACGAAGACACAGTGCAGCTCCCTCTGGCCTTCTTTGTACTTCTCTATCAGCATCCTCAAGGCAAATACTGCATCTGTAGTGCTCTTTTTAGGCATGAAACCATATTGCTGCTCACAAATTCGTACTTCAGACCTTAGCCTACCTTCAACAACTTTTTCCCATAACTGCATCGTATGACTGATCAGTTTAATTCCTCTGTAGTTACCACAACTCTGCACATCTCCCTTGTTCTTAAAAATAGGAACCAGCACACTGTAGGTGAGGGTAGGAACCTAGTTCGACTGTAAAGCTGTACGTACGTATTTTCATCTGATTGGTCCTAATTTTAAATATCATTCTCTAAACTAACGTACACTACAATTGTTTTGTTTTTCTGCTCTTCGTGGTTTCTGTTTCTGAAAAACTCGCTGAATAAAAATATCGAAAAACAAATTCCATTCTGGTGATCATTTCAATTCAATTTTAATTGTACAGCCCAAAATCACAGAATTTCCGTCTCAATGGGCTTCACAAGAAAAAGAGGAATGCATTAACACAAATACACAACAAGAAAAATAACTAACAAATGCTAACTAAACAAAACTAGCACATTTATGCACTTAGACTCTCCTTCTTGGTGAGGAAAAAATCCTAAAAAAAAAAACATCAGTGGAGAAAAAATAAGAAACCTCGTGGGGATCCACATGAGGATCCACGTGGGGATCCACATTTCAATGGAGTAAAATCCTTCTTCATTAAATATCAACCTGTTGCGGTTTTTGTTTTTAAGTGTCAAATATATTCAGTTTGATACTTAAAAGAAGTTGAAGCTCTTGGTTTAATTTGATTTTAGAAAATGAAGTTGTGTTTTCTTAACTTCTTGGATCCTTCAAAAAAAGTCTCTTAACCTGAAGAGAAACAGAATTTTTTGTAGCTTCTTACTGTCACACTGATCCTGGATTAGTCCTGTAAAACATCAAAATAAAAAGGCGCACAAGTAGCAGACATAACATGAATCAGCTTAGTCTTATTTTCTGGGAGAATGATTTGCTGCTGCATTCCTTTTTTTTTTTTTTTTTGTAAATTTAAATCAGATACAGAACTAAGCTCACTAAGCAGAGCAGATGTCTGATGAAATAATCTGTACTCGAGACGCGTCAAACAAAGAGAGAAATAGTCCAAATTTTTTAAATATTCCTAAAACATAAATGACAATAAAATCATCTGAATAACCATGATGAACAGGAAACTGCTTCTGAATCTGTACCATCAGACTGCCATCCGCTGGCCACACCACACACTGCACAAAATGGAAATATTTTTACTGTTTTTCATTTTCGATGAAAATATTTGTTCACCCATTTAACCTTTTACATGTTCAGTGAGGAATTTAATCTCAATCAAAAAAAAAAAAAAAATCCCAAACTCTTCTGTTTTATTTGATCTTTGTTTTGTTATAAAGTCTTCAAATGAAAGTGATTAAAATTAATTGAGAATAGAAAAAAAAAAAACTATTAAGACACAAACCTAAAAACATAAATTCCGTTAAACCTGATTGATCTACATTAAACTACGTTCCTACCCTCACCTATGGTCACCAGCTGTGGGTGGTGACCGAAAGAATGAGATCAAGGATACAAGCGGTCGAAATGAGCCTCCTCCGCAGAGTGGCTGGGCTCTCACTCAGAGATCAGGTGAGGTGTTCTGTCATCCAGGAGGAGCTCGATGTCGAACCGCTCCTCCTCCAGGCTGAGAGAAGCTAGATGGGGTGGTTTTGGACATCTGGTCAGGATTCCTTCCGAACGCCTCACTGGTGAGGTGTTTCGGGCATGTTCCACCGGGAGGAGACCAAGGGGCAGACCGTTGACCCGCTGGAGAGATTATGTCTCACAGCTGGCTGGAGGATTCAGCCGGGGTGAAAGAAACCTGGGCTTCCTGTCTGAGGGTGATGGCACCGCGACCCAGCCCCCGATAAGTGGAAGACGACAGAACGGAACTTGTGTCTTCCAAATGTGTTTTGCCACACCCACCCGAGAAAAAATATTTTTCACTATTATTCCACTGCTTATATTTACAGAAACATACCTGCTTTTTATTTTCTCCCACCATAGAACAGCTTTGTTATATTTTCTTATCTAGCTTTTGGGAGAAATGTAGTTTCTTTTGAGTTTTTTTCTAGAACTTTGGAAGGATTCGAAATGCTATTTTTTTTTCTGTAATTTGTTTGTTTTGTGGCGCTTGTGTTAATAATTAAATAACAATAAATTACGGCAAAAATATGTACCAAACGAGAAAAACAAACAAACAAAAACACAATCTTTGTCAGTAATGACCTTGTTGGATTCTCTGTGTTCATTTTCAATTTTATGCAGATGACACACTGATGTACAGTACATTAGATAATCCAGCACCGGCTATTCAGCAGCTACTGATTGCTTTCAACACCGTTCAACTTAGACTTTGAACGTTAAACGTCAAATCTTGAAGGCCCATTGCTGGGTGGAAAAATGATGGCTTTCACAGCGCTGGGGGAAATATTGTCATGATTACTGTAATATTTATTAGTAATAAAGCCTATAAATCAAGGCAAACTGAGCAAATTTGTCATTTCAGGAGAGCTTATCCAATCGGCAGCCCTTTGTACTATTCAGTACGCATAGGGTAGCTCTCAGTTTCAAAAAGGTTGGTTAACCCTGCTCTAAAGAATGCTAGTCCTGTTAACAATCTGTGTTTAGGACAACATACAGATACGGGGAACCAAGTTGAAAAGGTTGTTTTTATCTTTTTCTCCAGAAAAATGAGTGGTCTGCTATTTTATTTAGTCTTTTTTAAATTCTGTTATGTTATCGTCCAGTTATCTGGAGCCGGATCGCAGGGACAATAGACTCAGACGGAAGCTCAGGTTTCTTTCACCCCGGGTGAATCCTCTAGCTCACCCGGAAGGATCCCGAGTCGATTACTGGCCAGCTGTGAGACATAGTCTCTCCAGCGGATCCGGGGTCTGCATCTTGGTCTCCATCTGGTGAGGCGTGCCCGAGACACCTCACAAGCAAGGTGCTCGGCAGGCATCCTGACCAGAAGCTCATTTCACCCACTTGTATCCACGATCTCATTCTTTCGGTCACCACCACAGCTGGTGACCATAGGTGAGGGTGGGAACGTAGATGGAATTGTAAATCGAGAGCTTTGCTTTTCGGCTCAGCTCTTTTTTTTACCACGATGGACCGATGCAGCGTTCTCGTTATCAGGGAAGGACTATCATTACCCTTAAACTGAATCAGAATCAGAATCAGAATCAGAATGCGTTTATTGCCATGTCAGTGAAAAACATCAGAGACTAGGAACTTGTTCTGGTACTGGTGTGCAAACATATAAAATAAAAATAATAAAAATAAAATAAATAAAAATAATAATAATTTTTACAAAACTAAGAGTGCTCAGAAGAAAAAGAAAAGTAGTGCAATGTCATAGAAAATAATAGAAAATAATAAAGATAGTGAAGTGACAAGAGGGAGGTGACTAAGAGATGTGGGGATCCAGGTTATAAAGAGTTCATAAGTCCAAGGGCAGAAGGAAAGAAGCTGTTTTTGTGGCGGGACGTTCTGGTCCGAATGGACCGGAGCCTCCTGCCCGAGGGGAGTCGCTCAAAAAGTCCATGTCCAGGGTGGGAAGGGTCAGCTACTATCCGACCTGCACGCCCCCGAGTCCTGGAGACGTACAGGTCTTCGAGAGATGGAAGGCTGCAGCCGATCACCTTCTCTGCGGAGCGCACAATGCGCTGCAGTCTGTGTTTGTTCCTGACTGTGGCTCCAGCGTACCACACGGTGATGGAGGAGGTGAGGACAGACTCGATGATGGCTCTGTAAAACTGCACCAACATCTGGGCGGGCAGCTTGGCTTTCTTCAACTGCCGCAGAAAGTACATCCTCTGCTGGGCCTTTTTGATCAGGGAGCTGATGAATGGCTCCCACTTTAGGTCCTGTGTGATGGTAGTGCCGAGGAAGCGGAAAGAGTCTACAGTGGTGATGGAGAAGTCTGTCAGTGCAAGGGGGGTAATGGGAGCTGTGACTTTCCTAAAGTCCACGATCATCTCCACTGTCTTCTGAGCGTTGAGCTCCAGGCTGTTGTTGCTGCACCAGGACACCAGCCGGTCTACCTCCATCCTGTAGGCCGACTCATCGCCATCAGAGATGAGCCCAATGAGTGTGGTGTCATCTGCAAACTTGATCAGTTTGACAGAGTCATGGCTGGAAGTGCAGGAGTTGGTGTACAGGGAGAAGAGCAGGGGAGAGAGGACACAGCCCTGTGGAGATCCTGTGTTGATAGTCCGAGAGGTGGAGACATTCTTCCCCAGCCGCACGCACTGCCTCCGGTCTGTTAGGAAGTCAGTAATCCACCTGCAAGTGGAGTCAGGCACGTTGAGCTGAGAGAGCTTGTCCTGAAGCAGGGTAGGGAGGATGGTGTTGAATGCAGAGCTGAAGTCCACAAACAGGATCCTGGCATAGGTTCCCGGGGAGTCCAGGTGCTGCAGGGTGAAGTGGAGGGCCAGGTTGATAGCGTCGTCTACAGACCTGTTGGCTCTGTAGGCAAACTGCAGAGGGTCCAGAGAGGGAGAGGTGAAGTGCTTGAGATGAGGGAGGACCAGGCGTTCGAATGACTTCATGACTACAGACGTAAGCGCCACAGGCCTGTAGTCATTAAGTCCAGTGATACGGGGCTTCTTGGGAACAGGAACGATGGTGGACCGCTTGAAGCAGGCTGGAACGTGGCATGTCTTCAGCGAGGTGTTGAAAATGTCTGTGAAAACTGGAGACAGTTCCTCAGCACAGTGTTTCAGGGTGGCCGGGGAGACACCATCTGGGCCCGAAGCTTTCCGAGGGTTTTGCTTGCGGAAGAGCTTGAGCACATCCTGTTTTGTCACCAAGAAAGCAGTGGAGGGGGAGGGCTGGTCAGCTGGAGTGACCTCTGTTGTTAATTGGGTGGGGGATGGGAGTGGCTTCAAAGTGTCTGAAGGTTGTTGATCAGTGAGGGGGGAGGAGAGTGAGACATCAAACCTGGCATAGAAGGTGTTGAGTTTCTCTGCCAGTTGTAAGTCATCAGCAGCATGTGGGGCTTTCGGCTTATAGTTTGTAATTTGCCGAAGTGATCTCCAGACAGAGGCGGTGTCATTGACAGAGAATTGCTCCTTCAGATGTTTATTGTACCTGGATCTCGCCTGCTGTACCTCTCTCGAGAACCGGTACTTAGCGCCTTTGTAGCTCTCTCTGTCATTGGCTCTGTGAGCTGCTTCCTTTTCCCTCCTGATCTGTCTTAGTCTGGGTGTGAACCAGGGTTTGTCGTTGTTAAATCTTACCCTGGTTTTTGATGGAATGATGCTGTCCTCACAGAAACGTATGTATGACGTCACTGTGTCTGTGTAGTCATCCAGACTATCTGTGGCAGCTCTAAACACACCCCAGTCTGTTGTGTCCAGACACATACGAAGCTCGTCCACAGCTTCGCTGGTCCACTTCTTGGAAGTCCTCACTGCAGGTTTAGAAAGCTTCAACTTCTGCCTGTATGCCGGGATGAGGTGAACCATGTCGTGATCAGAGAAGCCCAGAGCAGCTCGAGAAACAGCCTTGTAGGCTTTACTGGCTGTAGTGTAGCAGTGATCCAATGTGTTCTTTTCCCTGGTTGGGCAGTTTACAAACTGTCTGTACTTTGGGAGTTCCTGGCTCAGATTTCCCTTGTTAAAATCCCCAAGGATAATAACTAGAGAGTCCGGGAAGTTTTGCTCCACACACAGAATTTGGTCCGCGAGCGCGCGTTGGGCCTCGTGCACGTTTGCGCATGGCGGAATGTAAACAGCAGCCAGAATGAATGAAGCAAACTCCCGTGGAGAATAAAATGGTCTACAGTTTATAAAGAAGTATTCCAGAACCGGAGAGCAAAGCTGGGAGATCACAGACACATCCGAACACCAGGAGTGGTTGATGTAGAAACAGAGCCCTCCACCTTTTGTTTTTCCACCGGAGAAATCCCTCTGTCTGTCAGCGCGGAAGAGCTGAAATCCCTCCAGCTGAAGCGCGCAGTCCGGGATCTGCTCGTTGAGCCATGTCTCCGTGAAGCATAGAACACAAGAGGAGGAGAAGTCCCTGTTTCGTCGCATTAGCAGCGCTAGCTCGTCCATCTTGTTGGTAAGTGAGCGGACATTGGAGAGAAAAAGGCTCGGCAAAGGCGTACGCGAGCCACGTCTGCGGAGACGAAGGAGGACTCCCGCACGCTTTCCTCTCCTCCGGCATTTCACTTTTTTAGCCAATATTTGGACTAAATCTGCCGCAACCGCTAAAAAAACTGGTAGTAGGTCCGTGGGGGTCATAGTCCTGAGATTTAAGAGCTCTTCACGAGTGTAAGAGCACGCTGATACACCACTGTATCATGTAAACTGTAAACTGATGCATAAAACACATTTTCAATGATATTTAATGTTTATTATGGCTAAAGTTTGCATATGGTGCTAGGATGGCTGCAGGTACGGACACACAAAGGTTTTGTTTTTAAACTTTATCATTTATTAATTTCTTTATAAATTTAATTCGGTTCTATTGCTTTTGTTAAAGCTGTTTTCTTTAATATGAGGTAAAGGCACAACATAGTTTGTTGGTGCACATTTTTTTTATTTAGTCTGTCCCTGGGCCGAAGGAGCACCAGCTGGCCACAGGGTAGAGCTAATTGATTGGAAAGTACCATGTACCTCTAGAAAGGATTGGTTTCGTTAGGTCAGATTTAGTTCATCTCTTTTTTTCCCCTCTTTGTGTTGTACTTTTGTTTTTCAACCATAGTGAAAAGTTTTTTTTTTTTTTTTTTTTTTTTTTTTATGATTAGCTTTTATATTGTTTTTTAATACTAAAATGTGTGGATTTGCAGGAAGCATTTGGGCTGGCAGCCTATTCGCAACCATGGGGAGAAGCTGGTCATCGTCTTTCGCTTCTATTTCTGTCACTTTTTTGTGCCTAACCCCTAAAATGGTCTAAGGCCGGGTTCCGGGTTCCTCTATAAGAACACCAGTAGTTTCATTTTTCATTTCATAGAGCTTTTTTTCATGCTGAAAGTTAACACGTGGTGCTAGCTGTCTAACATTTGTAATTTTTTTTATTACCTTCATGCTCATACACATAACACACATTTATCAATATCACGTTTTTTGGGTTTTGTTTTTTTGTCCAGTGCTAGGAGGTAGCACACAATATTAACTGGTTAATATTAGCATTTTTTATTATTATTTTAATAAATAAAATTTTACTTCCATTTTATTTTGCTAATTAATATTTATCAAAGTAGATCACAGATTGCATGAAAGTTAGACTTTAATGGAATTTTTATCATCAACTGAGCACGGTGGTGGGCCACAGTGGGAAGGAAAAACTTCCTTTTAAGAGGAAGAAACCTCAAGCAGAACCAGGCTCGAGGAGGATGGTCGTCTGCCTCAATCGGTCAGGTTGAAGCACATGGGAGACTCACAAGGCAGGCTCATGTAGCTTCAGGTTGTGAATGTTTGTTCTCCAGTTTATCATCTGTATCTCTTGTCGTTCCTTTTCCACCTCAAAAGCGATCTTGTTGGCTTTCTTTGCCATCCGTCTCTCCTTTCTTTGCAGTTTGACGGCCTGCTTCCATGTCTTTCTTCTCTGGTCTCCTCCTTCTTTGGAGCGTGGCTTGTCTCCTTGCCTGGGGCGGGCCGGTCTCCTTGTCTGGGGCGTGGCTGCATGGCTCCTTAAGCTTGGTGCTCAGAGTTCGTATTCGTAGGACATCCAGAGGGATCCCGGTCTTACTGGACATGCGGATGGTAGCATCCACCGGACACTGGACACACAAGAAGTAGCATATTAAATACAATGTTAGCTTAACAGATTTCCCCACGTTCGTCATGCTTTGCTTCACCTCATTCAGGCAAAACGTTGTCCAGTTGCCTTTGCTTTTTACCCATGGGCCTGAGAAATGTTACCACTGTCAGACCACAACCAAAACTCTGCAGGACTGTCTCAGGAATGTGCAAACTTGAATGGGTGACAATTTCCTGAACTTCAATCAAAATAAAACTGAGATTGTGATTTTTGATGACCCTGATCTGCTGCTGAGTCATGACAGTGGGATTGGTCCACTGTCATGGACCATAAATCTAGCTGAGGCGTTGGAGGGATCCGGTTTGGTGACCTCAGGATTGGATTTCTGCTTTTTGCGGATGCTATGGTCCTGTTGGCTTCATCGAATACGGATCTCCAGCTCTCAGTGGATTGCTGCCGAGGGAGCAGCCAGGATAGGAATCAGCGCTTCCAAATCCAAGACCATGGTTCTCTCCGGGAAAAGCATGGAATGCCCAATGCAGGTCAGGGAAATGAACTTCATCTGCAGGGTGGCTGGGCTCTCACTTAGAGATCGGTGAGGAGTTCTGCCATCCAGGAGGAGCTCGGTATCGAGCCGCTCCTTCTCCAGGTCGAGAGCAGCCAGCTGGGGTGGTTCGGTCATCTGGTCAGGATGCCCCCGGAGCGCCTCGCTGGTGAGGTGTTTCGGGCCCGTCCCACCGGACTGAGAGACTGGATTTGATAAATGACTATATGACGACTGTAACTAACATTTAAATAAAGCCTACCAAACTCAGATTTGCTCCCGCTCTATTTTCAAATACACACACTTGTCTGCTTGTGTGTGTGTTGTTGTGAGGCGGACGTACGTAGTAGAGGATATGTATTTAAAACCTGCGCCCTATCATCAGGTGCGCCTTATGTGTGTGTTAAATACAGGGCATACAAAACTGGGACTGCGCCTTTTAATACGGTGCGCCTTTTGGTCATGAAAACACGGTGATAAGTGCCAAATCAACATATCAAAACCTGTTCACTAGTCTCACTACATGATTTTGTAGCGTTAGAAACCTAGTTAAAAAGATTTACTGTCAAGGTTCCCTCGCCCACCACCAGAGGGAACCCAGGGCCTTCCCTAATCTGCCTGATTTCAAACATCTGAAGGTCTTTGTGCAGCTGCCTTTTTAAAAGGCAGTCTATCTTCCCTTCAGTGTCGGGTCATTAGGCCAATGATCAATATGTTTTTTCTTTACAGCATTACTGGACTCCTTCATTAAATAAATCATATTTCTTGTCCCGCAATTGGGCCCTCCTCCTTCCACCTGCACCTCACGTCATGACATTTACTTTTGAAGACTCATCCAAAATTTGGCACCAGGATCTGTTATTGCCTGTGTTTTTTTGTTTTTTTTTCTTTTTTAAGAAAAACAAAACTATTTGATCTGAACAACAAAATGGGGAGTCATATGATGAACAGGGGTTTCATCTGGATGGGTGTTCAGTTAAATTTTTACATTGTATTTATGGTTTTGTTTGTGTGTATGTTGTTGGGCAGAGAACCTGGGACAGTTTTTTTCAAATAGCAGTAATGTTTAGAAGTGCTCCTGTGTTATTGGTTAAAGAAGCTGGAACATCTTAATTTTGATCTGGTTGGTTGGCCATCCAACGGCTTTAGTGAAACTTTTAAAGTATACTGATCAGTTGTCCATGTATGCTGTGTTTAAATGTGGTGGTAGGCCATCCGATGGCTTTGGTAAACATTTTAGGAGTATCTGTTCAGTTGATCAGTTTTCCTTGTAGTTTTCGGCTTATAATTTGCTCCTGGTTATACGTCTCGCCAGCTAAGAAATTTAAAGTTTCGTGTCTTTACGAACAAGTTCTATTAAATAGTGAAATCTGCTTTAATGAAACATCAAAGTTATAGGTGAAAGATCTAATGCTGTTACAAATTGTAACTTTAAATGTATTGGGGGTTTAATCTCCCCTCACCCAGATGGATTTTTCCCCACTCTCTATTAATCACATTCACCTGATCTCAGTCAAATTCAGTAAATGAGTGCAGGCTGTGCTTCTTCACTGTCACAGAATTATTCAACCAGCTCCACCTCGGTGTTTCTGACTGTGTCTGATCTGTTAGAAACAATTTTGAGTTCTTTCAGTGGACAATACGTCGATTTGAAGCTTTTCAAAATCCTGTCAGAATGAAAAATGAGAAGTGGCTCATGATTTTGAACATTTATTGGTATTTAATACCATTGTAAAAAAAAAAAAAAAAAAAAACAGGAGCAAAGAAGAAACAAAATACTGTACATTTGGAAAGAGACCCTTAAACCGTACATTTCACAACGTAACATGAAACTGTTTTTTTTTTTTAAAGAATATGAAAAATAAAAAAACTAAAAACTCCCAACAGCTCCACAATGTTCCCTTTAAAAAAGCCACTATTTTCCGATGAATGAATTAACCATTTGTGCTTCAAAAAACATATTAAAAATGTTCCTAATACTTTGAGAATGGTATTTATGGTTTTATTTGTGTGTATGTTGTTGGGCAGAGAACCTGGGACAGTTTTTTTTTTTATTTTGTGTTGTACAGAGGCGCGCCTGTGTTTATGGTTAAAGAAGCTTGGAGATTTTTCGGTGGTAGGCCATCCGACGGCTTTTGTAAAACTTTTAAAGAGTATCTGATCTCTTGATTAAACATTATTACTGCACTGTCATTTTCCGTGTCCGAACTCGAAATCAGGGGCATGTTGTCCAGTGACCACTTCCGTCTCTATGATAGACCAGTATGATAATGTCTTAACCGTAACCTTTTTTGCACTGAGTTGATTTTAGTTTTTAATTACATGTCCATTTATGCTGCATTTAAATCTGGTGGTAGGCCATCCGACGGCTTTGGTAAAACTTTTAGGAGTATCTGATCAGTTGATCAAACATTCTTAATGCACTTTCGTTTTCCGTGTCCGAACTCAAAATGAGGGGCATGTTTTCTAGTGACCACGTCCATCTCTATGTTCGAACAGTATAATAATGTCGTAACCGTAACCTTTTTTGCACTGAGTTGATTTAGTTTTTAATTACATGTCCATGTATGCTGCATTTAAATCTGATGGTAGGCCATCCGACGGCTTTGGTAAATATTTTAGGAGTATCTGATCAGTTGATCAAACATTCTTACTGCACTTTCGTTTTCCGTGTCCGAACTCAAAATGAGGGGCATTTTGTCAGTGGCCACTTACGTCTCTATGTTAGGCCAGTATGATAATGTCTTAACCGTAATACATTTTGGTACAGAGTTGACTTCTTTTTACCACCTTCCAACTGAAATATAAATACTGTTTTCATTTCAATAGGCAAAAGTATCTGATCAGTTGATTAAACATTATTACTGCACTGTCATTTTCCGTGTCCGAACTCAAAATCAGGGGCATGTTCTTGGTGGTAGAGCATATTGCGCAATTTGACTCTGTGTCGAACACTTCATTGCAGATACAAAATGTATACTTGAATAATCTGTATGGGTTTGAATACAACTATTGCCTTTTGGTAAAACAGAAAAATATTATCAAAATATTGCACATCAGAAGCGTGAAGTATTTCCGTTGCAATGTCTATTTGTTCCTGTGCCATTCGCTCTACTGTTGTTTCAAAGAGCATTTCTGGCACATTTGGGAATGCCTCCATTACTTCTCTGGCCATCTCTATAAAAGAAGATAAACATAACTTATTGTCAACATTAATATTGTGAGCACACTACACGTGAGCGTGTTTGCCGGGCTGCTCGGTTAAACTTCTGAGTAAGTTATTTATAGACTGGTCCAGTGCCATGTCGTCCGAGATCACCTGTTAAACAGTGCTCCTTGTTAGATGTCATTTTTCCACAAAAGCAGGGAAAGTCACCCTAGCACATGCCAAAAATAGTAATCTTACCCAGGAGTCCTCCAACCCACAAGGGAGCATAAGGAAGAAAGTACTTATTTGACGTTGTGATGTGAACGTTGGGCTGAAATAGCTATTGGGCAGCTCGTCCTTGTCAAAGTGCTGTTGAAAGGATGTCGTTCCCACGTCATTCTATTTAGAGACTAAAAGAACTTCAGTTATCACGTGTTGCAGTGTGACACTTGTAGTAGATTGAAACCTAGTCATACATACTATATAATCCTGATCTGCAATGAACGAGTCCTCAATGTGACTTATTCCTTTTTGTGTTACGATTAACTGAAGCTTTTCAAAATGTTTGTCCACTGGAAAATGACACTTTCTTGCCTCCCACCTATGTATATTACAATACATCAATCTAAATCATTTATTGCTGACTTTGTCTGATTCCAGATGTAGAGTCAGCCTGGAATTTTGTTTATTCTGAATCTTGAACGTTTTTGATGAACACGTTTCTTGGATGACTGTTAATAAAGACTTACAAAGCCTTAACCTTAAAAAGGATAACAAAACCTTTAACAAATAAAGGGTTAAGATATGTACTATAAAAACTGTAAAAAAAAAAAAAATTCTACTTCTAAGTTACAAAACTTGCATACATTGAGCCTCAGTTATCCCTCCTGCTAGGGGCCACTTCCATTAAACTGAAATGGAAACTTGTGAGGTTACTGAATTAAGGTTTAGACCTTCCAGGTGTTTTTTGGCTTCATGTCAGCTAGAACTAAAATACATACTGTAATTTTCGGCTTATAATTCGCTCCTGATTGTACGTCCCGCCAGCTAAGAAAGTTGAAGTTTCGTGTCTTTACGAACAAGTTCTTTTAGATAGTAAAGTCTGTTTCAATAAAACCTCAAAGTTACAGGTGAGAGGTCAAACAATGTTACAAACTGTAACCCAAAAAGAAAAATGAAAAAATTTAGAAAAAAACACCACTTGTGTTCTTTGAACCTCCACATGTTTCAAACATTTATAGTGATTAAACTCAGCATTTTATCTGAATTAAAGTCAAACATTGAAAATAGATCTGACAAATCAATCATCACGTTGCAATGAGCAGTAATAATAAAAAAGAATGCATGTTTTAAATGAAAAGCCTCAACAATTGTTGGCCTTTTTAAAATAAAATAGTACTTTATTAATTGTGATGGGGGTTTAATCTCCCCTCACCCAGATGGATGTTTCCCCACTCTCTACTAATTACATTCACCTGATCTCAGTCAGATTCAGTAAATGAGTGCAGGCTGTGCTTCTTCACTGTGTCACAGAATTATTCAACCAGCTCCTCCTCGGTGTTTCTGACTGTCTGATCTGTTAGAAACAATTTTGAGTTCTTTCAGTGGACAATACGTCGATTTGAAGCTTTTCAAAATCCCGTCAGAATGAAAAATGTGAAGTGGCTCATGATTTTGAACTTTAATTGCCATTTAATACCAATCATAAAAAAACAGGAGCAAAGAAGAAACAAAAGACTGTACATTTGGAAAGCGACCCCTAAACCGTACATTTCATAACAGTAACACAAAATTGTTTTTTTTTTTTTAAGAACATGATAAAGAAAGACTAAGAACTCCAACTGCTCCACAATGCTCCCAAAAAAAAGCCACTATTTCACAGTGAATGAATTGACCATTTGTGCTTCAAAAAAAATGTAACTAATACTTTTGAGTTTAAAAACCTTTACGTATAGTAGGAATTCTTTAAAGGAGCATCTGGATTGCTCTCAATGGACCAGATAAACTGAATACAGTCTAACAGCTGGGAGCAGCAATGACTGCAGATTATTCAACATAGAATAATTTCTCTCTCTCTATCCTCAGCAGTAAATCGTATGACACCCTTTCCTGGCATGTTGCACATCATCACCCAGACTACATATGTGTGCAAAAGAACATCATATTGTTTATTTTAATGTTGTGTCGCTCATTTGTGGTTTTCTTTATTTTAAAATATGTAAACCTTTGTTAGCCAGCCATTGTTTTGTTGAGATTGTTGAGATTAGCTACACTTTCTATTACATATCATTACATCAACAAAAAATCCTTTCTAATTACAGTAAGTTTTTATGAAATTAGCACTTTTACCAATATTACACTGAAATGTAAACTTGTGAGGTTACTGAGTTAGGGTTTAGACCTTGCAGGTGGTTTTTGGCTTCATGTCAGCTAGAACTAAAATACATGCTGTATTTTTCGGCTTATAATTCGCTTCTGCTTATACGTCCCACCAGCTAAAAAAAAAAAAAAAACGTGATATAGAAGGAAAATAAACCATTATGAGTAATGCTGGATTATATCACATTTTTTGGTGAAACAGATTTGATCAAATTCATTATCAAAAACAGACATGTAATCGTAAAAAAACAATTTGTAATAAAAATAAACTAGAGAACAACAGCGTGAATAAATGTACGATATATTGTTACAAACTGAGAACGTGCCTGCTACATTGACGCAACATATAACAAGTTATTCAGATGACTACAGCATAAAAACATGCTAACAAGTTCACTAAACCACCAGTTTAGTAGACTCATCCTCAGTTGCAATTCCGATTATTCCAGCCCATCTGGAATGGCGAAAAGAGTGTTCCTATAATTGTGTCCATCTAACTTTTAGCCTACGATTAGCTGTAAGTGTTTTCTTCATTTCAGTAAGAATAAGTTCGGCTTTTCGTACGTTGTTTTAAAGTTTCAAAGTTTTTCATATTGATATCTTAAAATATCACATAATATAGCCCAGTTGTCAATTTTCTATTTCTGACAAAAAAAACTTTTACCCAGTCTATGGAGCCAGGACCAGAGCTTGGTGGTAGAGCACTTTGCGCAATTTGACTCTGTGTCGAACAAATCATTGCAGATAAAAAACGTATATTTGAATAATCCGTACGGGTTTGAATGCATCTATTGCCTTTTGGTAAAACAGAAAAATATTATCAAAATATTGCACACCAGAAGCGTGAAGTGTATCTGTTGCAATGTCTATGCGTTCCTGTGCCATTCGCTCTACTGTTGTTTCAAATTGCATTTCTGGCACATTTGGGAATGCCTCCATTACTCCTCTGGCCATCTCTATAAAAGAAGATAAACATAACTTATTGTCAAAATTAATATTGTGAGCACACTACACGTGAGCGCAACCATTTTTCCTTACCTTGATAACAATGACCCCACAGCTGTTGCTATCTTGCTGAACTGGGTGCTTCAAAATGGCCTCTGTCCATCTTTCGTCCACTCAGGTCTGTCTTATTTTGCAATACTCACTGCAATAGCAGTAGTACAGTCAGTACAATATAGTCAAATTAAAATGAAATTCCATGACGAGTTACATAAAACCTATGAGAAAACCATGTACCTCTCCTGTAAGCCAAATGTGAGGTCTAAGCGAGTAGAAGTCCTTGTGGTAGACAGTGATGTTTTGTCACCTTATTAGAGAGGGGATCTGCGCCACCACCACTTCTGTGTCCGTTGCCTTCACAATGATGATAGCTGGACAAAACAAAAAGTTAATGAGAAAAAAAATGGTTTGACAAAAATTCATCTTTGAACATACTATGTTTGGATTCGATTAAATGTCTTACCGATGGTCATTGTTGGTTTGTCATTACTTGCTTTCTCCAGAATGGTTTAGACCTTGTACAGATGTTGAGATGAAAACTCAAATTGGTTCTTCAATAATACAACATACAAAAAAAGCAGTCAAGCAAGGGTAAATTATTGTGAAAAACGTAAGCATCAATCTCACCTGAGATGCAACATCTTCACTGGTGGTTTCCTGATATGTTTCTTTTTGCTGCATCACCAAACAAAATGTTTAATGTCTACCAATAGTTTTAATTATAAATATATCAGAACCACTTACCTCTTCAACACTGCGATGAATTGTGAGCTCTTCTCCAATATTTCACCTTTTTTGTCAGATGTATGAGGGTAAAGATTTCAATTTGATAAAAGAAATATGTCAATTAAAATGTTCTGAGTATGTGACTGAAAATGTATTCATACAAACAAATGGTTACCGATAGAGTTTCTCACTTCTGAGGAATTTTCCACCGACTCTGATGTACTGACTTTCGAACATTCAAAAGAGGGAATCTATGCTGAATCACCAACAGCAGACAAACATTTACAACAGAAATCACGACATGGTGTTATATACAGGATGACTATTTTCCATTGAAGCAACTTTTTCAAAGCAGTGTGATTAAAAAGAAGTTTAGTGGGAGTTTAATCCTGTCCAGTGTGTAGCTATTCTTGGCAGACATTTTAAGTCAGAACATAAAGTTTTCACTTCAGAGAAATCTTCCACCAACTCTGATGTGCAGAAGTTTACCAATGACTTTACCATTTCCTATCTGGAACTACCTTAAATCACTATGAACTCCTTTTTAATGAAAACAAAGAAGAAAAAAAAAAAAAAAACATTTTTCTCTATTTTCATTCATCTTCTATCTTTTACCCATTGGTCAACCTACCTGCCAATTATTGTTCACAAGTCACACCCAACATTGGAAGGCAAACAGCCAATGGAAAGGTTCTTAGACTCTAGAGGGCGGGACCTTTCTCCACCATAAGAAGCTGCAAACCGCCTTAGTTTTCTCATTCTCTTGTGTGCTTTCTCATCGACTTTTCCTAATATTGCCTGTGTTTTTTTTTTTTAAAGAAAAACAAAACTGTTTGATCTGATTAACAAAATGGGAAGTTATATGATGAACAGGGGTTTCATCTGGATGGGTGTTCAGTTAAATTTTTACATTTGTATTTATGGTTTTGTTTGTGTGTATGTTGTTGGGCAGAGAACCTGGGACAGTTTTTCATATAGCAGTAACGTACAGAATTGCTCCTGTGTTCTTGTTTAATGAAGCTGGAACATATTTATTTTGATCTTGTAGGCCATCCGACGGCTTTAGGGATGTTTTTTAAAAGTATCTGATCAGTTGTCCATGTATACTGTGTTAAAATGTGGTGGTAGGCCATCCGATGTCTTTGGTAAACATTTTACCAAAATTTGCTCCTGGTTATTGGTCCCGCCAGCTAAGAAATTTAAAGTTTCGTGTCTTTACGAACAAGTTCTATTAAATAGTGAAATCTGCTTAAATGAAACCTCAAAGTTACAGGTGAAACATCTAATGCTGTTACAAATTGTAACTTTAAATGTATCGGGGGTTTGATCTCCCCTCACCCAGATGGATTTGTCCGCACTCTCTATTAATTACATGACAATGAAAGTGTGACTTTCAATTTAAGATGAAAGTTATGCATGTGTCCCGTCCCCTTTCAAAACACGAAGCGCCAGTGTTTCTAACCTAAAGCCGTGTCAACCTTTTTGTTTTGATTTGAGCTTTTTGTTAACACAAGCTCTCTTTGCTGTGCTGGCATCACTGGCTTTGGGTGGGAAGGGGAGGTGGGTAGAGTGAGGGTGGAGTTTCATTTAGAAATGGAAGAATGGCTGCCCTGGTCAGTTCACTGTCCACCACAAAACATCCCATTGTTGAACAGATCAGTTCGGTATAAAAAGCAGCGGATTCTATCTCATAAAGTTTCCTTCTCCGATTTCTCTCTCATATCGGTTTGTGAGGTGGTCTGCCTTCAATGTGAGCTTGGACAGAACTCCAAACAATCCTCTGAGGTGATAATGAAATTGATGTTTCAGGAGACCCCACTCCATGTCGTTCTTTTTGGACTTGAGGAGTAGATAGTGCTCGTATATGTCTCTTTGCTTGTTGGTACACGGCAGGTCGCTGTGGTTGGCCTTGGTTTGTGTAGCAGCCTGCTCCTCCAGGGGTACATTTCTCAGCAGACTGGGCACCATGATGGTCTCATCCATGTTGTTGGCAGCTGCTATGAAGCGGTGCATGACATTGATGAGAGAGTGTTTGCTGCTGATGGAGTCGCTGCTGATTTGCATCATTTTGAAGGCTTAAAAATTGGCTTGAAGAAGTGAAAAAGGAGCTTTAATAAGGCTGAAGTTTTAAATCTGTGTTGATCTGATTGAAGATTTTGCTGGTGAATTGGTTGGATTACAGCAAAATTTTCACGTGATTTTCCATTTCTAAGAAAAAAAAATTTTTTTTACCCAGTCAATGGAGGCAGGACCTGATTATACGTCCCACCAGCTAAAAAAAAAACCTTTGAGTCTTTCTGGATTATACATCGCATTATTTAGGGAAACAGATTTGATCAAATTCAATACCAAAAACAGACATGTAATCGTAAAAAAACAATTTGTAATAAAAATAAACTAGAGAACAACAGCGTGAATAAATGTAAGGTATATTAATGTTACAAACTGAGAACGTGCCTGCTACATTGACGCAACATATTACAAGTTATTCAGATGACTACAGTATAAAAACATGCTAACAAGTTCACTAAACCACCAGTTTAGTAGACTCATCCCATCTGGAAAGGCGAAAAGAGTGTTCCTATGATTGTGTCCATCTAACTTTTAGCCTACATTTAGCTGTTAGTGTTTTCTTCATTTCAGTAAGAAAAAGTTCGGCTTTTCGGCCATCGTTTTAAAGTTATAACATTTTTCATATTGTTATCTTAAAATATCACGTAATATAGCCCAGTTGTCATTTTCTATTTCTAACAAAAAACTTTTGTCAATCAAGCAAGGGTAAAGTATTGTGAAAAACGTCAGCATCACCTGAGATGCAACATCTTAACTTGTGGTTTCCTGATATGTTTCTATTTGCTGCATCGACAAATAAATTGTTTAATGTCTACCAATATTTTTAATTATAAATATATCAGAACCACTTACCTCTTCAACACTGCCATGAATTGTAAGCTCTTCTCCAATGTTTCACCTTTTTTGTCAGATGTATGAGGGTAAAGATTTCAATTTGATAAAAGAAATATGTCAATTAAAATGTTCTGAGTATGTGACTGAAAATGTATTCATACAAACAAATGGTTACCGATAGAGTTTCTCACTTCTGAGAAATCTTCCACCAACTCTGATGTACTGACTTTCGAACATTCGAAAGAGGGAATCTTTGCTGAATCACCAACAGCAGACAAACATTTACAACAGAAATCACGACATGGTGTTAAATACAGGATGACTATTTTCCATTGAAGCGACCTTTTCAAAGCAGTGTGATTAAAAAGAAGTTTAGTGGGAGTTTAATCTTGTCCAGTGTGTAGCTATTCTTTGCAGACATTTTAAGTCAGAAAATAAAGTTTTCACTTCAGAGAAATCTTCCACCAACTCTGATGTGCAATTATTGTTCTGCCAATTATTGTTCACAAGTCACACCCAACATTGGAAGGCAAACAGCCAATGGAAAGGTTCTTAGCCTCTCGAGGGCGGGACCTTTCTCCACCATAAGAAGCTGCAAACCGCCTTAGTTTTCTCATTCTCTTGTGTGCTTTCTCAACGACATTTGCTATTATTGCCTGTGTTTTTTTTTTTTAAAGAAAAACAAAACTGTTTGATCTGATTAACAAAATGGGAAGTTATATGATGAACAGGGGTTTCATCTGGATGGGTGTTCAGTTAAATGTTTACATTGTATTTATGGTTTTGTTTGTGTGTATGTTGTTGGGCAGAGAACCTGGGACAGTTTTTCATATAGCAGTAACGTACAGAATTGCTCCTGTGTTCTTGTTTAATGAAGCTGGAACATATTTATTTTGATCTTGTAGGCCATCCGACGGCTTTAGGGATGTTTTTTAAAAGTATCTGATCAGTTGTCCATGTATACTGTGTTAAAATGTGGTGGTAGGCCATCCGATGGCTTTGGTAAACATTTTACCAAAATTTGCTCCTGGTTATTGGTCCCGCCAGCTAAGAAATTTAAAGTTTCGTGTCTTTACGAACAAGTTCTATTAAATAGTGAAATCTGCTTAAATGAAACCTCAAAGTTACAGGTGAAACATCTAATGCTGTTACAAATTGTAACTTTAAATGTATCGGGGGTTTGATCTCCCCTCACCCAGATGGATTTGTCCGCACTCTCTATTAATTACATGACATTGAAAGTGTGACTTTCAATTTAAGATGAAAGTTATGCATGTGTCCCGTCCCCTTTCAAAACACGAAGCGCCAGTGTTTCTAACCTGAAGCCGTGTCAACCTTTTTGTTTTGATTTGAGCTTTGTGTTAATACAAGCTCTCTTTGCTGTGCTGGCATCACTGGCTTTGGGTGGGAAGGGGAGGTGGGTAGAGTGAGGGTGGAGTTTCATTTAGAAATGGAAGAATGGCTGCCCTGGTCAGTTCACTGTCCACCACAAAACATCCCATTGTTGTACAGATCAGTTCGGTATAAAAAGGAGCGGATTCTATCTCATAAAGTTTCCTTCTCCGATTTCTCTCTCATATCGGTTTGTGAGGTGGTTTGCCTTCAATGTGAGCTTGGACAGAACTCCAAACAATCATCTGAGGTGATAATGAAATTGATGTTTCAGGAGACCCCACTCCATGTCGTTCTTTATGGACTTGAGGAGTAGATAGTGCTCGTATATGTCTCTTTGCTTGTTGGTACACGGCAGGTCGCTGTTGTTGGCCTTGGTTTGTGTAGCAGCCTGCTCCTCCAGGGGTACATTTCTCAGCAGACTGGGCACCATGATGGTCTCATCCATGTTGTTGGCAGCTGCTATGAAGCAGAACCTGGGACAGTTTTTTATATAGCAGTAACGTACAGAATTGCTCCTATGTTCTTGTTTAATAAAGCTGGAACATATCTATTTTTATCTTGTAGGCCATCTGACGGCTTTAGGGATTTTTTTAAAAAGTATCTGATCAGTTGTCCATGTATACTGTGTTAAAATGTGGTGGTAGGCCATCCGTTGGCTTTGGTAAACATTTTAGGAGTATCTGTTTAAATGATCAATTTTTGTTGTAGTTTTTGGCTTATAATTTGCTCCTGGTTATACGTCCCGCCAGCTAAGAAATTTAAAGTTTCGTGTCTTCACGAACAAGTTCTATTAAATAGTGAAATTTGCTTTAATGAAACCTTAAAGTTACAGGTGAAAGATCTAATGCAGTTACAAATTGTAACTTTAAATGTATTGGGGGTTTAATCTCCCCTCACCCAGATTGATGTTTCCCCACTCTCTATTAATTACATTCACCTGATCTCAGGCAAATTCAGCAAATGAGTGCAGGCTATGCTTCTTCACTGTGTCACAGAATTATTCAACCAGCTCCTCCTCAGTGTTTCTTTCTGTGTCTGATCTGTTAGAAACAATTTTGAGTTCTTTCAGTGGACAATACATCGATTTGAAGCTTTTCAAAAACCCGTCAGAATGAGAAGTGACTCATGATTTTGAATTTTAATTGGCATTTAATACCAATTATAGAAAAAAAAAACAGGAGCAAAGAAAAAACAAAATACTGTACATTTGGAAAGAGACCCCTAAACCGTACATTTCATAACGTAACATAAATGACATAACGACCCAGAATTCCAAAAGATAGACGTATTTTAGATTATCAACTGAGTGGTGAACATAAAGTGTGATTCTATCTGGCTTCAATTTAAGAAACCTCCGCTTAGAACATGGTGTCTCTTTGCAGTAAAGCAGGTCAACATGCTGGTCTCTCGGGCTTTGGGTGGGAGGGGAGGTGTGTAGAGTAAAGGTGGAGTTTCATTTAGAAATGGAAGAATGGCTGCCCTGGTCAGTTCACTGTCCACCACAAAACATCCCATTGTTGTACAGATCAGTTCGGTATAAAAAGGAGCGGATTCTATCTCATAAAGTTTCCTTCTCTGATTTCTCCCTCGTATCTGTTTGTGAGGTGGTCTGCCTTCAATGTGAGCTTGGACAGAACTCCAAACAATCCTCTGAGGTGATAATGAAATTGATGTTTCAGGAGACCCCACTCCATGTCGTTCTTTTTGGACTTGAGGAGTAGATAGTGCTCGTATATGTCTCTTTGCTTGTTGGTACACGGCAGGTCGCTGTTGTTGGCCTTGGTTTGTGTAGCAGCCTGCTCCTCCAGGGGTACATTTCTCAGCAGACTGGGCACCATGATGGTCTCATCCATGTTGTTGGCAGTTGCTATGAAGCGGTGCATGACATTGATGAGAGAGTGTTTGTTGCTGATGGAGTCGCTGCTGATTTGCATCATTTTGAAGGCTTAAAAATTGGCTTGAAGAAGTGAAAAAGGAGCTTTAATAAGGCTGAAGTTTTAAATCTATGTTGATCTGATTGAAGATTACAGCAAAATTTTCACGTGATTTTCCATTTCTAAGAAAAAAAAAAAAATTTTTACCCAGTCAATGGAGGCAGGACCTGATTATACGTCCCGCCAGCTAAAAAAAAAAAAAAACCTTTATGAGTCTTGCTGGATTATACATCGCATTATGTAGGGAAACAGATTTGATCAAATTCAATACCAAAAACAGACATGTAATCGTAAAAAAAACAATTTGTAATAAAAATAAACTAGAGAACAACAGCGTGAATAAATGTACGGTATATTAATGTTACAAACTGAGAACGTGCCTGCTACATTGACGCAACATATAACAAGTTATTCAGATGACTACAGCATAAAAACATGCTAACAAGTTCACTAAACCACCAGTTTAGTAGACTCATCCTCAGTTGCAATTCCGATTATTCCAGCCCATCTGGAATGGCGAAAAGAGTGTTCTTATAATTGTGTCCATCTAACTTTTAGCCTACGATTAGCTGTAAGTGTTTTCATTTCAGTAAGAATAAGTTCGGCTTTTCGGCCATCGTTTTAAAGTTACAAAGTTTTTCATATTGATATCTTAAAATATTACGTAACATAGCCCAGTTGTCAATTTTTTATTTCTGACAAAAAAAACTTTTACACAGTCTATGGAGCCGGGACCTGAGCTTGGTGGTAGAGCACTTTGCGCAGTTTGACTCTGTGTCGAACACTTCATTGCAGATACAAAATGTATATTTGAATAATCCGTACGGGTTTGAATGCAACTATTGCCTTTTGGTAAAACAGAAAAATATTATAAAAATATTGCACACCAGAAGCGTGAAGTATTTCCGTTGCAATGTCTATTCGTTCCTGTGCCATTCGCTCTACTATTGTTTCAAAGTATATTTCTGGCACATTTGGGAATGCCTCCATTACTCCTCTGGCCATCTCTATAAAAGAAGATAAACACAACTTATTGTTAACATTAATATTGTGAGCACACTACACGTGAGCGCAACCATTTTTCCTTACGTTGATAACAATGATCCCACAGCTGTTGCTAATCTTGCTGAACTGGGTGCTTCAAAATGGCCATAATGTTACAATGTTTGAATCCGATTAAATGTCTTACTATTGGTCATTGTTGGTTGGGCATTATTTGCTTTCTTCAGAATTGTTTAGACCTTGTACAGATGTCGAGATGAACTCAATTTTTAGAAGAGCTTGAGGAAAGGAAACACAATGAAGATAGAGTGAGTTCTGACACTTTAACCACAAAATTCTGTTGATGAGTGGATAAAAGAAACAACTTTTTATTACGATAGTAGCAGTAGAATAAAATACCATTTTTTGATGGTTTCTTGAATTTTTTTTTATCTAGGATTTGAATCCTAAATGGTACAGAGGAAAGATGTCCAGATCTCAAACTGAAAGTGTTCTCAGAGAGGTGAACAAGGTGAAATTCTGCTTCTTCCAACCTCAGACATACAGCATCGCAGTGCCTTTTGTATTGGAAGCTCTCCTCCAATGGCTTTTCTGGGTGACTGTTTTTTGTCAGCTGTACGAGGGAAAAGATTTAAATCTGGTAAAAGAAATAAGTCAATTAAAATGGTATTTTATTATTTGTGATGGGGGTTTAATCTCCCCTCACCCAGATGGATTTTTCCCCACTCTCTACTAATTACGTTAACCTGATCTCAGTCAAATTCAGTAAATGAATGCAGGCTGTGCTTCTTCATTGTGTCACAGAATTATTCAACCAGCTCCACCTCGGTGTTTCTGACTGTGACTGATCTGTTGGAAACAATTTACTGTTTTCCGGTGAATGAATCAGCCATTTGTGCTTCAAAAAACATATTATTGAGTTTAAAATAACATATTGAGTTTAAAAACTTTGGCGTGTAGTAGGAATTCTTTAAAGGAGCATCTGGATTGCTCACAATGGACCAAATATTTTCAACATAGAATCAATTCTCTCTCTATCCTCAGCGGTAAATCGTATGACACCCTTTTCTGGCATGTTGTACATCATCACCCAGACTGGCTTTCATGCTGCATATGTGTGCAAAAGAACATTGTATTGTTTGTTTTAATGTTGTGTCGCTCATTTGCGGTTTTCTTTATTTTAAAATATGTAAACCTTTGTTAGCCAGCCATTGTTTACTTGAGATAGTTGAGATAGCAACACTTTGTATTACATATCATTAGCCCATTACATCAACAGAAAATCCTTTCTAATTACAGTAAATTTTGATTAAATTAGTACTTTTACCAATATTACACTGAAATCGATATTTGTGAGGTTACTGAGTTAAGGTTTAGACCTCGCAGGTGGTTTTTGGCTTCATGTCAGCTAGAACTAGAATACATGCTGTATTTTTTGGCTTATGATTCGCTCCTGATTATACATCCCGCCAGCTAAGAAAAAGCACAATAATGAAGGAAAAAACCTGAACTAGTCGCACTTGCTATACATTGCATTATTTGAAATAACAAATTTGATCAAGCTTATATTGCGCTCCTGATTATACGTCCAACCAGCTAAGAAATTTGAAGTTTCGTGTTTTTACGAACAAGCTCTCTTTGAAAATATCAGCAGATAAGCAGAATTTACTATTTTACTACTTTAAAGATTCAAGGCACATAACCAAAGGGAAAGACCTGCTGCAGGTAAAAAGAACCCTTTCGCTTTAAAAGAAAAATTTAAATGACAGAACAACCCAGACTTCCAAAAGACAGACATTTTATAGATTATCACTTGAGTGGTGAACATAAAGTGTGATTCCATCTGGCTTTAAGTTGAGAAACCTCTGGAAAGAACATGGTGTTTCTCTTTGCTGTGCTGGCATCACTGGCTTTGGGTGGGAGGTGGGTAGAGTGAGGGTGGAGTTTCATTTAGAAATGGAAGAATGGCTGCCCTGGTCAGTTCACTGTCCACCAAAAAACATCCCATTGTAGTACAGATGAGTTCGGTTTAAAACTGATTCTATCTCATAAAGTTTCCTTCTCCAATTTCTCTCTTGTATCTGTTTGTGAGGTGGCTATCTGTTTGTTAAATGGCTATCCAGAAAATGTTGTGAAGTGAAAACTATGGAGATTTCTGTTAAGTAAAAGCCAAGTTAAATTTGAAAATTACTGTCTCTGTACAAAATTCTTGAATTTGCAACTTTTGCAAGGAATCAACCCTTTTCACTCCAAATCAATAACTCTGTACTCCTACAATGTCAGATCAAAACATAGTAGTGAAAGAAAAAAAAAAGCCCTCTAAATCAAGTATCACAAGAGCCTGTGTAGCTCAGATGGTAGAGCATCAGACTTTTAATCTGAGGGTCCAGGGTTCAAGTCCCTGTTCAGGCATAGCTGCATTCCAAACTTAACTTTCTTGCTTTACAAAGTGATATTCATTTCTTACTCAAATTATTATGCGGACGGGAAAGCAATGAAACCGCCCGTTTGCTAATTTTGACCCCGAAGTGTAAGCTGATACTCCATCTCACACAACTTTTGTTCGTAGCACATTTGGTTGGGTTGCGGCGGTAATGCTGCCACTCTGTGTCGAAGGGTTGTTTAAAACATTTGATTTGAACAAAAGATGGTCCAGTTCATTCAGTAGCATCAATTTAACGCACAAATGACAGGATGAAAGTGATGTCTGTGTCACGTCCCCTTTCAAAGCACGAAGCGCGAGTGTTTCTAACCTGAAGCCGTGTCAAGCTTTTTGTTTTGATTTGAGCTTTGTTGTTGCTACAAGCTGGCCGAAATAGCTCAGCTGGGAGAGCGTTAGACTGAAGATCTAAAGGTCCCTGGTTTGATCCCGGGTTCCGGCACATTGTAACGTTTTACATGGCCATGGAGAAAGGTTGAGTTGTAACGTCACTTGTCAATACTGCCGACCCGCTCTCTCCCTTTCTTTCTGCACGTGTATATAATTGCTTAAATACAAAAACAAACTGCAGTTAGCACAAATGGCTATCCAGAAACTGTTGTGAAGTGAAAACTATGGAGATTTCTGTTAAGTAAAAGCCAAGTTAAATTTGAAAATTACTGTCTCTGTACAAAATTCTTGAATTTGGAACTTTTGCAAGGAATCAACCCTTTTCACTCCAAATCAATAACTCTGTACTCCTACAATGTCAGATCAAAACATAGTAGTGAAAGAAAAAAAAAAGCCCTCTAAATCAAGTATCACAAGAGCCTGTGTAGCTCAGATGGTAGAGCATCAGACTTTTAATCTGAGGGTCCAGGGTTCAAGTCCCTGTTCAGGCATAGCTGCATTCCAAACTTAACTTTCTTGCTTTACAAAGTGATATTCATTTCTTACTCAAATTATTATGCGGACGGGAAAGCAATGAAACCGCCCGTTTGCTAATTTTGACCCCGAAGTGTAAGCTGATACTCCATCTCACACAACTTTTGTTCGTAGCACATTTGGTTGGGTTGCGGGGAGAATGCTGCCACTCTGTGTCGAAGGGTTGTTTAAAACATTTGATTTGAACAAAAGATGGTCCAGTTCATTCAGTAGCATCAATTTAACGCACAAATGACAGGATGAAAGTGATGTCTGTGTCACGTCCCCTTTCAAAGCACGAAGCGCGAGTGTTTCTAACCTGAAGCCGTGTCAAGCTTTTTGTTTTGATTTGAGCTTTGTTGTTGCTACAAGCTGGCCGAAATAGCTCAGCTGGGAGAGCGTTAGACTGAAGATCTAAAGGTCCCTGGTTTGATCCCGGGTTCCGGCACATTGTAACGTTTTACATGGCCATGGAGAAAGGTTGAGTTGTAACGTCACTTGTCAATACTGCCGACCCGCTCTCTCCCTTTCTTTCTGCACGTGTATATAATTGCTTAAATACAAAAACAAACTGCAGTTAGCACAAATGGCTATCCAGAAACTGTTGTGAAGTGAAAACTATGGAGATTTCTGTTAAGTAAAAGCCAAGTTAAATTTGAAAATTACTGTCTCTGTACAAAATTCTTGAATTTGCAACTTTTGCAAGGAATCAACCCTTTTCACTCCAAATCAATAACTCTGTACTCCTACAATGTCAGATCAAAACATAGTAGTGAAAGAAAAAAAAAAGCCCTCTAAATCAAGTATCACAAGAGCCTGTGTAGCTCAGATGGTAGAGCATCAGACTTTTAATCTGAGGGTCCAGGGTTCAAGTCCCTGTTCAGGCATAGCTGCATTCCAAACTTAACTTTCTTGCTTTACAAAGTGATATTCATTTCTTACTCAAATTATTATGCGGACGGGAAAGCAATGAAACCGCCCGTTTGCTAATTTTGACCCCGAAGTGTAAGCTGATACTCCATCTCACACAACTTTTGTTCGTAGCACATTTGGTTGGGTTGCGGGGAGAATGCTGCCACTCTGTGTCGAAGGGTTGTTTAAAACATTTGATTTGAACAAAAGATGGTCCAGTTCATTCAGTAGCATCAATTTAACGCACAAATGACAGGATGAAAGTGATGTCTGTGTCACGTCCCCTTTCAAAGCACGAAGCGCGAGTGTTTCTAACCTGAAGCCGTGTCAAGCTTTTTGTTTTGATTTGAGCTTTGTTGTTGCTACAAGCTGGCCGAAATAGCTCAGCTGGGAGAGCGTTAGACTGAAGATCTAAAGGTCCCTGGTTCGATCCCGGGTTCCGGCACATTGTAACGTTTTACATGGCCATGGAGAAAGGTTGAGTTGTAACGTCACTTGTCAATACTGCCGACCCGCTCTCTCCCTTTCTTTCTGCACGTGTATATAATTGCTTAAATACAAAAACAAACTGCAGTTAACACAAATGGCTATCCAGAAACTGTTGTGAAGTGAAAACTATGGAGATTTCTGTTAAGTAAAAGCCAAGTTAAATTTGAAAATTACTGTCTCTGTACAAAATTCTTGAATTTGCAACTTTTGCAAGGAATCAACCCTTTTCACTCCAAATCAATAACTCTGTACTCCTACAATGTCAGATCAAAACATAGTAGTGAAAGAAAAAAAAAAAAGCCCTCTAAATCAAGTATCACAAGAGCCTGTGTAGCTCAGATGGTAGAGCATCAGACTTTTAATCTGAGGGTCCAGGGTTCAAGTCCCTGTTCAGGCATAGCTGCATTCCAAACTTAACTTTCTTGCTTTACAAAGTGATATTCATTTCTTACTCAAATTATTATGCGGACGGGAAAGCAATGAAACCGCCCGTTTGCTAATTTTGACCCCGAAGTGTAAGCTGATACTCCATCTCACACAACTTTTGTTCGTAGCACATTTGGTTGGGTTGCGGGGAGAATGCTGCCACTCTGTGTCGAAGGGTTGTTTAAAACATTTGATTTGAACAAAAGATGGTCCAGTTCATTCAGTAGCATCAATTTAACGCACAAATGACAGGATGAAAGTGATGTCTGTGTCACGTCCCCTTTCAAAGCACGAAGCGCGAGTGTTTCTAACCTGAAGCCGTGTCAAGCTTTTTGTTTTGATTTGAGCTTTGTTGTTGCTACAAGCTGGCCGAAATAGCTCAGCTGGGAGAGCGTTAGACTGAAGATCTAAAGATCCCTGGTTCCGGCACATTGTAACGTTTTACATGGCCATGGAGAAAGGTTGAGTTGTAACGTCACTTGTCAATACTGCCGACCCGCTCTCTCCCTTTCTTTCTGCACGTGTATATAATTGCTTAAATACAAAAACAAACTGCAGTTAGCACAAATGGCTATCCAGAAACTGTTGTGAAGTGAAAACTATGGAGATTTCTGTTAAGTAAAGCCAAGTTAAAAGGTGAAAATTACTGTCTATGTACAAAATTCTTGAATTTGCAACTTTTGCAAGGAATCAACCCTTTTCACTCCAAATCAATAACTCTGTACTCCTACAATGTCAGATCAAAACATAGTAGTGAAAGAAAAAAAAAAGCCCTCTAAATCAAGTATCACCAGAGCCTGTGTAGCTCAGATGGTAGAGCATCAGACTTTTAATCTGAGGGTCCAGGGTTCAAGTCCCTGTTCAGGCATAGCTGCATTCCAAACTTAACTTTCTTGCTTTACAAAGTGATATTCATTTCTTACTCAAATTATTATGCGGACGGGAAAGCAATGAAACCGCCCGTTTGCTAATTTTGACCCCGAAGTGTAAGCTGATACTCCATCTCACACAACTTTTGTTCGTAGCACATTTGGTTGGGTTGCGGGGAGAATGCTGCCACTCTGTGTCGAAGGGTTGTTTAAAACATTTGATTTGAACAAAAGATGGTCCAGTTCATTCAGTAGCATCAATTTAACGCACAAATGACAGGATGAAAGTGATGTCTGTGTCACGTCCCCTTTCAAAGCACGAAGCGCGAGTGTTTCTAACCTGAAGCCGTGTCAAGCTTTTTGTTTTGATTTGAGCTTTGTTGTTGCTACAAGCTGGCCGAAATAGCTCAGCTGGGAGAGCGTTAGACTGAAGATCTAAAGGTCCCTGGTTCGATCCCGGGTTCCGGCACATTGTAACGTTTTACATGGCCATGGAGAAAGGTTGAGTTGTAACGTCACTTGTCAATACTGCCGACCCGCTCTCTCCCTTTCTTTCTGCACGTGTATATAATTGCTTAAATACAAAAACAAACTGCAGTTAGCACAAATGGCTATCCAGAAACTGTTGTGAAGTGAAAACTATGGAGATTTCTGTTAAGTAAAAGCCAAGTTAAATTTGAAAATTACTGTCTCTGTACAAAATTCTTGAATTTGCAACTTTTGCAAGGAATCAACCCTTTTCACTCCAAATCAATAACTCTGTACTCCTACAATGTCAGATCAAAACATAGTAGTGAAAGAAAAAAAAAGCCCTCTAAATCAAGTATCACAAGAGCCTGTGTAGCTCAGATGGTAGAGCATCAGACTTTTAATCTGAGGGTCCAGGGTTCAAGTCCCTGTTCAGGCATAGCTGCATTCCAAACTTAACTTTCTTGCTTTACAAAGTGATATTCATTTCTTACTCAAATTATTATGCGGACGGGAAAGCAATGAAACCGCCCGTTTGCTAATTTTGACCCCGAAGTGTAAGCTGATACTCCATCTCACACAACTTTTGTTCGTAGCACATTTGGTTGGGTTGCGGGGAGAATGCTGCCACTCTGTGTCGAAGGGTTGTTTAAAACATTTGATTTGAACAAAAGATGGTCCAGTTCATTCAGTAGCATCAATTTAACACACAAATGACAGGATGAAAGTGATGTCTGTGTCACGTCCCCTTTCAAAGCACGAAGCGCGAGTGTTTCTAACCTGAAGCCGTGTCTAGCTTTTTGTTTTGATTTGAGCTTTGTTGTTGCTACAAGCTGGCCGAAATAGCTCAGCTGGGAGAGCGTTAGACTGAATATCTAAAGGTCCCTGGTTCGATCCCGGGTTCCGGCACATTGTAACGTTTTACATGGCCATGGAGAAAGGTTGAGTTGTAACGTCACTTGTCAATACTGCCGACCCGCTCTCTCCCTTTCTTTCTGCACGTGTATATAATTGCTTAAATACAAAAACAAACTGCAGTTAGCACAAATGGCTATCCAGAAACTGTTGTGAAGTGAAAACTATGGAGATTTCTGTTAAGTAAAGCCAAGTTAAAAGGTGAAAATTACTGTCTATGTACAAAATTCTTGAATTTGCAACTTTTGCAAGGAATCAACCCTTTTCACTCCAAATCAATAACTCTGTACTCCTACAATGTCAGATCAAAACATAGTAGTGAAAGAAAAAAAAAAAGCCCTCTAAATCAAGTATCACAAGAGCCTGTGTAGCTCAGATGGTAGAGCATCAGACTTTTAATCTGAGGGTCCAGGGTTCAAGTCCCTGTTCAGGCATAGCTGCATTCCAAACTTAACTTTCTTGCTTTACAAAGTGATATTCATTTCTTACTCAAATTATTATGCGGACGGGAAAGCAATGAAACCGCCCGTTTGCTAATTTTGACCCCGAAGTGTAAGCTGATACTCCATCTCACACAACTTTTGTTCGTAGCACATTTGGTTGGGTTGCGGGGAGAATGCTGCCACTCTGTGTCGAAGGGTTGTTTAAAACATTTGATTTGAACAAAAGATGGTCCAGTTCATTCAGTAGCATCAATTTAACGTACAATTGACAGCAGTGGCGGCTGGTGACGCCGCCCCCCCCTGACCTGATCACCAAAAAATATACATGCATATTTATCTATATATACATATATAAACAGGTATGTGTTTATAAGTATGCAAAACTGTCGAGTGTGAAGATTACATGCATTTTAATAATGTTTTACACCATTTTATTTTATTACTTCCTGTGCAAACCGGAACAAGGGCGAAGGGTATGAACGCCTCACCAGGAAAACGTATTAGTGTGTATGTGGCTTCCGGTTGTTATGGAAAAAAACGTGACGTCAGCTCTAAAAATTTTCCCATTTATCTGTATTGCAAACCATAACCACGCCTGCGGGGCGCAGATATTTTCCGCCCATCGGGTGTGTAATAGGTTATCCTCTCTGTCAGTCTGTTACATGAACCAATCAATTAGCTATAAGCTGACCTATAAATCCCACCCACGACACGCCCTTTCTTTTCACTGCGGAATTCTGGGAGTCTTCATCATGGCGTCGGAAGCTAGTTCAGTTGCTAACAATGCTAGTGGCATTTTTAAAGAGAATTCAGTGTCGTCCCTTCTACAGAATCCGTTTTCTAAGCGTTCTAAAGAAGAAAAAAGGAGAGTGAAGGAGCTTGGACTGGACACCCCAGATTTGACTGTGCAAAAAAACAATGGAGATCGCGGCCGCTTTTATGTGAGAGGATAATGAAGGTCAATGAAAAGTGGCGGTGGCTAACTGGATGAGAAATACTTTTTTTGTTTCCCCTGCTTATTGTTTAGTTCAGCAGCAACTGAAAAGGTGTGGATATCAACAGGGGTGAGTGACTTGAAGCATTTGTCTGAAAAGTGCAAATGTCAGGAAACTTGCTGCACCCATCTTGATAGTAGCTATACGCTAGGTGTTTTGGCAGTAGTAACATCCTGGCACAATTAAATGAAGGCCACCGAACTGGCATAAGGAAACATAATGAAGAAGTCACCAAAAAACAGACACATATTGTCACAAATACTTTTATATTTATTTTATATATGTATTTATATATACTTTTATATAATATTTCTAAAAAAAAATTTTTTTTTTGTGTTTGAAAAATGTGCAGCCCTCCCCCCCCACAGTTTTTTTTACCACCAGCCGCCACTGAATGACAGGATAAAAGTGATGTCTGTGTCTCGTCCCCTTTCAAAGCACGAAGCGCGAGTGTTTCTAACCAGAAGCCGTGTCAAGCTTTTTGTTTTGAGCTTTGTTGTTGCTACAAGCTGGCCGAAATAGCTCAGCTGGGAGAGCGTTAGACTGAAGATCTAAAGGTCCCTGGTTCGATCCCGGGTTCCGGCATATTGTAACATTTTACATGGCCATGGAGAAAGGTTGAGTTGTAACGTCACTTGTCAATACTGCCGACCCGCTCTCTCCCTTTCTTTCTGCACGTGTATATAATTGCTTAAATACAAAAACAAACTGCAGTTAGCACAAATGGCTATCCAGAAACTGTTGTGAAGTGAAAACTATGGAGATTTCTGTTAAGTAAAAGCCAAGTTAAATTTGAAAATTACTGTCTCTGTACAAAATTCTTGAATTTGCAACTTTTGCAAGGAATCAACCCTTTTCACTCCAAATCAATAACTCTGTACTCCTACAATGTCAGATCAAAACATAGTAGTGAAAGAAAAAAAAAAGCCCTCTAAATCAAGTATCACAAGAGCCTGTGTAGCTCAGATGGTAGAGCATCAGACTTTTAATCTGAGGGTCCAGGGTTCAAGTCCCTGTTCAGGCATAGCTGCATTCCAAACTTAACTTTCTTGCTTTACAAAGTGATATTCATTTCTTACTCAAATTATTATGCGGACGGGAAAGCAATGAAACCGCCCGTTTGCTAATTTTGACCCCGAAGTGTAAGCTGATACTCCATCTCACACAACTTTTGTTCGTAGCACATTTGGTTGGGTTGCGGCGAGAATGCTGCCACTCTGTGTCGAAGGGTTGTTTAAAACATTTGATTTGAACAAAAGATGGTCCAGTTCATTCAGTAGCATCAATTTAACGCACAAATGACAGGATGAAAGTGATGTCTGTGTCACGTCCCCTTTCAAAGCACGAAGCGCGAGTGTTTCTAACCTGAAGCCGTGTCAAGCTTTTTGTTTTGATTTGAGCTTTGTTGTTGCTACAAGCTGGCCGAAATAGCTCAGCTGGGAGAGCGTTAGACTGAAGATCTAAAGGTCCCTGGTTCGATCCCGGGTTCCGGCACATTGTAACGTTTTACATGGCCATGGAGAAAGGTTGAGTTGTAACGTCACTTGTCAATACTGCCGACCCGCTCTCTCCCTTTCTTTCTGCACGTGTATATAATTGCTTAAATACAAAAACAAACTGCAGTTAGCACAAATGGCTATCCAGAAACTGTTGTGAAGTGAAAACTATGGAGATTTCTGTTAAGTAAAAGCCAAGTTAAAAGGTGAAAATTACTGTCTCTGTACAAAATTCTTGAATTTGCAACTTTTGCAAGGAATCAACCCTTTTCACTCCAAATCAATAACTCTGTACTCCTACAATGTCAGATCAAAACATAGTAGTGAAAGAAAAAAAAAAGCCCTCTAAATCAAGTGTCACAAGAGCCTGTGTAGCTCAGATGGTAGAGCATCAGACTTTTAATCTGAGGGTCCAGGGTTCAAGTCCCTGTTCAGGCATAGCTGCATTCCAAACTTAACTTTCTTGCTTTACAAAGTGATATTCATTTCTTACTCAAATTATTATGCGGACGGGAAAGCAATGAAACCGCCCGTTTGCTAATTTTGACCCCGAAGTGTAAGCTGATACTCCATCTCACACAACTTTTGTTCGTAGCACATTTGGTTGGGTTGCGGGGAGAATGCTGCCACTCTGTGTCGAAGGGTTGTTTAAAACATTTGATTTGAACAAAAGATGGTCCAGTTCATTCAGTAGCATCAATTTAACGCACAAATGACAGGATGAAAGTGATGTCTGTGTCACGTCCCCTTTCAAAGCACGAAGCGCGAGTGTTTCTAACCTGAAGCCGTGTCAAGCTTTTTGTTTTGATTTGAGCTTTGTTGTTGCTACAAGCTGGCCGAAATAGCTCAGCTGGGAGAGCGTTAGACTGAAGATCTAAAGGTCCCTGGTTCGATCCCGGGTTTCGGCACATTGTAACGTTTTACATGGCCATGGAGAAAGGTTGAGTTGTAACGTCACTTGTCAATACTGCCGACCCGCTCTCTCCCTTTCTTTCTGCATGTGTATATAATTGCTTAAATACAAAAACAAACTGCAGTTAGCACAAATGGCTATCCAGAAACTGTTGTGAAGTGAAAACTATGGAGATTTCTGTTAAGTAAAAGCCAAGTTAAAAGGTGAAAATTACTGTCTCTGTACAAAATTCTTGAATTTGCAACTTTTGCAAGGAATCAACCCTTTTCACTCCAAATCAATAACTCTGTACTCCTACAATGTCAGATCAAAACATAGTAGTGAAAGAAAAAAAAAAGCCCTCTAAATCAAGTATCACAAGAGCCTGTGTAGCTCAGATGGTAGAGCATCAGACTTTTAATCTGAGGGTCCAGGGTTCAAGTCCCTGTTCAGGCATAGCTGCATTCCAAACTTAACTTTCTTGCTTTACAAAGTGATATTCATTTCTTACTCAAATTATTATGCGGACGGGAAAGCAATGAAACCGCCCGTTTGCTAATTTTGACCCCGAAGTATAAGCTGATACTCCATCTCACACAAGTTTTGTTCGTAGCACATTTGGTTGGGTTGCGGCGAGAATGCTGCCACTCTGTGTCGAAGGGTTGTTTAAAACATTTGATTTGAACAAAAGATGGTCCAGTTCATTCAGTAGCATCAATTTAACGTACAATTGACAGCAGTGGCGGCTGGTGACGCCGCCCCCCCTGACCTGATCACCAAAAAATATAAATGCATATATATCTAGTGTGTATGGGTTTATAAGTATGCAAAACTGTCGAGTGTGAAGATTACATGCATTTTAATAATGTTTTACACCGTTTTATTTTATTTTCTTACCTCCTGTGCAAACCGGAACGAGGGCGAAGGGTATGAACGCCCCACCAGGAAAAATTATTAGTGAGTATGTGGCACCCAGTTTTTATGGAAAAAAACGTGACGTCAGCTCTAAATTTTTTCCCATTCATGTGTATTGCAAACCATAACCACGCCCGCGGGGCGCAGATATTTTCCACCCATCGGGTGTGTAATAGGTTATCCTCTCTGTCAGTCTGTTATATGAACCAATCAATTAGCTATAAGCTGACCTATAAATCCCACCCACGACACGCCCTTTCTTTTCACTGCGGAATTCTGGGAGTCTTCATCATGGCGTCGGAAGCTAGTTCAGTTGCTAACAATGCTAGTGGCTTTTTTAAAGAGAATTCAGTGTCGTCCCTTCTACAGAATCCGTTTTCTAAGCGTTCTAAAGAAGAAAAAAGGAGAGTGAAGGAGCTTGGACTGGACACCCCAGATTTGACTGTGCAAAAAAACAATGGAGATCGCGGCCGCTTTTATGTGAGAGGATAATGAAGGTAAATGAAAAGTGACGGTGGCTAACTGGATGAGAAACAGTTTTTTTGTTTCCCCTGCTTATTGTTTAGTTCAGCAGCAACTGAAAAGGTGTGGATATCAACAGGGGTGAGTGACTTGAAGCATTTGTCTGAAAGGTGCAAACGTCATGAAACTTGCTGCACCCATCTTGATAGTAGCTATACGCTAGGTGTTTTGGCAGTAGTAACATCCTGGCACAATTAAATGAAGGCTACCGAACTGGCATAAGGAAACATAATGAAGAAGTCACCAAAAACAGACACATATTGTCACGAATACTTTTATATTCATTTTATATATATGTATTTATATATACTTTTATATAATATTTCTAAAAAAAAATTTTTTGTGTGTGTTTGAAAAATGTGCGCCTCCTCCCAGTTTTTTTTACCACCAGCCGCCACTGAATGACAGGATAAAAGTGATGTCTGTGTCTCGTCCCCTTTCAAAGCACGAAGTGCGAGTGTTTCTAACCTGAAGCCGTGTCAAGCTTTTTGTTTTGATTTGAGCTTTGTTGTAGCTACAAGCTGGCCGAAATAGCTCAGCTGGGAGAGCGTTAGACTGAAGATCTAAAGGTCCCTGGTTCGATCCCGGGTTTCGGCACATTGTAATGTTTTACATGGCCATAGAAAAAGTTTTAGTTGTAACGTCACTTGTCAATACTGCCAACCCGCTCTCTCCCTTTCTTTCTGCGTGTGTATATAATTGCTTAAATACAAAAACAAACTACAGTTAGCACAAATTTCTTTCCAGAAACTGTTGTGAAGTGAAAACTATGGAGATTTCTGTTAAGTAAAAGCCAAGTTAAAAGGTGAAAATTACTGTCACTGTACAAAATTCTTGAATTTGCAACTTTTGCAAGAAATCAACCCTTTTCACTCTAAAATCCATAACTCTGTACTCCTATAATGTCACATCAAAATATAGTAGTGAAAGAAAAAAAAAATGCCCTCTAAATCAAGTATCACAAGAGCCTGTGTAGTTCAGATGGTAGAGCATCAGACTTTTAATCTGAGGGTCCAGGGTTCAAGTCCCTGTTCCGTCATAGCTGCTTTTCAAACCTAACTTTTTTGCTTTACAAAGTGATATTCATTTCTTACTCAAATTATTATGCGGACGGGAAAGCAATGAAACCGCCTGTTTGCTAATTTTGACCCCGAAGTGTCAGCTGATACTTCGTCTCACACCACTTTTGTTCGTAACACATTTGGTTGGGTTGCGGCAAGAATGCTGCCACTCTGCGTCGAAGGGTTGTTTAAAACATTTGATTTGAACAAAAGATGGTCCAGTTCATTCAGTAGCATCAATTTAACGTACAAAAAACAGCAGTGGCGGCTGGTGACGCCGCCCCCCCTGACCTGATCACCAAAAAATATACATGCATATTTATCTATATATACATATATAAACAGGTATGTGTTTATAAGTATGCAAAACTGTCGAGTGTGAAGATTACATGCATTTTAATAATGTTTTACACCATTTTATTTTATTACTTCCTGTGCAAACCGGAACAAGGGCGAAGGGTATGAACGCCTCACCAGGAAAACGTATTAGTGTGTATGTGGCTTCCGGTTTTTATGGAAAAAAACGTGACGTCAGCTCTAAAAATTTTCCCATTTATCTGTATTGCAAACCATAACCACGCCTGCGGGGCGCAGATATTTTCCGCCCATCGGGTGTGTAATAGGTTATCCTCTCTGTCAGTCTGTTACATGAACCAATCAATTAGCTATAAGCTGACCTATAAATCCCACCCACGACACGCCCTTTCTTTTCACTGCGGAATTCTGGGAGTCTTCATCATGGCGTCGGAAGCTAGTTCAGTTGCTAACAATGCTAGTGGCATTTTTAAAGAGAATTCAGTGTCGTCCCTTCTACAGAATCCGTTTTCTAAGCGTTCTAAAGAAGAAAAAAGGAGAGTGAAGGAGCTTGGACTGGACACCCCAGATTTGACTGTGCAACAAAACAGTGGAGATCGCGGCCGCTTTTATGTGAGAGGATAATGAAGGTCAATGAAAAGTGGCGGTGGCTAACTGGATGAGAAATACTTTTTTTGTTTCCCCTGCTTATTGTTTAGTTCAGCAGCAACTGAAAAGGTGTGGATATCAACAGGGGTGAGTGACTTGAAGCATTTGTCTGAAAAGTGCAAATGTCAGGAAACTTGCTGCACCCATCTTGATAGTAGCTATACGCTAGGTGTTTTGGCAGTAGTAACATCCTGGCACAATTAAATGAAGGCCACCGAACTGGCATAAGGAAACATAATGAAGAAGTCACCAAAAAACAGACACATATTGTCACAAATACTTTTATATTTATTTTATATATGTATTTATATATACTTTTATATAATATTTCTAAAAAAAAAATTTTTTTTTTGTGTTTGAAAAATGTGCAGCCCTCCCCCCCCCACAGTTTTTTTTACCACCAGCCGCCACTGAATGACAGGATAAAAGTGATGTCTGTGTCTCGTCCCCTTTCAAAGCACGAAGCGCGAGTGTTTCTAACCAGAAGCCGTGTCAAGCTTTTTGTTTTGAGCTTTGTTGTTGCTACAAGCTGGCCGAAATAGCTCAGCTGGGAGAGCGTTAGACTGAAGATCTAAAGGTTCCTGGTTCGATCCCGGGTTTTGGCACATTGTAATGTTTTACATGGCCATGGAGAAAGTTTGAGTTGTAACGTCACTTTTCAATACTGCCAACCCGCTCTCTCCCTTTCTTTCTGCACGTGTATGTACTGTAATTGCTTAAATACAAAAACAAACTACAGTTAGCACAAATGGCTATCCAGAAACTGTTGTGAAGTGAAAACTATGGAGATTTCTGTTAAGTAAAAGCCAAGTTAAATTTGAAAATTACTGTCTCCGTACAAAATTCTTGAATTTGCAACTTTTGCAAGGAATCAACCCTTTTCACTCCAAATCAATAACTCTGTACTCCTACAATGTCAGATCAAAACATAGTAGTGAAAGAAAAAAAAAAGCCCTCTAAATCAAGTAGCACAAGAGCCTGTGTAGCTCAGATGGTAGAGCATCAGACTTTTAATCTGAGGGTCCAGGGTTCAAGTCCCTGTTCAGGCATAGCTGCATTCCAAACTTAACTTTCTTGCTTTACAAAGTGATATTCATTTCTTACTCAAATTATTATGCGGACGGGAAAGCAATGAAACCGCCCGTTTGCTAATTTTGACCCCGAAGTGTAAGCTGATACTCCATCTCACACAACTTTTGTTCGTAGCACATTTGGTTGGGTTGCGGGGAGAATGCTGCCACTCTGTGTCGAAGGGTTGTTTAAAACATTTGATTTGAACAAAAGATGGTCCAGTTCATTCAGTAGCATCAATTTAACGCACAAATGACAGGATGAAAGTGATGTCTGTGTCACGTCCCCTTTCAAAGCACGAAGCGCGAGTGTTTCTAACCTGAAGCCGTGTCAAGCTTTTTGTTTTGATTTGAGCTTTGTTGTTGCTACAAGCTGGCCGAAATAGCTCAGCTGGGAGAGCGTTAGACTGAAGATCTAAAGGTCCCTGGTTCGATCCCGGGTTCCGGCACATTGTAACGTTTTACATGGCCATGGAGAAAGGTTGAGTTGTAACGTCACTTGTCAATACTGCCGACCCGCTCTCTCCCTTTCTTTCTGCACGTGTATATAATTGCTTAAATACAAAAACAAACTGCAGTTAGCACAAATGGCTATCCAGAAACTGTTGTGAAGTGAAAACTATGGAGATTTCTGTTAAGTAAAAGCCAAGTTAAATTTGAAAATTACTGTCTCTGTACAAAATTCTTGAATTTGCAACTTTTGCAAGGAATCAACCCTTTTCACTCCAAATCAATAACTCTGTACTCCTACAATGTCAGATCAAAACATAGTAGTGAAAGAAAAAAAAAAGCCCTCTAAATCAAGTATCACAAGAGCCTGTGTAGCTCAGATGGTAGAGCATCAGACTTTTAATCTGAGGGTCCAGGGTTCAAGTCCCTGTTCAGGCATAGCTGCATTCCAAACTTAACTTTCTTGCTTTACAAAGTGATATTCATTTCTTACTCAAATTATTATGCGGACGGGAAAGCAATGAAACCGCCCGTTTGCTAATTTTGACCCCGAAGTGTAAGCTGATACTCCATCTCACACAACTTTTGTTCGTAGCACATTTGGTTGGGTTGCGGCGAGAATGCTGCCACTCTGTGTCGAAGGGTTGTTTAAAACATTTGATTTGAACAAAAGATGGTCCAGTTCATTCAGTAGCATCAATTTAACGCACAAATGACAGGATGAAAGTGATGTCTGTGTCACGTCCCCTTTCAAAGCACGAAGCGCGAGTGTTTCTAACCTGAAGCCGTGTCAAGCTTTTTGTTTTGATTTGAGCTTTGTTGTTGCTACAAGCTGGCCGAAATAGCTCAGCTGGGAGAGCGTTAGACTGAAGATCTAAAGGTCCCTGGTTCGATCCCGGGTTCCGGCACATTGTAACGTTTTACATGGCCATGGAGAAAGGTTGAGTTGTAACGTCACTTGTCAATACTGCCGACCCGCTCTCTCCCTTTCTTTCTGCACGTGTATATAATTGCTTAAATACAAAAACAAACTGCAGTTAGCACAAATGGCTATCCAGAAACTGTTGTGAAGTGAAAACTATGGAGATTTCTGTTAAGTAAAAGCCAAGTTAAAAGGTGAAAATTACTGTCTCTGTACAAAATTCTTGAATTTGCAACTTTTGCAAGGAATCAACCCTTTTCACTCCAAATCAATAACTCTGTACTCCTACAATGTCAGATCAAAACATAGTAGTGAAAGAAAAAAAAAAGCCCTCTAAATCAAGTGTCACAAGAGCCTGTGTAGCTCAGATGGTAGAGCATCAGACTTTTAATCTGAGGGTCCAGGGTTCAAGTCCCTGTTCAGGCATAGCTGCATTCCAAACTTAACTTTCTTGCTTTACAAAGTGATATTCATTTCTTACTCAAATTATTATGCGGACGGGAAAGCAATGAAACCGCCCGTTTGCTAATTTTGACCCCGAAGTGTAAGCTGATACTCCATCTCACACAACTTTTGTTCGTAGCACATTTGGTTGGGTTGCGGGGAGAATGCTGCCACTCTGTGTCGAAGGGTTGTTTAAAACATTTGATTTGAACAAAAGATGGTCCAGTTCATTCAGTAGCATCAATTTAACGCACAAATGACAGGATGAAAGTGATGTCTGTGTCACGTCCCCTTTCAAAGCACGAAGCGCGAGTGTTTCTAACCTGAAGCCGTGTCAAGCTTTTTGTTTTGATTTGAGCTTTGTTGTTGCTACAAGCTGGCCGAAATAGCTCAGCTGGGAGAGCGTTAGACTGAAGATCTAAAGGTCCCTGGTTCGATCCCGGGTTTCGGCACATTGTAACGTTTTACATGGCCATGGAGAAAGGTTGAGTTGTAACGTCACTTGTCAATACTGCCGACCCGCTCTCTCCCTTTCTTTCTGCATGTGTATATAATTGCTTAAATACAAAAACAAACTGCAGTTAGCACAAATGGCTATCCAGAAACTGTTGTGAAGTGAAAACTATGGAGATTTCTGTTAAGTAAAAGCCAAGTTAAAAGGTGAAAATTACTGTCTCTGTACAAAATTCTTGAATTTGCAACTTTTGCAAGGAATCAACCCTTTTCACTCCAAATCAATAACTCTGTACTCCTACAATGTCAGATCAAAACATAGTAGTGAAAGAAAAAAAAAAGCCCTCTAAATCAAGTATCACAAGAGCCTGTGTAGCTCAGATGGTAGAGCATCAGACTTTTAATCTGAGGGTCCAGGGTTCAAGTCCCTGTTCAGGCATAGCTGCATTCCAAACTTAACTTTCTTGCTTTACAAAGTGATATTCATTTCTTACTCAAATTATTATGCGGACGGGAAAGCAATGAAACCGCCCGTTTGCTAATTTTGACCCCGAAGTATAAGCTGATACTCCATCTCACACAAGTTTTGTTCGTAGCACATTTGGTTGGGTTGCGGCGAGAATGCTGCCACTCTGTGTCGAAGGGTTGTTTAAAACATTTGATTTGAACAAAAGATGGTCCAGTTCATTCAGTAGCATCAATTTAACGTACAATTGACAGCAGTGGCGGCTGGTGACGCCGCCCCCCCTGACCTGATCACCAAAAAATATAAATGCATATATATCTAGTGTGTATGGGTTTATAAGTATGCAAAACTGTCGAGTGTGAAGATTACATGCATTTTAATAATGTTTTACACCGTTTTATTTTATTTTCTTACCTCCTGTGCAAACCGGAACGAGGGCGAAGGGTATGAACGCCCCACCAGGAAAAATTATTAGTGAGTATGTGGCACCCAGTTTTTATGGAAAAAAACGTGACGTCAGCTCTAAATTTTTTCCCATTCATGTGTATTGCAAACCATAACCACGCCCGCGGGGCGCAGATATTTTCCACCCATCGGGTGTGTAATAGGTTATCCTCTCTGTCAGTCTGTTATATGAACCAATCAATTAGCTATAAGCTGACCTATAAATCCCACCCACGACACGCCCTTTCTTTTCACTGCGGAATTCTGGGAGTCTTCATCATGGCGTCGGAAGCTAGTTCAGTTGCTAACAATGCTAGTGGCTTTTTTAAAGAGAATTCAGTGTCGTCCCTTCTACAGAATCCGTTTTCTAAGCGTTCTAAAGAAGAAAAAAGGAGAGTGAAGGAGCTTGGACTGGACACCCCAGATTTGACTGTGCAAAAAAACAATGGAGATCGCGGCCGCTTTTATGTGAGAGGATAATGAAGGTAAATGAAAAGTGACGGTGGCTAACTGGATGAGAAACAGTTTTTTTGTTTCCCCTGCTTATTGTTTAGTTCAGCAGCAACTGAAAAGGTGTGGATATCAACAGGGGTGAGTGACTTGAAGCATTTGTCTGAAAGGTGCAAACGTCATGAAACTTGCTGCACCCATCTTGATAGTAGCTATACGCTAGGTGTTTTGGCAGTAGTAACATCCTGGCACAATTAAATGAAGGCTACCGAACTGGCATAAGGAAACATAATGAAGAAGTCACCAAAAACAGACACATATTGTCACGAATACTTTTATATTCATTTTATATATATGTATTTATATATACTTTTATATAATATTTCTAAAAAAAATTTTTTGTGTGTGTTTGAAAAATGTGCGCCTCCTCCCAGTTTTTTTTACCACCAGCCGCCACTGAATGACAGGATAAAAGTGATGTCTGTGTCTCGTCCCCTTTCAAAGCACGAAGTGCGAGTGTTTCTAACCTGAAGCCGTGTCAAGCTTTTTGTTTTGATTTGAGCTTTGTTGTAGCTACAAGCTGGCCGAAATAGCTCAGCTGGGAGAGCGTTAGACTGAAGATCTAAAGGTCCCTGGTTCGATCCCGGGTTTCGGCACATTGTAATGTTTTACATGGCCATAGAAAAAGTTTTAGTTGTAACGTCACTTGTCAATACTGCCAACCCGCTCTCTCCCTTTCTTTCTGCGTGTGTATATAATTGCTTAAATACAAAAACAAACTACAGTTAGCACAAATTTCTTTCCAGAAACTGTTGTGAAGTGAAAACTATGGAGATTTCTGTTAAGTAAAAGCCAAGTTAAAAGGTGAAAATTACTGTCACTGTACAAAATTCTTGAATTTGCAACTTTTGCAAGAAATCAACCCTTTTCACTCTAAAATCCATAACTCTGTACTCCTATAATGTCACATCAAAATATAGTAGTGAAAGAAAAAAAAAATGCCCTCTAAATCAAGTATCACAAGAGCCTGTGTAGTTCAGATGGTAGAGCATCAGACTTTTAATCTGAGGGTCCAGGGTTCAAGTCCCTGTTCCGTCATAGCTGCTTTTCAAACCTAACTTTTTTGCTTTACAAAGTGATATTCATTTCTTACTCAAATTATTATGCGGACGGGAAAGCAATGAAACCGCCTGTTTGCTAATTTTGACCCCGAAGTGTCAGCTGATACTTCGTCTCACACCACTTTTGTTCGTAACACATTTGGTTGGGTTGCGGCAAGAATGCTGCCACTCTGCGTCGAAGGGTTGTTTAAAACATTTGATTTGAACAAAAGATGGTCCAGTTCATTCAGTAGCATCAATTTAACGTACAAAAAACAGCAGTGGCGGCTGGTGACGCCGCCCCCCCTGACCTGATCACCAAAAAATATACATGCATATTTATCTATATATACATATATAAACAGGTATGTGTTTATAAGTATGCAAAACTGTCGAGTGTGAAGATTACATGCATTTTAATAATGTTTTACACCATTTTATTTTATTACTTCCTGTGCAAACCGGAACAAGGGCGAAGGGTATGAACGCCTCACCAGGAAAACGTATTAGTGTGTATGTGGCTTCCGGTTGTTATGGAAAAAAACGTGACGTCAGCTCTAAAAATTTTCCCATTTATCTGTATTGCAAACCATAACCACGCCTGCGGGGCGCAGATATTTTCCGCCCATCGGGTGTGTAATAGGTTATCCTCTCTGTCAGTCTGTTACATGAACCAATCAATTAGCTATAAGCTGACCTATAAATCCCACCCACGACACGCCCTTTCTTTTCACTGCGGAATTCTGGGAGTCTTCATCATGGCGTCGGAAGCTAGTTCAGTTGCTAACAATGCTAGTGGCATTTTTAAAGAGAATTCAGTGTCGTCCCTTCTACAGAATCCGTTTTCTAAGCGTTCTAAAGAAGAAAAAAGGAGAGTGAAGGAGCTTGGACTGGACACCCCAGATTTGACTGTGCAACAAAACAGTGGAGATCGCGGCCGCTTTTATGTGAGAGGATAATGAAGGTCAATGAAAAGTGGCGGTGGCTAACTGGATGAGAAATACTTTTTTTGTTTCCCCTGCTTATTGTTTAGTTCAGCAGCAACTGAAAAGGTGTGGATATCAACAGGGGTGAGTGACTTGAAGCATTTGTCTGAAAAGTGCAAATGTCAGGAAACTTGCTGCACCCATCTTGATAGTAGCTATACGCTAGGTGTTTTGGCAGTAGTAACATCCTGGCACAATTAAATGAAGGCCACCGAACTGGCATAAGGAAACATAATGAAGAAGTCACCAAAAAACAGACACATATTGTCACAAATACTTTTATATTTATTTTATATATGTATTTATATATACTTTTATATAATATTTCTAAAAAAAAATTTTTTTTTTGTGTTTGAAAAATGTGCAGCCCTCCCCCCCCACAGTTTTTTTTACCACCAGCCGCCACTGAATGACAGGATAAAAGTGATGTCTGTGTCTCGTCCCCTTTCAAAGCACGAAGCGCGAGTGTTTCTAACCAGAAGCCGTGTCAAGCTTTTTGTTTTGAGCTTTGTTGTTGCTACAAGCTGGCCGAAATAGCTCAGCTGGGAGAGCGTTAGACTGAAGATCTAAAGGTTCCTGGTTCGATCCCGGGTTTTGGCACATTGTAATGTTTTACATGGCCATGGAGAAAGTTTGAGTTGTAACGTCACTTTTCAATACTGCCAACCCGCTCTCTCCCTTTCTTTCTGCACGTGTATGTACTGTAATTGCTTAAATACAAAAACAAACTACAGTTAGCACAAATGGCTATCCAGAAACTGTTGTGAAGTGAAAACTATGGAGATTTCTGTTAAGTAAAAGCCAAGTTAAATTTGAAAATTACTGTCTCTGTACAAAATTCTTGAATTTGCAACTTTTGCAAGGAATCAACCCTTTTCACTCCAAATCAATAACTCTGTACTCCTACAATGTCAGATCAAAACATAGTAGTGAAAGAAAAAAAAAAGCCCTCTAAATCAAGTATCACAAGAGCCTGTGTAGCTCAGATGGTAGAGCATCAGACTTTTAATCTGAGGGTCCAGGGTTCAAGTCCCTGTTCAGGCATAGCTGCATTCCAAACTTAACTTTCTTGCTTTACAAAGTGATATTCATTTCTTACTCAAATTATTATGCGGACGGGAAAGCAATGAAACCGCCCGTTTGCTAATTTTGACCCCGAAGTGTAAGCTGATACTCCATCTCACACAACTTTTGTTCGTAGCACATTTGGTTGGGTTGCGGGGAGAATGCTGCCACTCTGTGTCGAAGGGTTGTTTAAAACATTTGATTTGAACAAAAGATGGTCCAGTTCATTCAGTAGCATCAATTTAACGCACAAATGACAGGATGAAAGTGATGTCTGTGTCACGTCCCCTTTCAAAGCACGAAGCGCGAGTGTTTCTAACCTGAAGCCGTGTCAAGCTTTTTGTTTTGATTTGAGCTTTGTTGTTGCTACAAGCTGGCCGAAATAGCTCAGCTGGGAGAGCGTTAGACTGAAGATCTAAAGGTCCCTGGTTCGATCCCGGGTTCCGGCACATTGTAACGTTTTACATGGCCATGGAGAAAGGTTGAGTTGTAACGTCACTTGTCAATACTGCCGACCCGCTCTCTCCCTTTCTTTCTGCACGTGTATATAATTGCTTAAATACAAAAACAAACTGCAGTTAGCACAAATGGCTATCCAGAAACTGTTGTGAAGTGAAAACTATGGAGATTTCTGTTAAGTAAAAGCCAAGTTAAATTTGAAAATTACTGTCTCTGTACAAAATTCTTGAATTTGCAACTTTTGCAAGGAATCAACCCTTTTCACTCCAAATCAATAACTCTGTACTCCTACAATGTCAGATCAAAACATAGTAGTGAAAGAAAAAAAAAAGCCCTCTAAAATCAAGTATCACAAGAGCCTGTGTAGCTCAGATGGTAGAGCATCAGACTTTTAATCTGAGGGTCCAGGGTTCAAGTCCCTGTTCAGGCATAGCTGCATTCCAAACTTAACTTTCTTGCTTTACAAAGTGATATTCATTTCTTACTCAAATTATTATGCGGACGGGAAAGCAATGAAACCGCCCGTTTGCTAATTTTGACCCCGAAGTGTAAGCTGATACTCCATCTCACACAACTTTTGTTCGTAGCACATTTGGTTGGGTTGCGGGGAGAATGCTGCCACTCTGTGTCGAAGGGTTGTTTAAAACATTTGATTTGAACAAAAGATGGTCCAGTTCATTCAGTAGCATCAATTTAACGCACAAATGACAGGATGAAAGTGATGTCTGTGTCACGTCCCCTTTCAAAGCACGAAGCGCGAGTGTTTCTAACCTGAAGCCGTGTCAAGCTTTTTGTTTTGATTTGAGCTTTGTTGTTGCTACAAGCTGGCCGAAATAGCTCAGCTGGGAGAGCGTTAGACTGAAGATCTAAAGGTCCCTGGTTCGATCCCGGGTTCCGGCACATTGTAACGTTTTACATGGCCATGGAGAAAGGTTGAGTTGTAACGTCACTTGTCAATACTGCCGACCCGCTCTCTCCCTTTCTTTCTGCACGTGTATATAATTGCTTAAATACAAAAACAAACTGCAGTTAGCACAAATGGCTATCCAGAAACTGTTGTGAAGTGAAAACTATGGAGATTTCTGTTAAGTAAAAGCCAAGTTAAATTTGAAAATTACTGTCTCTGTACAAAATTCTTGAATTTGCAACTTTTGCAAGGAATCAACCCTTTTCACTCCAAATCAATAACTCTGTACTCCTACAATGTCAGATCAAAACATAGTAGTGAAAGAAAAAAAAAAGCCCTCTAAATCAAGTATCACAAGAGCCTGTGTAGCTCAGATGGTAGAGCATCAGACTTTTAATCTGAGGGTCCAGGGTTCAAGTCCCTGTTCAGGCATAGCTGCATTCCAAACTTAACTTTCTTGCTTTACAAAGTGATATTCATTTCTTACTCAAATTATTATGCGGACGGGAAAGCAATGAAACCGCCCGTTTGCTAATTTTGACCCCGAAGTGTAAGCTGATACTCCATCTCACACAACTTTTGTTCGTAGCACATTTGGTTGGGTTGCGGGGAGAATGCTGCCACTCTGTGTCGAAGGGTTGTTTAAAACATTTGATTTGAACAAAAGATGGTCCAGTTCATTCAGTAGCATCAATTTAACGCACAAATGACAGGATGAAAGTGATGTCTGTGTCACGTCCCCTTTCAAAGCACGAAGCGCGAGTGTTTCTAACCTGAAGCCGTGTCAAGCTTTTTGTTTTGATTTGAGCTTTGTTGTTGCTACAAGCTGGCCGAAATAGCTCAGCTGGGAGAGCGTTAGACTGAAGATCTAAAGGTCCCTGGTTCGATCCCGGGTTCCGGCACATTGTAACGTTTTACATGGCCATGGAGAAAGGTTGAGTTGTAACGTCACTTGTCAATACTGCCGACCCGCTCTCTCCCTTTCTTTCTGCACGTGTATATAATTGCTTAAATACAAAAACAAACTGCAGTTAGCACAAATGGCTATCCAGAAACTGTTGTGAAGTGAAAACTATGGAGATTTCTGTTAAGTAAAAGCCAAGTTAAATTTGAAAATTACTGTCTCTGTACAAAATTCTTGAATTTGCAACTTTTGCAAGGAATCAACCCTTTTCACTCCAAATCAATAACTCTGTACTCCTACAATGTCAGATCAAAACATAGTAGTGAAAGAAAAAAAAAAGCCCTCTAAATCAAGTATCACAAGAGCCTGTGTAGCTCAGATGGTAGAGCATCAGACTTTTAATCTGAGGGTCCAGGGTTCAAGTCCCTGTTCAGGCATAGCTGCATTCCAAACTTAACTTTTTTTGCTTTACAAAGTGATATTCATTTCTTACTCAAATTATTATGCGGACGGGAAAGCAATGAAACCGCCCGTTTGCTAATTTTGACCCCGAAGTGTAAGCTGATACTCCATCTCACACAACTTTTGTTCGTAGCACATTTGGTTGGGTTGCGGGGAGAATGCTGCCACTCTGTGTCGAAGGGTTGTTTAAAACATTTGATTTGAACAAAAGATGGTCCAGTTCATTCAGTAGCATCAATTTAACGCACAAATGACAGGATGAAAGTGATGTCTGTGTCACGTCCCCTTTCAAAGCACGAAGCGCGAGTGTTTCTAACCAGAAGCCGTGTCAAGCTTTTTGTTTTGATTTGAGCTTTGTTGTTGCTACAAGCTGGCCGAAATAGCTCAGCTGGGAGAGCGTTAGACTGAAGATCTAAAGGTCCCTGGTTCGATCCCGGGTTTCGGCACATTGTAACGTTTTACATGGCCATGGAGAAAGGTTGAGTTGTAACGTCACTTGTCAATACTGCCGACCCGCTCTCTCCCTTTCTTTCTGCACGTGTATATAATTGCTTAAATACAAAAACAAACTGCAGTTAGCACAAATGGCTATCCAGAAACTGTTGTGAAGTGAAAACTATGGAGATTTCTGTTAAGTAAAAGCCAAGTTAAAAGGTGAAAATTACTGTCTCTGTACAAAATTCTTGAATTTGCAACTTTTGCAAGGAATCAACCCTTTTCACTCCAAATCAATAACTCTGTACTCCTACAATGTCAGATCAAAACATAGTAGTGAAAGAAAAAAAAAAAGCCCTCTAAATCAAGTATCACAAGAGCCTGTGTAGCTCAGATGGTAGAGCATCAGACTTTTAATCTGAGGGTCCAGGGTTCAAGTCCCTGTTCAGGCATAGCTGCCCTTCCAAACTTAACTTTTTTGCTTTACAAAGTGATATTCATTTCTTACTCAAATTATTATGCGGACGGGAAAGCAATGAAACCGCCCGTTTGCTAATTTTGACCCCGAAGTGTAAGCTGATACTCCATCTCACACAACTTTTGTTCGTAGCACATTTGGTTGGGTTGCGGGGAGAATGCTGCCACTCTGTGTCGAAGGGTTGTTTAAAACATTTGATTTGAACAAAAGATGGTCCAGTTCATTCAGTAGCATCAATTTAACGCACAAATGACAGGATGAAAGTGATGTCTGTGTCACGTCCCCTTTCAAAGCACGAAGCGCGAGTGTTTCTAACCATGAAGCCGTGTCAAGCTTTTTGTTTTGATTTGAGCTTTGTTGTTGCTACAAGCTGGCCGAAATAGCTCAGCTGGGAGAGCGTTAGACTGAAGATCTAAAGGTCCCTGGTTCGATCCTGGGTTTCGGCACATTGTAACGTTTTACATGGCCATGGAGAAAGTTTGAGTTGTAACGTCACTTGTCAATACTGCCGACCCGCTCTCTCCCTTTCTTTCTGCACGTGTATATAATTGCTTAAATACAAAAACAAACTGCAGTTAGCACAAATGGCTATCCAGAAACTGTTGTGAAGTGAAAACTATGGAGATTTCTGTTAAGTAAAAGCCAAGTTAAAAGGTGAAAATTACTGTCTCTGTACAAAATTCTTGAATTTGCAACTTTTGCAAGGAATCAACCCTTTTCACTCCAAATCAATAACTCTGTACTCCTACAATGTCAGATCAAAACATAGTAGTGAAAGAAAAAAAAAAGCCCTCTAAATCAAGTATCACAAGAGCCTGTGTAGCTCAGATGGTAGAGCATCAGACTTTTAATCTGAGGGTCCAGGGTTCAAGTCCCTGTTCAGGCATAGCTGCATTCCAAACTTAACTTTCTTGCTTTACAAAGTGATATTCATTTCTTACTCAAATTATTATGCGGACGGGAAAGCAATGAAACCGCCCGTTTGCTAATTTTGACCCCGAAGTATAAGCTGATACTCCATCTCACACAAGTTTTGTTCGTAGCACATTTGGTTGGGTTGCGGCGAGAATGCTGCCACTCTGTGTCGAAGGGTTGTTTAAAACATTTGATTTGAACAAAAGATGGTCCAGTTCATTCAGTAGCATCAATTTAACGTACAATTGACAGCAGTGGCGGCTGGTGACGCCGCCCCCCCTGACCTGATCACCAAAAAATATAAATGCATATATATCTAGTGTGTATGGGTTTATAAGTATGCAAAACTGTCGAGTGTGAAGATTACATGCATTTTAATAATGTTTTACACCGTTTTATTTTATTTTCTTACCTCCTGTGCAAACCGGAACGAGGGCGAAGGGTATGAACGCCCCACCAGGAAAAATTATTAGTGAGTATGTGGCACCCAGTTTTTATGGAAAAAAACGTGACGTCAGCTCTAAATTTTTTCCCATTCATGTGTATTGCAAACCATAACCACGCCCGCGGGGCGCAGATATTTTCCACCCATCGGGTGTGTAATAGGTTATCCTCTCTGTCAGTCTGTTATATGAACCAATCAATTAGCTATAAGCTGACCTATAAATCCCACCCACGACACGCCCTTTCTTTTCACTGCGGAATTCTGGGAGTCTTCATCATGGCGTCGGAAGCTAGTTCAGTTGCTAACAATGCTAGTGGCTTTTTTAAAGAGAATTCAGTGTCGTCCCTTCTACAGAATCCGTTTTCTAAGCGTTCTAAAGAAGAAAAAAGGAGAGTGAAGGAGCTTGGACTGGACACCCCAGATTTGACTGTGCAAAAAAACAATGGAGATCGCGGCCGCTTTTATGTGAGAGGATAATGAAGGTAAATGAAAAGTGACGGTGGCTAACTGGATGAGAAACAGTTTTTTTGTTTCCCCTGCTTATTGTTTAGTTCAGCAGCAACTGAAAAGGTGTGGATATCAACAGGGGTGAGTGACTTGAAGCATTTGTCTGAAAGGTGCAAACGTCATGAAACTTGCTGCACCCATCTTGATAGTAGCTATACGCTAGGTGTTTTGGCAGTAGTAACATCCTGGCACAATTAAATGAAGGCTACCGAACTGGCATAAGGAAACATAATGAAGAAGTCACCAAAAACAGACACATATTGTCACGAATACTTTTATATTCATTTTATATATATGTATTTATATATACTTTTATATAATATTTCTAAAAAAAAATTTTTGTGTGTGTTTGAAAAATGTGCGCCTCCTCCCAGTTTTTTTTACCACCAGCCGCCACTGAATGACAGGATAAAAGTGATGTCTGTGTCTCGTCCCCTTTCAAAGCACGAAGTGCGAGTGTTTCTAACCTGAAGCCGTGTCAAGCTTTTTGTTTTGATTTGAGCTTTGTTGTAGCTACAAGCTGGCCGAAATAGCTCAGCTGGGAGAGCGTTAGACTGAAGATCTAAAGGTCCCTGGTTCGATCCCGGGTTTCGGCACATTGTAATGTTTTACATGGCCATAGAAAAAGTTTTAGTTGTAACGTCACTTGTCAATACTGCCAACCCGCTCTCTCCCTTTCTTTCTGCGTGTGTATATAATTGCTTAAATACAAAAACAAACTGCAGTTAGCACAAATTTCTTTCCAGAAACTGTTGTGAAGTGAAAACTATGGAGATTTCTGTTAAGTAAAAGCCAAGTTAAAAGGTGAAAATTACTGTCACTGTACAAAATTCTTGAATTTGCAACTTTTGCAAGAAATCAACCCTTTTCACTCTAAAATCCATAACTCTGTACTCCTATAATGTCACATCAAAATATAGTAGTGAAAGAAAAAAAAAATGCCCTCTAAATCAAGTATCACAAGAGCCTGTGTAGTTCAGATGGTAGAGCATCAGACTTTTAATCTGAGGGTCCAGGGTTCAAGTCCCTGTTCCGTCATAGCTGCTTTTCAAACCTAACTTTTTTGCTTTACAAAGTGATATTCATTTCTTACTCAAATTATTATGCGGACGGGAAAGCAATGAAACCGCCTGTTTGCTAATTTTGACCCCGAAGTGTCAGCTGATACTTCGTCTCACACCACTTTTGTTCGTAACACATTTGGTTGGGTTGCGGCAAGAATGCTGCCACTCTGCGTCGAAGGGTTGTTTAAAACATTTGATTTGAACAAAAGATGGTCCAGTTCATTCAGTAGCATCAATTTAACGTACAAAAAACAGCAGTGGCGGCTGGTGACGCCGCCCCCCCCTGACCTGATCACCAAAAAATATACATGCATATTTATCTATATATACATATATAAACAGGTATGTGTTTATAAGTATGCAAAACTGTCGAGTGTGAAGATTACATGCATTTTAATAATGTTTTACACCATTTTATTTTATTACTTCCTGTGCAAACCGGAACAAGGGCGAAGGGTATGAACGCCTCACCAGGAAAACGTATTAGTGTGTATGTGGCTTCCGGTTTTTATGGAAAAAAACGTGACGTCAGCTCTAAAATTTTTCCCATTTATCTGTATTGCAAACCATAACCACGCCTGCGGGGCGCAGATATTTTCCGCCCATCGGGTGTGTAATAGGTTATCCTCTCTGTCAGTCTGTTACATGAACCAATCAATTAGCTATAAGCTGACCTATAAATCCCACCCACGACACGCCCTTTCTTTTCACTGCGGAATTCTGGGAGTCTTCATCATGGCGTCGGAAGCTAGTTCAGTTGCTAACAATGCTAGTGGCATTTTTAAAGAGAATTCAGTGTCGTCCCTTCTACAGAATCCGTTTTCTAAGCGTTCTAAAGAAGAAAAAAGGAGAGTGAAGGAGCTTGGACTGGACACCCCAGATTTGACTGTGCAACAAAACAGTGGAGATCGCGGCCGCTTTTATGTGAGAGGATAATGAAGGTCAATGAAAAGTGGCGGTGGCTAACTGGATGAGAAATACTTTTTTTGTTTCCCCTGCTTATTGTTTAGTTCAGCAGCAACTGAAAAGGTGTGGATATCAACAGGGGTGAGTGACTTGAAGCATTTGTCTGAAAAGTGCAAATGTCAGGAAACTTGCTGCACCCATCTTGATAGTAGCTATACGCTAGGTGTTTTGGCAGTAGTAACATCCTGGCACAATTAAATGAAGGCCACCGAACTGGCATAAGGAAACATAATGAAGAAGTCACCAAAAAACAGACACATATTGTCACAGATACTTTTATATTTATTTTATATATGTATTTATATATACTTTTATATAATATTTCTAAAAAAAAATTTTTTTTTTGTGTTTGAAAAATGTGCAGCCCTCCCCCCCCACAGTTTTTTTTACCACCAGCCGCCACTGAATGACAGGATAAAAGTGATGTCTGTGTCTCGTCCCCTTTCAAAGCACGAAGCGCGAGTGTTTCTAACCAGAAGCCGTGTCAAGCTTTTTGTTTTGAGCTTTGTTGTTGCTACAAGCTGGCCGAAATAGCTCAGCTGGGAGAGCGTTAGACTGAAGATCTAAAGGTTCCTGGTTCGATCCCGGGTTTTGGCACATTGTAATGTTTTACATGGCCATGGAGAAAGTTTGAGTTGTAACGTCACTTGTCAATACTGCCAACCCGCTCTCTCCCTTTCTTTCTGCACGTGTATGTACTGTAATTGCTTAAATACAAAAACAAACTACAGTTAGCACAAATGGCTATCCAGAAACTGTTGTGAAGTGAAAACTATGGAGATTTCTGTTAAGTAAAGCCAAGTTAAGAGGTGAAAATTACTGTCTCTGTACAAAATTCTTGAATTTGCAACTTTTGCAAGGAATCAACCCTTTTCACTCCAAATCAATAACTCTGTACTCCTACAATGTCAGATCAAAACATAGTAGTGAAAGAAAAAAAAAAGCCCTCTAAATCAAGTATCACAAGAGCCTGTGTAGCTCAGATGGTAGAGCATCAGACTTTTAATCTGAGGGTCCAGGGTTCAAGTCCCTGTTCAGGCATAGCTGCCATTCCAAACTTAACTTTTTTTGCTTTACAAAGTGATATTCATTTCTTACTCAAATTATTATGCGGACGGGAAAGCAATGAAACCGCCCGTTTGCTAATTTTGACCCCGAAGTGTAAGCTGATACTCCATCTCACACAACTTTTGTTCGTAGCACATTTGGTTGGGTTGCGGGGAGAATGCTGCCACTCTGTGTCGAAGGGTTGTTTAAAACATTTGATTTGAACAAAAGATGGTCCAGTTCATTCAGTAGCATCAATTTAACGCACAAATGACAGGATGAAAGTGATGTCTGTGTCACGTCCCCTTTCAAAGCACGAAGCGCGAGTGTTTCTAACCTGAAGCCGTGTCAAGCTTTTTGTTTTGATTTGAGCTTTGTTGTTGCTACAAGCTGGCCGAAATAGCTCAGCTGGGAGAGCGTTAGACTGAAGATCTAAAGGTCCCTGGTTCGATCCCGGGTTTCGGCACATTGTAACGTTTTACATGGCCATGGAGAAAGTTTGAGTTGTAACGTCACTTGTCAATACTGCCGACCCGCTCTCTCCCTTTCTTTCTGCACGTGTATATAATTGCTTAAATACAAAAACAAACTGCAGTTAGCACAAATGGCTATCCAGAAACTGTTGTGAAGTGAAAACTATGGAGATTTCTGTTAAGTAAAAGCCAAGTTAAAAGGTGAAAATTACTGTCTCTGTACAAAATTCTTGAATTTGCAACTTTTGCAAGGAATCAACCCTTTTCACTCCAAATCAATAACTCTGTACTCCTACAATGTCAGATCAAAACATAGTAGTGAAAGAAAAAAAAAAAGCCCTCTAAATCAAGTATCACAAGAGCCTGTGTAGCTCAGATGGTAGAGCATCAGACTTTTAATCTGAGGGTCCAGGGTTCAAGTCCCTGTTCAGGCATAGCTGCATTCCAAACTTAACTTTCTTGCTTTACAAAGTGATATTCATTTCTTACTCAAATTATTATGCGGACGGGAAAGCAATGAAACCGCCCGTTTGCTAATTTTGACCCCGAAGTATAAGCTGATACTCCATCTCACACAACTTTTGTTCGTAGCACATTTGGTTGGGTTGCGGCGAGAATGCTGCCACTCTGTGTCGAAGGGTTGTTTAAAACATTTGATTTGAACAAAAGATGGTCCAGTTCATTCAGTAGCATCAATTTAACGTACAAATGACAGCAGTGGCGGCTGGTGACGCCGCCCCCCCTGACCTGATCACCAAAAAATATAAATGCATATATATCTAGTGTGTATGGGTTCATAAGTATGCAAAACTGTCGAGTGTGAAGATTACATGCATTTTAATAATGTTTTACACCGTTTTATTTTATTTTCTTACCTCCTGTGCAAACCGGAACGAGGGCGAAGGGTATGAACGCCCCACCAGGAAAAATTATTAGTGAGTATGTGGCACCCAGTTTTTATGGAAAAAAACGTGACGTCAGCTCTAAATTTTTTCCCATTCATGTGTATTGCAAACCATAACCACGCCCGCGGGGCGCAGATATTTTCCACCCATCGGGTGTGTAATAGGTTATCCTCTCTGTCAGTCTGTTATATGAACCAATCAATTAGCTATAAGCTGACCTATAAATCCCACCCACGACACGCCCTTTCTTTTCACTGCGGAATTCTGGGAGTCTTCATCATGGCGTCGGAAGCTAGTTCAGTTGCTAACAATGCTAGTGGCTTTTTTAAAGAGAATTCAGTGTCGTCCCTTCTACAGAATCCGTTTTCTAAGCGTTCTAAAGAAGAAAAAAGGAGAGTGAAGGAGCTTGGACTGGACACCCCAGATTTGACTGTGCAAAAAAACAATGGAGATCGCGGCCGCTTTTATGTGAGAGGATAATGAAGGTAAATGAAAAGTGACGGTGGCTAACTGGATGAGAAACAGTTTTTTTTGTTTCCCCTGCTTATTGTTTAGTTCAGCAGCAACTGAAAAGGTGTGGATATCAACAGGGGTGAGTGACTTGAAGCATTTGTCTGAAAGGTGCAAACGTCATGAAACTTGCTGCACCCATCTTGATAGTAGCTATACGCTAGGTGTTTTGGCAGTAGTAACATCCTGGCACAATTAAATGAAGGCTACCGAACTGGCATAAGGAAACATAATGAAGAAGTCACCAAAAACAGACACATATTGTCACGAATACTTTTATATTCATTTTATATATATGTATTTATATATACTTTTATATAATATTTCTAAAAAAAAAATTTTGTGTGTGTTTGAAAAATGTGCGCCTCCTCCCAGTTTTTTTTACCACCAGCCGCCACTGAATGACAGGATAAAAGTGATGTCTGTGTCTCGTCCCCTTTCAAAGCACGAAGTGCGAGTGTTTCTAACCTGAAGCCGTGTCAAGCTTTTTGTTTTGATT